>QEPC01002304.1:626483-657059 GCA_003113815.1 Sphenodon punctatus | reverse complement strand
GTGTGTGTGTCTTTGCTAAAACTGCTTGTAAGTGAGGTTTAAGGTTGTCTGCCTGCTTTTAAACCTGGCAGAGGAGGTGATTATAACCTGCCTAACCTAACTGAAATTGCTTGATTAAGTAATGTAATGTCCATCCAACATTAACCCTTGGAACTCCTTGCTGCTGGGTTATGCTGCCCACCGTTGCCCTGACTCCGGCCACCGTTGCCCTGGCTCCGCCCACCGTTGCCCGTCGCCCACTGACCCTCTAACCTCAAGACCCACCAGCCACCCCTGGTCCTAAACTTAAAAGTGGAGTCCATCACGAAGTGTGTATATATATATATATATATATATATATATATATATATATATATATATATATATATATATAAAAGGAACTGAAAGGCCAGACTGGCTTCAGGACTCTGTGCCTGGCCAGGAAGGCCTATGGACTAAGTCACCTTGAAGACCTGGTATGGAAAGGACTCTAGAGGCTACAAGGCGTCAACTGAGCTGGTGTCTAGAGGGGCGAATAGATACTGTGTATATATATATAGTATCTGTTCGCCCCTCTAGACACCAGCTCAGTTGACCCCTTGTAGCCTCTAGAGTCCTTTCCATACCAGGTCTTCAAGGTGACTTAGTCCATAGGCCTTCCTGGCCAGGCACAGAGTCCTGAAGCCAGTGTGGCCTTTCTGTTCCTTTTGTCTCTTTAGGTGGGTCCCTGCTTCTCAGGCCCCTCTGTCCTGGTACAATCCCACCTGAAGCCACCATCTGAGGTAGAGCCCTTCCTGGCTCCTGCTGCCCTCTGGATCAGCCAGTTTAGCCTTTTGGGCCTTGGCCACAGCCAAGCCCAGCTGGCTCTACTCAGCCACTTTGCCCCAGTGGCTTACCCAGCTGTGGCCACTTAGCTGCTCCATTAGCAGCATCCAACCTGGCCCTCATAAAGGCCAGTTACTGGCCAGAACACTGCTTATTCCCTGGGACTGCATCCTTGCAGGAACGTACCCTACCTCCAGGGGTCTTGTCCTGCAAGGCTCTACTGACCCTGAACACCATCTGTAACATGTTCTTATGGTATCTAGTAGTCAATTTCAAACCCTTTCTAAACAGTTTATAAATGGAACTTTAATTACAGGGTGTGATTGAAGAATTTCCTGAAAGAGATTTTTTTTTTCTAAGTCCCATTTCTCAGAAAGGGTTTGTCCAAATCAAAATTTCAGTAAAAAGCCACCCCTCCTCTGGCCAAAATTTATACGTGAATAACCACCCAAAGCAAAACACAAATAAACACAAATGCAATTTTTGAAGGCTTTAGAAAGGGAAGCCAAAATCCAATTCTAATTTAAAACTGGTTGCTGTGCTGCTTTGCTCCAACTACAGATGAATGGAATGCAGCAATGCTGTGCCAGCATGCTATCCCTTTAGGCATATTCTTCATATGCCCTCAACCTGAAACATATTTGCTGCCAAAAGAATGATTCTTCTGGTACTGGGGTTTAGTATCTTAACGCTACAGTTTTTTTAATGGCTCATCAAATATGTTTATAAAAACTTCAGCTCCTGATTTTGATACCCATCAAATCTTGCAATGAGATTTCATTTTGTAAACAAACTTTCATGTTTGTTGAAAACCTGAAATAAATTTTTTGATTTTGATTCATTTTGGTGGGGGAAAAAATCCCAAAGAAGACGCTGCCTAGACAATGGGGCCGATCCCAAACCCCATGGATCCCACACACAGCCTCGCAGCTCCCTGTTGTGGGCACATTGTGTTGTGCGGTAATTGCGCACACATGGGAGACCTGCGGGATTCGGGATAGGTCCCACCATTACTTTTGTCTTCAAGTGTCTCAGTGTCTTCAAGATGAAGCAACCTGATAACTGTGCCCATGCACAAGCACGTGCACCTGCAACTTCTCAACCTCATGAATGTACTCTTGTCCTGCCCTTTATTCGCCTCTCCTTTGTCTCCCCCTCCCATGTCTCTTCGATTGTAAGCTCCTTGGGAGTAGGGACCTGTCTATAGTGATGGTACTGCACCAGGTACATCGCTGGTGCTATACAAATAATAACTAAGAATTTCCCCTACAGTCTTTCCACACCCCATCCGAACTGCACCATTTCTATGCATGCCCCCTTTAATTTCTGGGATTAAAATCCTCAACAAACTGTCGTGTAAATAGTTTCCTACCCCTCATGCTGGGACCCACCTGACTAAAGTTATCCATGAAGCAACAAAAGAATGTGAGAAGTGACTAATAAAAAGTTACATAAATGATACATACATTCCATTACAACAGACATTCCCAGCATTACACCTTGTACCGATATGCTTCTAGCCATGTATAACACATTCTAATGACATTACCACCATTAAAATTTTGACATTGATTTTTTTCCCAATTGACATTTCATCAAGAATTTTTAAAATAGTAAATTCTCATTGACATCTCAGGTACTTAAACTTAAACAAAAGTTTAATTACCTTGCCTACTGAAGCTGTGTATGGTCCTGGATTTGCTACACATCTTAAACTCAGAGTAGCAATCAAGAGCCACCCAACTGTCTCACCATCTGCTGTGTGGCTGAAGTCAGTGGGAAATTAGTCTGAGTAAAAATCTGCAGAATTTGGCTCAAACCTCTGCCTTACAGCAGAGGTGAGAGCATGTGAATCTATATTACCATTAATGTGGAAAGTTTAAGAATGTGTAGAGATTATTATTTATTAGTAGTAGTAGTAGCATTAGCATTTATATAGCACCAGCGATGTACCTGGCGCTTTACAAAGAATAAGATAGACACGGTCCATGACCGAGAGCTTACAATCTAAAGACAGGGGGAGGGGAGACAGGGAAGGGGGAACAGAGGGAGAGACAAGGGATGCGACATTCATGAGGATGCGGGAACTCAGGTACATGTTCTTGGCTTGGTTGCAGTAAATTGGGAGTTTACAGATAACAGGTGGGGGGTAATCCTGGGTGGGGATGGTTAGCAGGAGTTAGGAAGGGCGGAGCAGAAGAGGTGGGTTTTGAGGAGGGACTTGAAGGTGTGGAGGGTGGGGGCAATGAAACTTTATACAAGTTTAATCTTATTTCAAATTAAAGTTGACATTTTTAAAGTATAAGGAGGAACTTCACTCACTAGGCTTGAATCTTTTGGATAACCTGCTTCGAGGTTTACAGGTACTACACCAAAATTTGTGCAAATGGTTGAAACTATATTGGCTTCAGTGGAGTTATGGACCTTTACAGTAGCTGAGGATTTGGCCCATTGTTTGGCTCTCCAAGCAACTATATATATATATATATTAATGAAAGCAAAAGAAATGTATTGAAAATTACTAAAACATCTTTGATATTAGTCCTAGTTCACACAAAGGGGGTGCATATTATCTCCCTTATTCCAGGTTCTTAGGGATGGTGGACCTGTTCCTCAATCGTGGACGCAGAGCCAAATTATCCCAATCTTCAAAAAAGGGAATCCCTACAATCCAAATTCCTATAGGCCAATTACCTTATTATCTATACCTGGCAAAGTTTATGCCAAAGTTTTGGCCACAGGCCTCCAGAGGTGGGTGGATGAGGCCGCTGTTATTCCAAATGCGCAATTTGGATTTCGGAAAGGGCGATCTACCACAGACTGTTGTTATATAATCGCACATGTCATCCATAAATATACAAGGATCAAGTCCGGTAAGCTATATCTGGCATTTGCCGATATGTCAAAGGCCTTTGATCTAGTGCCTAGACAGAGGTTATGGGCCAAGTTGAGGATGTTTGGATTAGACGAAAAGTTGCTAACAGCCATTATCCAACTACATACAAATAATGAGGCTCGAGTCAAGGGAGACCAAGGTCAATCCCTGTCGGACCCAATTGTAATTAGGAGAGGGGTCAGGCAGGGATGTATTCTTGCCCCTCTACTATTTAGCTTATTTCTTGCTGACTTGCCATCAGCTATCCAATAGAAGTTAATTCATGCACCAAGGATTGGGGAAGGTTTATTGGGCTGTTTACAGTTTGCAGACGATATTGTATTATTGTCTCAAACTGAGATTGGGATTAAGAGGGCTTTAGACCAGTTACAAGAGTACTGTCAAAGAAATGGGCTAAAATTAAACCCGATTAAGACAAGGATTCTCGTCCTGGGAAAGAGGAAAGTTCCTCCTAGCTGGAAGCTGAAAGTTGGTTCCATTGCGTCAGTAACATCTATGATTTATTTGGGAGTTGCTTTTAGCTCAAGAGGAACCTGGTCAGTCCATTTGAAAATGAGAGCTGAGAAAGTCCTGCAAGCAGCTAGAACCTTGATAAGGGCCTTTAACATCTCCAAGGGGATATCGGTGTCAGATATCTTGACAGTTTATAAGGCCAAGATTCCCCCAATGCTGCTTTTTGGCATAGAGCTGGTTCCCTTCCCAGATACAACTGTGCTGGAGAGAGTACAGAACTTTTTTCTGAGGCGACTGCTTAAAGTAGGTCCAAGTGTCCCGGGGGCAGTCCTGAGGGCTGAAACAGGAATTCCATCTATTGCAATGCTTGCTAAAAGGTCCTACATAAGATACTGGCTGAGGGTGATTAGCCAGGACGTGGAAACAACTATCCAACATTGTTTAAGAGAGGAGCTGTTACATAATGGGATTCGCTCCTATCCTTGGCTCCAATATCTAGCCAGGTTGATTAGAGAAATGGGCTTTTCCTTCGATTATTTTTCTGGGAAATCCCTTATTGGGATTAGGGAGGAGACCTTTCAGAGACTAAAAGATATGTCCGTTCAAGATGAGATGGCTAGAATTTGGGATTGGAAGGTGGCACCCTATTTGGGAGAGCTTAAGTCCTCCACAAACCAAGAAAGCTACTTGGATATTCTGGCTAACTCGAATTTACGTAGGATGTACACTCTCCTGCGTTTTCAACTTCTTGAGTTGGCAGTGGTTGAGGGTAGATGGAAGAGGATACCTCTCCCTCAAAGATTATGCACCTGCTATGAAAATGCTGTAGAAACCACCAAACACTTTCTTCTGGAATGTCCTTGGTATTCCTCCTTAAGGGCAGTATGGCTTGTTCCATATTTATCTTTGGGAAAGTCTTTCGACTCTGAAGGCTCCTATCTGGATCTCCTTAAACTCACAGAAAAGGAGGCTATTATAGCTTTGGCAACCTATGTGTTGCTGGCCTCCAAGAAAAGATCTATTATCAATGCTAGATTGAATAGTTACTCAACATAGGAGTACTTACTATGGTTAAAGTCATTCTTAAAGGGAAGTAAACAATTAAGGATATAGTGATTAGATGAACGCTTGTTGTTATAGATTTATTGGCAAGATATCTAATTCTGTACTACCAATAAGTGATTATTTGACTGCACAAAAGGTATGGAATGGCCCGATAATAACCTAAATGATTTGCCATCTAAGGTTCGGTTTGATGAAGGCTGAATTTAGGCTTATGGGTGAAGCTTCACAGGGATAGCCCCTGTATAGACTTAGGTAGTTCTCGCTCTAAGCCTTCATTTGATCCTTATAGGCCATTGTTATTGTAGTCATAGGATTATGGTTAGATTTTAGAGAACAGAAAGTTGTTATAGCTTATCATGCTATATTGTATTTTATTTTATTATCTTACTTTGTTCGTTGTTCGTTGTGTTGTCTGTTTATTTGTTTTGTGTGGGCTATGGCGAAAGCTAGTGCCACGAATAAATTACATTACATTACACAAAGGGGGTGTTCCTCATTTCATGCCATTAGTCCACACTGATACAGAATTTTTGTCTTAATTTAATGTTTGTTTTTCTTCTCAATTAGACATGTGAGGAAAAAAAATTATCCCTGTATTCTCACTCTTGTCTTCCTTTTCAAACTGTTGTTGTGTACGGGAGGGCTGGTATGTTTAAATATGAACAAAACTATTCATATTGTGAGTGCAACTCCCTCAACTACTTTTGAAACTGAGTTACGTGTACATAACTTCAGAACAAGCAGAAAACTTGGTATTTCTACTATTGCTATGACTTTGTATTTACACAGAATCAATGATTTAAAAAAATGAAAGTTGGGAAAGTTACAGTACCAAGTGGAACATAGGGTGTTTTCAAACGAGATGCTACCTTGCATGGCCACCCAGGAGCCTCGTTGCCGACCACCCGTCTGAAGATGAAGTGCCTGGATGCATGTTCTCATGAATCACGGAGCACCCATTCATGGCCACACACAGAGCACTGCTGGGAAATCCAGAGTGTTCCATGCAGGGCAAGATAAATAGCTCAGTGGCAACAGGTGGCCACGGAGCCCCTGCGCCTATGAATGGCAGCAGCCAGGCATGCCAGCAAACACGTCTGCTGCTCATAGGTGCTGTGGGTGGGGGAAGTGGCCTTTGTAAGTCACAAAAACTGACCAGGATCGCTGGGGAGCCCGGGTTTCCCAGTGCTCATGCCCAGGACATAATCACTTGCAAAGGCCAGCCTGATATATTCCCCCTCCCCCATGGTCCGTGGCAGAATGAGTACATGCGGGCTGCCTCTGTGGCCACGGTAACCATGCTGGGACCCACCTGTTTGCATCCCTCCCCACGCACTCTGTGGTAGAGACACACTGTGGTCATGGACACCACCACCCCAATCGCCTTGCTCATTTAAAAACACCCTCACAAACATCTATGCATACTGCATGTGGGCACTTTAGAAAGGTTATGCTAGTTTTAGTTTATAGCATAAAACATATGTATAGTTTGAATTTTTCAACAGAGGCACTCCTCCCAGATTTATTGAAAAACATAATTGGCTAGGGCTTCGTTTTCTTTACAATTTCTTACTAATCGCCACTCACTCCTGATGGGACAAACCAGCAAATTACCTTGGTGATACCATGTGCTAAAACTGTGGTAAAATACTTGTGTTGCTTCTACCGCCAATTACCTTGTTATTAGTATTACCATGAGGTAGAACTGGTCCGACATAATGAAAAAGGTTATCATGAGGTAAAACAGAGGCAATCGGGTGGTACCGCCACTGACTTCTTTGGGTGGTAATCATGATGTCTGAAAGCACCTTGGAGCAGGCTTCCCCCCCCCCCCCCTTAGGTCAAAGCCAGGTACAAATCCTGTCTTTTCACACAAGTGCAACTAGGCTCCACACAAGATCCAGTAGAGAGTGGTGCCCATGTCCTGGTGAATCCTGTAGACCAACCAGTAGGGGAGAGGCAACATGCACATTTTATAGGGTTTCTCAGGTGAAGGCGGTGTCTGTTCCTGTAGATTTCTCAGTCAGTAGTCAGAGCTTTTCCTTACCTTCCTTCATCACTTGGGCAGTGAGTTAGTCATAATCTTACCAATAAATGTGTGTATGTTGGCATAAAACATACCACTATTTTGAATAGAATAATTTCAGACTGGTGGTGGTGGTATACTTTTCTAAAGTTGTCTAAACTCTTAATTATATAATAGCTTTTACTTCTAATGGGGACTTAATCTATTGAGACACAACACACAGTACCTCATATGCCTGTAGGCCATGGAATCAGCTGAGCAAAGGTTTACTGGCAGATTTTATTCATTTATGCTCCAAAGCAGTGCAAAATAATAGTGCAGAAAGATTTGGACCCCATTCAGGAATAGCAGAGGCACATTTCCAGCACACAAGGAATTTTTGGATCATGTTAATTTTATCAGCTCCTCTAATTGGAAGAAAGTGTAGCTTAGTAACAGGCTTCTTGACTAAATGTCAGTGGCTGGGTAAATTGTAAGCCCTGGTAAAGCCATTAAATGTTAAACTATTATTTAATGATGATTGGCTCTTGTAGGATGTGCACTGTGGGCCACACACAAGAAGGTTCTTGCTCTTCATTCTGTGTTTCTGTAGGTATACATGGATTCCTATATTGGGCAGGGGTAGGGGAGAGCTCATAAAGAGACATCCCACTTAGATAAGCACTGGCAGACAAAAAGAGAAATGTGATAAACCAGCTCCCTCCAGAAAACTATGAAAAACTTACTGCCTTTAGAAAGAGGACAACCTGAGGACCTGAAACAGAGTTTCTCAAGTAGATCAAATTCCTCTTGAAGTTCAGTATTTTACCAGTTTAAAGCTAGGAGCAAGACAGTGAAGAACAAAATGTCATGTACACTCTTCACTACCCTTTGCTTGTCGGCCTAGTTGTTTGGAAAAGCAGCCTGTCTCTATTTCAAAATCTTATGCTCAAGGATTTAATTATCTGGATGTAACAGGGCACTTTGGGTTAGCCCCTGACCCTTTAAGATTGAGTGCCAACACTTGGGTGCAGGTGCGCTTACTGGACATAGAAAAGAGCTAGGGCCAGTGCTGTGGTTCAGACTCTCTTCCCAATAGAGGATAGCGACCCTGGCCAATCATAGAGTTCAGCCCTAGAACTCTTGGGACTTTATAAGGAATGCTGTCAGTTGAACTAGAGAGATCAGTGAGGAAGGAGTGCTGTAGAAGACATTTCCCTTCTTTTAGCCATAGGCAGGGGCCTCTGGCCTCAGATACTGGAGAAGGCTTTTCCACAGCAGCAACCTGTCAGGGGATGCTTCAACCCCACTAGAGGAATCAGACAGCGTGGGACTCCCAGGGGGTTTGTTATGATTACTGGCCCAGAAGGGCCTGAGGAATTTTATAAACAGGTCTATCAGTAGGAACTGTGACCTGACTAGGCACCACTGGTGGCAAAGTCTGGCTTATAGAGGAGGTTGGTACCCCAATAGGGGATATCTGTCTAGCACACAAATACCCAAGAGAACGTACCACAGGCAGGATCAGACCCTTCTGTGCTAAACATGACTAAATAGGACTGGAACTGAAATAAACATAAGTTGGGGATCCTGTAGATTCCCTTTAGGGGCCCGAGCATCCCCTACTGTTTGGACCTGGTCATCCGGCTACATTGAACATCATAGATTGTGTTGGGATAGAATTTTGGATGCAAAGATGGACTAGTTAAAGGCTGTAGACCAGTTCAGTTAGACATCTGAGGATTCACCAGTGCCAGAATTATCAAGCCTAAATGCTGAAATAGCATATGAGGTAGACCCCTAAACATTGTAAGATTGAGTTAAAAATCATGCCTTTTTAGGTTTCAAACTTTTCTCAAAAACTATTGGGGGTAAAAACTTTTTTCTCTCTTTTTTTTTTCTTTAAAATTGAAATTCTCATGATTTTATCACAAGTCTCATAATTTCAGGAAACTCCTAAAATCACAAGACATTATGATTAACTTATAAAAGTTAGTAATCTTGCAGCATGGGAGAGTCTCCATGGCCCTTTTTACATGGGCGGAGGTAGGTGTGCACCCGTTTCCATGGGCACTCACCCACCTCCACCCATGGAGCCTTCTCCGGTTTGCTGGATGGCTCCATGGGTGGGTAATGGGTGGAGGTAGGTGTGTGTTGGGAGCACACACGCTCCCTCGCCCACTGCCTGTGCTGTTTGCATGGAGAAACCCACCCCCACCGTGGCATTTACATGGACACCACCACCACCACCCCCGCATTGAACACCCTCCTGCATGCCGGGGGGTGGGGGGAGTGTCTGTGTAAAAACAGCCCATGTGTTGCAATGCCTATTTAGACATAACTACCTCAGACACTGACCAAGGTGGATATTTGTTAAGGGTGGTGGCTGTCTAAGGACAACACCAAGGGTGGTCCAGGCATAATATGGTTTGACATCAAACTAATTGCAAAAGAAACCAAACCTGTCTTATTTAATTCATACAAACCATGTATTCAACATATCAGAAATCTAGAAAATTATAGGTAGGGGAACATTTCCAAAATTGGAGATGTCAAAGATGGCCGCCACTCTAATGCGATTTAGCATTCAGCTTTGGCAAATACATACAAAATTACCATGTGCATCAACAAAATGCATCTGTTGCTTTCCACCTTCAATCATTTTAGCTTTCCAGTGACAAAGAATACGTAATTTGATTATAAACTTCCAAATACATAACAATGTGTGTAGATATACTGATAAATTTATACTAGAACATTTTAGTCCTCTTTCCAGTAAATTTACAACATTGTACTGGTGTACAATTGTCATTTAAACACAAACAACAACATCAATATAAAATATACAATAATGCATCCAAGCATGTGAAATTCGTATTATGTCTCATCAGTGAGATCACTGAGAAAGGGCTGGTGAATTAAAACAGCTGACACCACAGCAATGTCCACATGCCACTGTACACTGTAGTCCATGTTTTCTACAGCTGCATCGACCTCTCCTGCAGTTGTTCTGGCACTTGTACATAAACGCATTGAGGAGCTCTTGGGGGAGGGGTGGGGCTGGTGCCATGTCTGGTGCCATGTCTGTTGTTACAGGAAATAGTCTGTTTTCTGAAATTACCCATCCATAACCTTCAACACACAAACCACCCGCTTGCCCCATCCAGCACCGTATTTGATAGTACATACATACACTGTGGTACTTGGCAGTTGCTGTAGATGGAGGAAGCGTGTGAGCTTGTACAAATGATGTCCTTCTAGAAACTCTCTCACAAAAGCATCTGTAACGCAGTGTGTCTAGGCTCTCACCAAGTAAACCATTGTATAGGCAAACAATTGACTTTTCACCAGCTTTGAAGATTTGTTTTTTTGTTTCTGTGTTGTAGAAAACCTTTGCTTGTTCCATGAAGTGTGCACTACTTCTTAGTTTCTGCAAAGGCACACCTTTCCCTACGCCAAACAAACAAGAGGTATGTGCCTGTGCAAACAATAGGTACAGGGTAGTTTCACAGCCAAGTCTTTTCCTCAAACGTTTAATGTTCCATATCTGTGGCTGCTGCTTGGAGTTTTGCTTTCCCTTTGAGGTGAAGTGAAGACTGAAACCATCAATATTTGTGTAGTAGCACAAGAGGACTAGAAGATCTGCGTCTTTCCCGATAACAACAGTATTGCATATTTTAGCACAGTCTACTGCTCTTGTGACAATTAGAAGGTCTGCATCACCCTTTGCATGCACAGATTGGCAACTACTGTCCATCAATTTTGTACTTAGCATATTGATGAACCGTTGTGTTTGTCTTGTTAGCAAGTAAATGCGCCTTCTTCATTTTGAACAACCATGTCTCCTGTGAAGTGTACCTGTACACTAATAACACTTCCTGACCATCTCAGATGTGTACTGTCCTTTACTGATGGGCCAGATTCATATCCATCAAAGATGATTATTGGGTTGATGTACTTCTTTAAAACATAATTAACGTACATGTCACAGATTGAATTAAATGTAGGCCCTCTACGTCAAGGCAATATTTGAAGGAGTGAACCACCATCTAGAACATACAGAGAGCCCTCCAGTGACTGTTCTGTCATTTCACTGCCTACTATGGCCCACAATGCTTCAGCAAGGACTGGCTTGTTTGCCTCTCTCAGGAGTCCAGACTGCTCAAAAAGTATGATGGGTTTTTACATAATTCATATTTGAAGACTTGTAAGATATCTTCGTTTATGCTTTTTGCTGCTAAACCCAGATGTTGGAAAAGTAACTGAATCGATATGTATGGGGCAGAGAGAGAGTGTGTTTGCTGTGTTGGTCCCCAAAATAGGTCGTAGAGACAAAGTAGTGTAGAGAGATCTTTTATTGGACCAACTTAGGTTGGTGGAGGTTTGCAAGCTTTCAGACCCCACAGGATCCTTCATCAGGCAAGTCAGAAATCCAAGCTGTGCCAAGCTGTACAGCTTGGATTTCTGACTTGCCTGACGAAGGATCCTGTGGAGTCCGAAAGCTTGCAAACCTCCACCAACCTAAGTTGGTCCAATAAAAGATATCTCTACGCTACTTTGTCTCGATATGTATGGACTTAGATCCTACCTTCACAGCATTATTTGTAGTAAGTGTTGCAACTTGGTTTGCTCTCTTGAATGTGTACTGTGAAACACTTTTTCCTACCATTGACTTCAAAATATTCTCCCCAACAGACTTTGCAGTGTCAGCATTGACATCTGGACCTGATGTCACTCCATTTGCTATATTTCGTAGTGATGGATTATTGCTGAATGGGTTTCTATCCTGGAGATAATCTTAGATAATACAGGTGTCTTTATCATCTTTTTCCTGCTGAAGTGGGTGCTGTCTTTGTGCTGTTCACTTTTTCGGTACTGTCGTTCTATTAACTCAAGAGCACTGTTAATTTCTGCAGAGGCTGGCATTGACAGGAGCCACACGAGTCGCTGAGCTTCTCCTAGCCCTCGCCCATGCGTAAGACCTCCAGTAGTCTTCACAGTCCTCATCAATACTTGTTCAATTGTGAGGTCAGAGGAGATCCCTGCCCACCAGTACCGATCTGTCCTGCAGACAGCATGATGTCCAGATGAAAATAGTTTGCATATGTCTGGCTGCTGCTTTTCAAGTTCAAACATTTGCTGAATATACATGTAGACTGATCTTGCATACAGGTTATGACCAGTTGCTGTGAAGTATGGGAGCATGGCTAGCATGGATTGCAAGTGAAGACTCCAATTTCCTGTTCATTCACCTGTAAGGAATTTCCGTAAAATGGAACCATTTCCATGTACTGCACCTACAGACAAGCTGTATGAGAATGAACCATAGACTTCTTTGTGGTGTCAATTCCTTGCTAATATCTGAATAGTGCATCTGTGGAGGACAGCTCCTCTATGCTGATTTCACCCGTCATCACCTTATCAGCAGCTTCAGCCAAGTCATCATCCTCAATCCCTGATGTTGATTCTTCACTGGAGCCACTGACTACACATCTATGACTGGCATCGATGCATTCACTTGCATCACAGCTAAGGTCCATCTTCTATAATTATAGAATTTAAAGCAGCATCTACCAAGAAGTGACCTCTAACAGCTCGTGCTACGGCCTTGCCACTTAACATATGTGCAACACTACTGGAAGCATAAACCAGCTCAAGGACTTCCTGTAGTCCTGATCCAGATATCAAATGCACAATGCATTCAAGAAAACTCCTCTGTGTGAAAACCACCTAGGCACAGTACCATCAAGTGTAGTTCACTATTTTCAGGCTCGCTGTGTACAGTTAGTTGGGCCTTCCACCACAGAGGTTGGTCAAAGGTTAGGATTGGGATCCTGTTGTGATGCCTAGCTTCTTTGCACACAAAAGTTAGAGTTGAGTACACACATTTCATATCCGTAGCAGTCATATCAATCATTGGTAGAAATATGACTGTAGACTTGCCAGCTGTGGTCCTTTATGTATAGCCTGCATCATGCCAGACCATGCAGGTCTTGGAGAACGTAATGGCCATGAGAGTTTCCAGAGTAGGTCAAGTTTCCAAATGGGGTCATCATGGTCCATAATGTGGTGTGGGAGTTGCTGGTAGGACATGAAATTTATTCCTTTGCAAGGTCCTTTGAAAAAGCTTATAGGTATAGAACCAACTGCAGTCACATCCTCTAGAGTTACATGTATCCGTAGCACTGGTTTGCGATGCATAACCCCTGGTGTAATTGCTGCAATTATGCACATTCCATCCATCCAGTGTTCTGGTGTCATGACCTACATTGTCTGCCACATACTTGATACGTTGAATTGGAGTAGTGCTAGGAATATCTGTACTGTGCAATATGGCAGCACACATTTCAAGTTTCCTAACCTCAGAATAAGGTGAACAAAAGCCAAATTTATGCAGCATATTAATCAGAAATTTTTATGCAAAATGATGATGTAATTGCACACCCAGGCCCATTTGCAGTGGAGTAATAGTAACTTTTGGTCGAGCTGCTTGTACAAAGGCCTGACCCACAGCTGCTAATTTCAAGTCTGCTGCTTTATTTGTAAATATTGTCCTTCAGAAAAGTTGCAACGAGTCAGGAACAACAGACTTCTGAAACTGATGCTATGTCTTGGGGAGATGGATATATTGCTTTAGACGCAGGCATACACTTGATGTCATTTTTAATTAAGTGTGCAGCAGTCTTAATGAGAGACAATTTCTCATCTTCTGAGCTCTGTCTTTAATTACACTTGTAGAACTCTTGCAATATAGGGTGAAAACAGACATGACGCTAACCACCCTTTAACCACCCTTGGTGGTCATTTATGCATGTTTCAGAGCTACATAGGGCACCAATACAGCCCTGCAACATGCATAAATAACCACCAAGGGTTGTTAAAGGGTGGTTAGCGTCATGTCTGTTTTCACCCATAGATGTAGCTGTGCTTCATAAGGTAACTATATCAGGCTTGCAATCAACCTTGGTCAGTATTATTTTTGTCCCCAAAATGCTCGTTGATCTTCTTCATGTATACTCACTGTAGGCATTTTCACATTCCTCCTTCATCTTCTGGACCAGATCAGAGATAGAAATCTGTTCATCATCATTTTCTTCCAAATACTTTGCAACTTTTATAAAGGCTTCAGTTTTATTATTTATTTATTTTTAAAACTTGCTATCCCATCCATCCAGCCACAGGCAGCTCTGGATGACTTACAACAAAATAAAACAACATTATCAAAACTAAAAACAACACATAAAAGGGAGGATAAAAATGTCCCTCATCACCCACCTCCCTACCCATCCTCCCCACCAAAGGCCAGGCAGAACAGCCATGGTTTACAACTGCATCAAAAAGAGGAGAGATCTGGTGCCAACTGGGCCTCCAATGACAGGGAGTTCCACAGCCATGGAGCAGCCACCAAGAAAGCCCTCCCCATTGTAGCCCCCCAAAGAACTCGGGGGACCTCGAGGAGAGCACCCCCTGATGACCGTAGGGGCCGATCCAGGACCCGAGGGGTGAGGTGATCCCTCCGATAGGTCAGGCCAAGGCCGTTTGGGGCTTTATAGGCAAGCACCAACATCTTGAATCGGGCCTGGAAGACTATAGGCAGCCAGTGCAGTGACCGAAGAACCGGTGTAATGTGTTCCCGGCGGCCCAGCCCCACCAGGAGACAGGCCGCCGCGTTCTGCACCAGCTTCAGTCTCCAAACGGTCACAATGGGTAGCCCCACGTAGAGCACGTTATAGCCTAGAGGTGATGAAAGCATGGATGACAGTGGCCAGGTCAGAGTCCGAAACATACGGCCAAAGCCAACATACCAGATGTAGTTGGCGAAAGGCACTCCTTGCCACAGCCTCCACCTGGACATCCAGGTGGAGATGTTAATCGAGGCGCACCCCCAGACTCCGCACCTGGGGAACCAGTGGAGGACAGACCCTGTCGATGGAGGCCATCACCCCTGCTGACTTACCCACCAGCATCACCTCCATCTTGTCAGGATTCAGCTTGTTGATTTGCCCTCATCCAATCCCCCAGAGCCGCAAGACACCCGGTAAACACCAAGACTGCCGGGCCTGGGTCTGATGAAAAAGAGAGGTAAAGCTGGGTGTTATCAGCATATTGATGACACTGCACACCAAACCTCCTGAGCACCTCACCAAGCGGCTGCATATACACGTTGAACAGGAGAGGGAACAGAACAGAACCCTGTGGGACTCCACACGATAGGTCTCGATATGATGAAAAATAATCCCCAAGCACCACTCACTGAGTTCTTCCAGCCAGGAAGGAGTGGAACCAGTCAAGGACCGTGCTGCCCACCCCCGCCCAGTCCCGCAGGTGCATCACCAACATCTCATGATCAACGGTATAAAAAGCAGTCGACAGATCTAAAAGAATCAGCAGGGCCAATAGGCCCTGATTTAATTTGCGGTGCAGGTCGTCGACCAACGCCATAAGCAGTTTCAGTGCCATAACCTGGGCAAAATCCAGACTGTGAGGGATCAAGAAAACAGACACGATCCAGATGTTCCTGCAACTGTCAGGCCACCACCCGTTCAATAACCTTCCCTAAAAAGGGAAGGTTAGAGACTGGCTGATAGCTGGCAAGGGAGTCAACGTCAAGCAATGGTCTCTTGAGCAGGGGAAGCACCACAACATCTTTAAGGCAGAATGGCAAACTACCCGCCCAGAGGGAGGCATTGACCACCCCAGCCAGCAACGGCCCCATTGTCTCCAGGACGGCCTTAACCAGGCAGGACTGGCATGGATCTAATTCACAACAGGTAGCCCTAACAGCCCCAAGAACATCCTCCGCATCGGCAGGAGTCACCAACTGAAACTGATCCCACAAAATCAGACAAGGTGGGGCTTCCATAACCTCTGGATTCCCCACTGCAGAAAGTGTGGCATCAAAACTGAGGTGAATCTGAGCAATTTTATTCACAAAGTAATCCACAAACATGTCACAGCGGGCACCAGATGACTCCGCTTCCAGGTGGAGGGAGGCCGGACTGACCAGCCCCCGCACCACTCAGAACAGCTCCGCTGGACGAGATTTTGCAGATGCTATGAGGGCAGCAAGAAACTCCCACTTTGCTGCCCACATAGCCACGGCATAGGCTCGTAAATGAGCTCTATGCTGCAATCTGTCAGCTTCAGTACAAGAACGACGCCACCGCCACCCCTCCCGCTTCAGCACCCGTAGCTCCTCCGAGAACCAAGGAGGCCTGCAGTGCTGCCACCTGGGGAATGGACGCCTCGGAGCCGTCCAATCAGTGACCTCCATTAGCAACGTGTTCCACATCTCAACGAGGTAATTAATGAAACGGTCGTCAAGATCAGAGGGTATTACCCCTCGAGCATCCTGGAACCGCTCTGGTTCCATCAGTCTCCATGGGCGAACCATTCAAATTGGTTCCATGCCCTTTCGAGGGTAGACGTGCACAAGGAGAGAGGCTTGCATGAGGTAATGATCCATCCGCGACAAGAGAACCACAGAGACTTCACCCACCAATGGACCCCCTGCCTCAAGGCCCCTGGCGGCCATGAACTCACGCTTCGCACCCCCAAGTTCGGCATCTGCATGTATGTTGAACTCCCCCAGGACTATTATCTTCAGGGACTGCAACACCACCACCGACACCGACTCCGCTAGACCATGCAAGGAGGCTGCCATACAGGTAGGCTCACGGTATACAAGCAGAACCCCCAAACTGTCCCCTGCCAAATCCAGCACCAGATGGAGGCTCTCAATACCCAATATAGATTGCACTGGATACCTCCGAATAGCCCAAGACTCCCTAAAAATCACGACTACACACACACCCCATCCCTCTGACCACTGCACAGAATATCCGGTCAGAACAAGGTCAGCCAATATAGGCCACGACTCAGTATCCAGCCAGGTTTCCGTGATACATATGAGGTCGGCAGCATGGTCCAGGATCAATTCCTCGACAGTTATTGCCTTATTAACTACCAACCTCACACTTACGAACATCAAAACACGGTCCGGGGCGGTCTGATCCCGAGCCATGTGCCCACCTGCTAAGGGGGAAGTGAGAGGGACAGACAACCAGCATCTGTCCCATCTCTCAGCTCGAATATTCCACCAATATGGACCATATCTCCCATGCCCCAATGGCTGTGTCACACACCCTGACCGTCCCCAGCCCCGGTCCTCCTCCATCTGCCCTGCCCCAGTCTGGGGGAGGATTCCCACCCCCACTCCCATTTCCACCTCTCTCTCACTCCTCCTCCCAAACCCATTCCCATCCCGTATCCTGCATCCCCCCAACCACAATACCCCCCCCCAAAAAAAACCTCCCAGAAATAACCGCTGGCACACAAAAACCACAATAAAATCTCCATGCCCCGCCAAGAGCCACGTCCAAGGGCTCTTAGGTACGTACCTGCAGCACTGCCAGCAGACGCATGGTTTTATTTATTTATTTATTTATTTATTTATTAAATTTTTATCCCGCCCCTCCTGAACACAGCTCGGGGCAGCTTCCAACAATAAAATATAATTTAAAACAATCCAAACACTTAAAATACCATACAAACATTAAAATTACATATAAACAGGGCCTGGCATATAAATTGCTTGGGATAGGGGAATAAAACTCAACTACCCACCCCCCTCCCCAAAGGCCCAGGCGAACAACCAGGTCTTGCATTTCCGCCGAAATACTAATAGGCTTGGGGCCAGGCCCTGTTTTGAAGCCCATCGGGGCTGGTGCTCCGCTGAAAGCTGCAGGCCGAGTCCTTGGCCCCACCCGCCTCTTCGTCTGCCACCAGGAGGGGGGCCATGGGCCTGATAGTGTCCCGGACCGGCTTCCCAGCCCCCTGGGACCAGGGTAAGTGCGGTGGTGTGGGTGGTGATGTGGGGTAGCCCTTGCTTGCTTGAGTTGCTTTTCGCCACATCACCCACTCTGGCATCAGCCGCCGCCTCTCTCCTCCTGACTCCAGCCTGCCTCATGCTGCTGCCGCACGCCACCACTCCTGCACTGTGCAGGGTTCTGAATATATCGGGACACTGGTTTGAAACCAGGCTCCAAATCAGTCCTTCATGCAAGTGCAGCCACTGATGAGGAAAGTTTAATGGTGGGGCTTTCAAGCTGCTTTACATTCCCTTCACACTCAGATCTTAGAAAGTGTTTCCACAGAGGATACTGGATCAACTGCCAACTTTGCGCTCCCGCCTCCCGCTCTTGTGACCGGCTCTGCCTGAGTGGATTGACCACCTACAAAACCCCTTTTCTTCCCCACACCTTTCGGTTGAGGAGTTTGCTTCATCGTTCTAAAGTTTATATTACATGTTTGATACATCCGCTGCATCAGGGACAGTCATAATCCTAGACTTGACCTTCTCTACCCAACAGTGTGCAAGTTTACTGCAGATGTCAAGAATTGCTGCTTGGAAGTCCAAAGTATAAACAGGGAAAACACTGAAACCTCTCTTCTTCTTCTTTTTTTTTTTCCCTTCAGAAAACTTGGTTTGCCACAAAACAGACAGCATTCATGGAAAGTAAACATTGGTTCTTGAGAATGAAGGGTACAGATTTCACCAATGGCCATTTGTAATTCTCTATTTACTATGCTTTTTGTCTCGTTTGATAACCTTTGCATTGCAGTACTGCTAGCAACATTGGTTGTTTACACATTGGCAAAGTGATGTCATAATGCTGTCTCCACGTTCATGACTTGCACGATTAATTCCCTGGCTGCCTTTTTCACGAAGAACTACAGCTGACTTGCCATCAAGGAATGGTCCTTTGCAGATCACACACTTATCCATTTCCTGCACAACATAAGATGTAAGAAAGAATGTTAGTTATTTAGTCCTATTAAAATGGTGTTTTTTCTTTCTTTTTAAGCACATTTTTAATATCTCTGGGAGTTATAGACCAAATTACATATTGTTTGTCTCACTAGAAAGCTATGTTAAAGTCATTAACATAGCTTTCTAGTGAGACAAACAATATGTAATTTGGTCTATAACTCCCAGAGATATTAAAAATGTGCTTAAAAGAAAGAAAATGAGAGCCAGTGTGTTGTAGTGGCTAGAGTGTTGTACTTTGACCAGCACAGGGAGACCAGGCTTCAAATCCCCACTCAGCCGTGAAGCTCACTGTGTGACCTTGGGCCTGTCACTAAATGGGGTGGAAAGGTGAGAGAGATTTAACCCAACCATCCTACAAAGCTATGTGTGCATCCTCTAATTAATGAGTGATGCCTCCAGCCAATGCCTTCTACTTCCCCATACCAGTGGACTGGAATCAACAGCACACAAAACAATTTCTAAACAGACAATACAGGGACCCTCCAGTCCAATTTTGCCTCGTTCACATGGATTACTCGAAGAGCTTGATTTATTTAACACAAAGGGAGGGGGCTAGAATCAAGATCTAAAAAATATAGACACAGTATTAGTAGGACTTTCTGTAACTGCTGCTACAGGATCTCAAAAGGGAAAGGCTGTCTTCTCCACTGAAATCACCTCTGTCTTCTCCTCAGACAACTACAGAGTCTCATCAGGGACAAAAAAAACCCTTTTCCCTTCAGGAATCCAGCAGGGGGTCACACTCACAGAATTACATGTAGTTATTGAAGGTGGAAAGCAACAGATTCATTTTGTTAATGCACATGATAGTTTTGTATGTATTTGCCAAAGTTCAATGCTAGATCGCATTAGAGTGGCAGCCATCTTTGACATCTCCAATTTTTGATATGTTCCCCTACCTATAATTTTCTAGATTTTTGATACATTGAATACATTGCTTGTATGAAATAAATGAGACAGGTTTGGTTTCTTTTGCAATTAGTTTGATGCCCCAATTTTCAGTAGATTGACTGAACTCCCCTTGGCCAGTACATTTGCATTAGTATTTTTAGCTGTGTCTGTCTGTCTGTGTGTATATTATGGTATATGATGGCATCTGCTCTAGGGCAACTGATGTCATTTAATTTAGACTAATGGGGGGCACAGAGCATATGATGGCATGTGTTTATAGGGGAAGAGTAGTTTGTGTTGCCAATAGGTATTTCTATGATAAAATACCTAAAAAGAGTTGGGAAAGTGGTAAAAGCCATTTTGTCTGTGGTGGCAGAATAGGGCTAGCTAGCTAGTGAATTTAGTGAGTGTGTTAGGGACATAAACCAAGCAAAGTGGTCTATTCATCTCAAGTAACAGCTGCTTTGGGGCTGCAAAGGTGGGGCCCTTTTCACACAGACACTTAACACTGATAAAATGGGTTTTATTATACATTTTATTATACATGTTGCAGGACTGCAGGTGTGCTCTGAGTGCCCTGAAACCTGTAAAATAAAATGTAACACGCATTTTGTCAGTGTTAGTGAGAAAAGGGCCATACGCAGCTGCTTTTGCCTTGCCAGGTTCTGTATTGTGGAGAGCTTGGTCAGACTTGAGTATCTTTCCCCCTCATCCTTCCTCTCCTTCCTCAATGTCAATAATTATTGATGGAGTCACCATCCTGCCTGTCCCCCAAGCCCATAGCCTAGGCTTCATCTTTGACTCACCCCTTTCTTTTAAACCCTACATTCTGTTGCTAAATCCTGTCGCTTCTCCCTCCATAACATTGCTAAGATTCGCCCTTTTCTCTCTGTCTCGTCTGCCAAAATTCTTGTTCATGCTCTGGTCATCTCTCGCCTCGATTACTGTAACCTCCTTCTTTCTGGCCTTCCCCGGTCTCACCTTTCTCCCCTCATCTCTGTCCAAAACTCTGCTGCCAGGGTCATCTACCTCGCCAGTCGCTTCGACCATGTGCAGCCCCTCTTCTCTTCGCTTCACTGCCTTCCCCTTCCTGAACGAATCCTGCACAAGCTCCTAGTCTTCACCTATAAAGCTCTTCACAACCTCGCTCCCTACCTCTCTGCACTTATCTCCCTCCATACTCCAGCCCATGCACTTCACTCCTCCTCTGTCCCTTCTCTCACCCTTCCACACCTTCCCTGCTCCCCTAAGCGCCTTCATCCCTTCTCACTTGCTGCCCCCCATGCCTGGAACTCCCTCCCTGTCCACATCCGCCTTGCCCCCTCCCTTCATACCTTCAAATCTCTCCTCAAAACTCACCTCTTTCGCTCTGCTCTGTCTGACTCTTTATCCTGCTGAGCCACTATTCCTATACCTACGGTCTGTTTACCCTTATCCTTGCCACATGGACCTGCCTGCTGTCATTCTCATTGTAACCAAGCCAAGTACATGCACTTGAGACCTCGCATCTTCATGAATGTTAGACCCCTTGTCTCTCCCTCTGTTCCCCTTCCTAAGTCTCTCCCCCAGCTCCTGTCTCTCAGATTGTAAGCCCTAGGGGCAGGGACCGTGTCTATTTTATTACTTTGTAAAGTGCCAGGTACACTGCTGGTGCTATATAAATGTTTGTTAATAATAATAATAATTAATTAATCAAGACTACATTGTTTTGTCCAAAAATTGCTTGCATCAGTTTAATGAGTTAAAATCTCAGGAAAGTTATTCACTGTATTGTCAGGCAATCAGCTAAGAATAATATTTTCGTAAGTGTCTAGATGACTTAGGCACTTCATTTTCAAAAGTAGCAGAAGAATTTGGGAGATAGGAAGTGTGGCCTTCCAGTGGATCTGTCCGAGCCAGTGCTAACAATAAGTCTGGAAGCGAATCCTATTGACTTTAATGGGGCCTCGCACCCATGCTAAGTGGTAGTGCTGATGTAATCAAACTGAAGACTCATGTTCTACACTGAATCAAAAGACAGTTCTTGAGTTTGAGCTTGGGTAGTTCATTATTATTAAGAAAAAAATAATCATGGCTTGACAACAGGCAAAGGACTATACAGCAAGAAAGCAGACAGCAGGAAGTATGCTGCATGATAAGGGTGTGCAGAAGGTACCACATTCATTTTCGTTATTACTTTTCATTGGAGAAATCCATCCATTTTCACTGTTCATTTGAAAATCCAGTCATTTTTGTTTTACATTCATAATTTTTTTTATTAAAAATTGAAAAATAAAAGAAAACATTTAAAAAATCACTGCACCTGTGCAAACTGGCCACTGGAACATTCACCATTTTGGAAAGGGGCAGCCAGTCTGCACATGCAGAGTGGCTATTTTGCGCAAGCACAGACCCGCTGTCCTTTTCCAAAATGGCAGCAGTGTTCCCGCTGCCATTTTTAAAAAGGGTGTGCATGCACAGAACAGTCCAGTGGCCATTTTGTACATGTGCAATGGTGGTGGTGGTTGTTTTTTAAATATATTTTTTATTTTTTAACAAAAACAAATTAAAGCAAACAAATGTTGTTTACTTATTCGTTCATTTTCTGGTCTTTAGTTACTAAAACTAATGGGGCTTCAACCTTTTTAGTAGCTAAAAATGAAAACTAATTGCACACCCCTACTGTAAGCCGTTAACCCTGTTTAAAAGTATCCTATCGAAAAAGGTCAAAATTTAAAAAGATTGGAAAATATCAAATTTAGAAATATAGACAGGGCCATCTTTATTAGGCTTTTAAATAGAAAATAAATATATTATAAGTGTTTAAAATGTAAATATTTGACTTGGTATAAGATTTTGCCTGAGCAGAATATTTTTTGCAAGGGAAGCACGTAACCCAGCTTTTTGAGTTCAGAAAGATACTTACTTACTTACTTGAGTTCAGAAAGGGGACACGTAGACCTGCCTTCCAAGACTTTGGGGGAGGATGGTCAGAGATACCCGTTACCCACAGCGTTGTGTGAAAAGGAGTTACAGGGACATTCTCTGACCCCTTTGTGGCCCTAGGAAATGTTTTCCAAGGAGGAACAGAGGAAGTTGAGAGTTTGAATCTCACTTCAACTTACTGTAATTCACATTCACCGTGTCACCCCTTTGAACTAAGGCTATGTGTACTTAATGATGTATGAGTTGGTACCTCTTTTTAGGTTGGAGATGGGGAGCCAGGGAAGAAGTGGCTCTGCTGTGATTGCTTGAGGTGTTGAAGGGGCAAAGCATGTGAGAGTATTGGGCCCAATCCCCACAACCCAAGTTACTCCACTGGCATGTTAGAGAGAAGTTCAGTTTTAATGTGTGTGGGAGACTGTTCCTTCAAAATGGCATTTTCAGAATTTCCTGTTCAGATTCAATGTTTTACTTTGGGTTTGTTTTTTTTACCAAACTTTGATCTTTTGAATTTTTTTTGAAAGGTTCAGTTTGGATTTTGATTCATAATAAAAACTATATTGCAGTTCTTCACGAGCTGCCATCCCTGTTTTCTACCAGCTCTCATGCATTAGAACTGTTTAAGAGAAGTTATAAAGTCGGGATTACAGCAATTTATTGATACGTAGGCAGAGGACAACTTAAAATGAAACAAGACTCTTGCACAATAAGAATGAATCACTTGGCAAAGGCATCACTACTTTCCCCTTACTTTTGGCCTGAACTGCTGTATGTTGCTTCAAATTGGTCAAATTAGAATCTTCAACTCCTGCCCTTAGAAGCTAAGTAAATAAATATTTTTTATAAATAGCATGTGTTCTCGCACAAGTCAATTGCCCCATGTGCTGTTTCTCTACTGCTTTGAAATATTGCTTAATAACGGGTATTGTTCAACAGTATTGATGGGAGGTTGAAATAAAATTATTTTCCAGCAATTCAACAGTATCCTTAAAAAAAAAAAAACCAGCATTCAAATGATAAAACAGGTGTCATGGGGAGGATTAGAATGTCACTTAATGTGTTAGTGACTGTTTCCAAAAGTCTGGGAGAAATATTTAGTGTTTAGTCTGATAATTATACTTGCTACATTCCCAAATTATGATTCAGAAATGGAGGCTGATCTTCTCTGCAGCTCATGCTGCAGTCTATTTTTCTAAATTGTGTGTTTATACCTCCCATTACTGCCATCAGGAAAAAAGGAAATAGTCCCTAGGAAAATGGAAGGATAACGTCAGTGAAAATTTTGCCTAAATGATAAGAAAAAAAGCCACCAAAAGCAGTTATACTATATTATGTTAATTCCAAAGTTGTATCTAAAAATCAAAGGCTAGGATAGACATGCAAAAAATTAACTTTAGTACTGAAATACAGAAGGGGCAACTGAAGGTGTTTTCAGATATGATGCTAACCCCAGTTTGTTGTTGTTATTAGCAAACATTTATATAGCACCAGCAGTGTATCTGGCACTTTACAAAGTAATTGAATAGACACGGTCCCTGCCCCTAGGGCTTACAATCTGAGAGACGGGGGTGGGGGTGGGAGACGAAGGAAGGGGAACAGAGGGAGAGACAAGGAGTGTAACATTCACACTCATGTAACATTCACATGCATGTTGCAGGGCTACATAGGGCACCAATACAGCCCTGCAACATGCATAAGAAACGTTCAAGTGTGGTTAAACTGGGGTTAATGTCATGTCTGAAAACACCCTGTGTGTGCATAAGGCTGGAGGAGCTATTCCTTTGGATGGTATATCTCTAAATTGCTGGAAACAGCCCAAGGATCTAGTGCACTTAGAACAGGATTATGTATAGTGCTTAGTGCCAAGTGCTATCATACCCTAGACAATTTGAGCTTTACTAAGGAATTTGTATGCGTAATTATGTAAAGACCATGTCAGCCTCTCTAACAGCCATATGTCAACTGCAGCAAATGCAGCATTGTTTCCATTCACTGCTAGCAAACATGGATGTAACAGCAAGCATGGATTTGAACAAATATCCATAATCTGAAAAGAACATGCATTCTTCTGTTTACACAGTAAAACGGCAGAATTGACCCTAAATAAATGAGAACACACATCAAAATAATGTAATTTGCTCCATCACTGTGGACTTTTAAAAATAGGTTAGACAAATATTTCTCAGGGATGGTGTAAGTAAGTATAATGAATCCTGCTTAATGGCAGGAGGGTGGACTAGATTGCCTTTAGGAATCTTACAAGCCCTGCGGTTCCATATATTTTTAAAAAAAAATAATTTCACAGCAATACATTGGAAATTAATAAACAATGAGCGTTTAGTTAAAATTATTTTTTCACATAGTTGGAGCAGGTGGGTTGAAGCTTTGGGTGTTTTCAAACGTTACGGGGCCATTTGGCCCCGTACCGAAAACAACCAAATCATCCCCCGCCGGGATGACCCCGTCACGCCGTATCAGACATGCCGGGGGATCCCGGCGGGGAATCTGGGAGGGGGCGGGGCCGCGCGGCGCAACATGCGGCCGCACGGCCCAGCCCCCTCCATGCTCCCCGCCGCCCGCCCTCTGGGGAGACGGGTGGGCGGCGGGGCCAATGCGGCCGCAGCATCTGGCCGAATTCGCCAAGGCCCGGGATCCAGACGGTGATCCCGGGCTGTGGCGCCCGACCAGACGTGATTTTTTTTTTTGCCCCGCTGGGGATCACTTTCACTACGCTTCCCGGGAAATTCCCACGGCTAGCCTGGGAAACATGGTTGAAAATGACCCCGTGTGGGTATTGACCGTGGCGAACATATGGCGGCCGCCAAACAGACGTTCAAGGCACAGTGATCACAGATGGGTATTCACCGTGGTTCACTGTGATCTCGTAACGTCTGAAATCACCCTTTGACTCTCATTTCTGGCTGCATGACCCATTCATCATCTCTGTGCCCCAGTTTAACTAGCTACAGTATAAAATGTGCATTCAAGGGAAGGGAGTTCTATAACACTGAGGCAGCTACTCAGAATGCTTCTCTGAGTGCCCTTATAGTATGAACTTGGCTGTTCCTGAAGAACAGCCTGGGCTAAGTACCACTGTGGGCTGGACCAACATCTGGTGGTCCTTTCAAACATGATGTTGGGCATGGATTAATCCGTGCTACATGGGCTAATCTGTGCCCAGTATCACATCTGAAAACACCCGAAGCTCTGCTTCTGTCTCATCCTGGATCTTTATTGGGAAATAATTTATAAACTTATAATAAGAGGGCATAACATATCCAGAGCTGCCAGTTCTTACAATTTCATTGCAAATTTCATGATTTTAAGCCTAAAATAAGACGTGCAATAAAATCAGAAGAAACAGCTTTCCATTTTGTAAAAGTTTCAAACCTTCCCGGTTTTAGAGAGAGACTTGAAAACATGACTGCAGTATAAGGGACCAAAAAACAAACAACACAGCCTAAGTTTATTAGCCTTAGGAGTCTTAATTAAAAATACTAATTGGTGGGAGCAGCACTCATCATGTTCATGGTTTCTATTTTTTAGTCACTAGTAGAGATGAAGCAAGATTTTGCCAAAATTGGAATTTCCAATGAAATCCTGGTTCCTAATACCATCTCAGTTGAATCGAGAACCACGCAGTACTGCAATCCAGTTGCAGATTGGTCAAAGCAAATGAAACAACATAGAACAACAATTCTGACTCGAGGCACTGGAATGGAGGTTAAGGAGCACTGTGGGGAGCAGGGCCAGGCCAGCCTTACTACAGGGCAGAAAGGGGCAGCTTCCCCAGACCCCACAGCTGCACTGCCTCCTCAGACAGCAGCTGAGCTGCTATAACTTTAAAAAATCAATCACAGGCCGCCCGCCTGAGCCCTCACCCTCCGAAGCAGCCTGGGTGGGGGGCGGAAGGGGAGGAACTTCCCTCGCCTGCCAGAGTGCCCCTGCTACCCGCTGCACCACCATGCAACCCCCGTCAGTGATCCTTCTGTTGCCGCCACAGCTTGAAATTTCCTGCTGTGCACCTCGATGCACATGCGCACACTGGAGCAAGTCATTTCCTGAATCTGGCATGCTGGGAAATGTAGCCCTAGCATTGCCAGATTCAGGCAATACTAGGGTGTGGAGGCACACAGCAAGTGGGACATCTGAACAGCCAGGACCGGAGGCCATGGCAAGCAGCCGCTGGCAGCAGTAGGCATACGGGTAGGGGGCCGCCCAGGCCAGCCTGGCCAAATTGTGTCTGTGTGAGTACAAAGCAATCTGCTAATTTCAACATTACTAATAGTTATGGATTTATTTATTTGTTAACATAGCTGTAATGCAAGTTCTACTCTATCCCTTCTGTTTTGTGGAAATTACTGCCCTCTCCCAAATCTATAAACAAGGCGTACAACACAGTGTTTTGCCAGTGTCTAGTGCAAGTCTTCAATTAGTTCTGTTCATTTATAAAATTAAATTCATCAAGTTTCCTTTTTGCAGGCTGCTGAGCAAGAGAACACTACTTAGATTTAATAATAACTAATTAGGAACGGATGAGAGATGGAGAAGGCTACGTTTTAACCCAGTTTTAACTGAACAATACAATAAAATTGAGTGCCTTCCTCTCAATTACAGTATCAAGGGACATATTTAAACAGTGTTCCCTAACACAAACAGGCTTTTGTATGACAGTATCATTTAAACTAAACAAGAAGTCCTGTCATCTAAGCACCAAAATATGAATTTTACATGACTGTTTCCACCCTTTTTTCAGTCCGGGCATTGTAGTGACTGACTGAATGGGTGTGTGAGTGAAAGAGAGACCGTTTTCACACGGACCACGACACCTCTGCAGTCCATGGGGGTTGGGGGGCATGAGCAGCCCATCCCATGGACACCCACCCATCTCCACCCATCTCCATGCACAGAGCATCCACCATTTACGCCCGTCGTTGTGTGTGGGCAATGGGTGGAGCGCAGGAGCGCACACGCACACCCACCCAGCCACCGCGGTTATCTCACGGATGCCTTCACCCACACACATGGGCAAGGGGGGGCATCTGTGCAAAAAGGGGCACAGAGAGAGAGAGCACGTACGTGTGTGTGAGAGTTTGAATGGGTGTGAGTGAAAGAGAACGTGTGTGAGTTTGAATGGGGGTGTGAGTGAAAGAGAGAGGTGAGAGCATGTGAGAGTTTGAGAGTGTGTGTGTGTGTGTGTGTGTGAGAGAGAGAGAGAGATGAGAGTGTGTGTATGAGAGAATGAATGTGTGATAGAGAGAGGTGTGTATGAGAGAGAGACGGGTGTGTGTGTGTGTGTGTGAGTGTGTGTGTATGAGAGGGGTTGCTCCCTCTCCCCTGCCCCCTCCTTCCATGGCTGTCCCCCAATGTCTGCTCCCATTCCCCCTGCCCCCCGTGGCTCCTGGACGGGGAAAGAGAGCCACCACCCTGCCCAAGGAGAGGCCCAGCAGAATGTTCCTGCTGTCCCCTCCTGCCTAGCAACCTAAGCCTGCCTGCTGCCTCAGACTGAACCCGACCTCCCAGAAAGCCCAAGCCCAGCAGCATCTGAGGTAAGGTCCACCCGGTCAATACCCCTTCCTCTCCTCCCTTGATCTTAGCCCATTTGTGCTGCTGCATGCCTCTGTGAGGCTTTGGGAGTAGACTGGGGCCATCTAGGGGAGGGTTTGGGAAGGGTTTGGGGGGGGGTGCTGTGAACGTGGCGGGGGGAGGCTGTTTCTTGTTGATATGTTTGACTGGATTTTCAGTGCTTTTGTGCTTGAGATTCCCAAATCCAGTAACTGGAAAGTGGTCACACTGACAGAATCTTGTGTTTGGCCGCTCTGGGCCCAAGGTTCAGTTCCTCACCCCTGCTTTCATGGGGGGTGCTGTGGCTGTGTGGGGGTTGTTTGATCTATGTTTGATCAGCTGGATCTATGTTTGAACTCCTGTGTTGGGAATGTAATAGGGATATGCTCAAGAGAAGGAGGGTTCAGGCCATGGATAAACTCTCTATCCCTGTGTGCATCCCCTCATGTGTTTTTTTAAATAAGAGTCTTTGGCTGTTTTTAGACGATCGCGGCCGCGCTCGCGCTTGTTTTGAAAAAATGCCGGGAGCCGGGATCAGGCGATACACTCCCAGCAATCACGCGCCCGGAAGGGGGACGCGCATGCTTTTCCGACCGCGATTGACCGGGTCGATTTTTCAACCCGGTCAAATCGCGGCCGGAAAAGCATGCGTGTCCCCCTTCCGGGCGCATGATTGCTGGGAGTGTATCGTCTGATCCCGGCTCCCGGCATTTTTTCAAAACAAGCGCGAGTGTGGCCGCGATCATCTAAAAACAGCCTGAGTCTTTTAACCATATCTGTGTCCTGTGCTTCCTTTCATCTAAACCAATTTTAAATGTTTTTAGGAGGACATTGTACTGACAAGTTAAAAATAACTTATATGACAATTTTCTAATTGTCAAAGGGAAGTGGGCGGGACCTTTGAAAATGGGGGAGCATGGGAAAGTGGGCAGGACTGTGAAAAGTGGGTGGAGCAGAAGGGCTCCAGCATTTTGTCTTCTCCCTGGGCCCCGCAATTGCTAAGGCCAGCCCTGGTGGGGAGGTTAAGGGGTGAGCTTGTTCGCTCAGTGATCGGCTCAGAAAGGCAGAAACATTTAACCTGGAAGTAAAACGGTACCCTCAGCAATGAGGTAAGCAGTAAATGAATTGTAAGTGGTATGCAATAAACAGTAAGCAGAAAGTCAGTAAATCAGGAAGATATCTCGTGGTATTGTGACAATCAAGAAATTGTATTGATTTCCTGACCACTTCCTGATACCAATCCCAGTTCCTGAGATGGCAAAATTTCATGTAAACAGCAATTTAGCTGCTCATTGTACCCGTTGTGATTAGTAATATTATTGCATAGAGATTTTCTTAAAGAAAAACATTTAATGGATAGAATGGAAAGATCTTTTGTTAAAGAAAAACACTAAATTCAACTCTATTAGAAATCAATGCAGAGCACATGCTGGATATAACCGGAAATATTAAGGAGTTACACATGTTGGGACTTAGCACAAATCCCCTCTTGATCCTTGCACTTATAGACATGCTAGATATTTTCCTTTGCAATCTTTTTACAAGTCCTGTATATCAAATGTTTGACTAAATCCACTTTCTTGCATATTTCTTGTAATCATAGCATGCTACTATCTGGTGTTTCTTTTACAGCACAGTATACGTTTCATACAATAGAATGAAAAAATATAGAATACAGAAAGTGACAAGGATTTTTTTTCAGCTTTATAAGTTTTCAAAGATAATTCAAATACCTGGGACCTATAATAAATGAGGAAAAGGGGTTAAAGGCAGAAATAAGAGCAGAGGTGGGCTGGAAGAAATGCAAGGAAATGTTGGGTGTTGTATGTGATAAACATGGGGTCTTGTGTAGCACAGTTCATCTTTGGCCCACAATCTGGCCGCACGGCGCCCCCCTCACCATAGAGTTGCGGACTAGAGCATCCGCAACGCTGCTCTGCCTCGGGCCAGTGTCCTGGGTTTGGCTGGCCCACTTCACCGCCAGATCTCCGGGATGTTCCAGAGCCCTGCTGGCAGGACTGCCCCAGAGCAGGTCTGCCTCTGGTCCTCCTGCATAGCGGGCTGCCTTTAGACAGACAGGCCACCTGGGGGTGAGGCACTGTCTGTCTGAAAACACCTATTTATTTATTTATTTATTTATTT
>QEPC01002304.1:598642-609028 GCA_003113815.1 Sphenodon punctatus | reverse complement strand
GCTACAGCCCTACTGTGGTAGGACCCATCACATTTGAAAGGACCCAACGTCTTGTTTGTTTTTCACCCAAAGTAAGGAATGGGGAAATGGCCTGAATAGCAGTATTTTTCTAAGGGGATTCTCACTCTACAAAGGAACATTGCCATTAGTCTACTGAATCATGTTTCCTTCATGTTTTTCTGTCCCCCTGTACTTAGTGTTTCAGAAAGTTGTGGCCATCAATCCCTCCAATGCATATGCATAGCATCCTAGCCAATTGAACAATTTTGTACAAGAATTATGGATTCTATTGTGAATGCTGCAGGCAGCCCACTTGCAAACAGACTGTACAGCATAGAGAAAGAATTTTCTGTGGGCATTTTCAGACAAGACACTCCCCACCCACAGCCCACCTACTATACATGTTACAGGGCACCCATAGGGCAAAACTGCAGCCCTGCAACATGTATAGTGGGTGGAGAGTGTCTTGTCTGAAAACACCCTATGTTTACTCAGTCTCTGTAGTCATTGACAGTTGCACTGTGGGCTTTCAGCTTACACTTGGAAAAGTAGTAAGTGGTTAAATCAGGGAGAGGGAGCAGAGTTACATATCAGCCACTTCTTGGGATATATACCTATGCCAACCCAACAACCCCCCTCCCGCCCCACTCCCCTGAATTTACATTGCAGATTGCTGGTCTTACTCTGATCCTGCAACTTCCAAAACATCCCATAGAAGGTTGAAAAATAGGCTAGCTGCTGTTGCCTTCATTGTTATAGGACCCTAATTTCCATTGACAGGCATGGAACTTAACACTCCCAAGTTACTTAGGTGAATTTTACTGTTGGTGGACTGGAGTGTTGAGAGAACAAGAGCCCACAAGAGAATCCATATCTCTCTCTCTCGCACTCACGCATGCACAGGTTAAAAAAAACTAGAGCGAGAAACCAGAGAATTCCTGCAATAGAGTACAAATAAGACTTATCAGTGTTCATTCTGGCTGTCTTTATTGTATTATAGTCTCTGTACATACACAAGCAGATGAAATTAGTGCCTGGAAGGTCAAGAGAGAGACTTTTCCCAGCCCTCCTCATGTCCCCCAAAAGAGACAATAGTATCCCCACTCCCTCTGATCTAGTTAGAATGAGGTTGTGTACCTTAGTTCCATTTACATCAAGTATGTGGTACTGCTTAGCATCTTCTCAGGATTTGACCCATTTTTCCCTGCAGTTTGTGTGGGAGGTGGTTTCTTTTTTTTTCCCTACAAGGTTTCACACTGTTACTCCTATGAAGCATTTGGCTTTAGTGTGGCAAAGAAAGTTAGCCCTCTGCCTTGAGCTCTTATCTTCATGTTGTATTAACTTCGTTAGCAGCAACTGGAGGATATCAATTTACTTTTTCTGCTAATGTACATCATGCTAGAGTTTCTTAATAATAAAAGAAACCTTCAACCTTAGCATATGCTGTGTCTGCTGTTCTCCATACAGTAAAGCATGCTGTAGAGGAGCGGGAGATCAAAGCCACAGTTTATGGGTTGTCTCGTTAATCCCACCAGTATTTTATCCCATAAATTATGAAAGGACAGCAAAAGGATGTTAATCCCTTCACACTGCTTTAGGTTTTGACATTAAACATTCATCGTTTTGGCATGTTTGCTCTACTTAGCCGAAATGTGTCATGCGTGTGATAAGCGATGCTTAGACACATAGCGCACCTTCTGCAATTAGCAGTGGTCATATAAAAACTGGGCCAAGCTGTTTCCTAAAGAAAAAGGTCCATTTAATCGAAGTAAAAAATACATAGTTTGGAATAGCTATACATTTTCAAATAAATCAAGGGAATTTTAAATGATTATGGAAAGTACCAGATTGAGATCCCTGACAAGGGGTACAAAACCAAGGGTGAGTCGGATTTGAATCACATTTTATTCCAGCACTCAATGTTCATAGGGCTAAGATAAGATGCACATGTGGCAACCTATGTATGTCTCTGTCAGTGATTCCCTGCTGAGTCTTCTGTGATGCCTGCATGATCCAAGGTTGTTGTTTTTTTTATTCAGACCACCTCACTTTTTACAATGGGCATGGTATTAAGGGCCAAAGACAGACTAGAAAGCTACTCTCTCCCATAAAAAAAAAAACAATACAAACCACAGTTGTACTATGCCTACCAAAGTAATCACAGTTGTAATAAAAATGCCATTCCAAAGAGCAATTGATTTCCAAATTACTGATTCTCCTCCTCCATTGGCAGTGGCTCGCTTGGTAAAATCAACAAATTTAACCACAATGCAAACACCATCAAGCCCTCTGCAGTCATACCCTCATTTAAGACTATTTCCTACCTCCTATGTTGAAGTCGGCGGGAGATTTGCTATGGAATTTAATGGAAGCAGGATCTGACTCTTAAGAAACAGGAGAGCAAAGAACTGTATTTTATTTCCTGTTTATTTCTTTTCCATTGTACTAGAACTTGATTTGTTATAAGAGACTGATGCAGAGAATTGGGTTTAATTCCAGGTTCTTCTGAAACAGATCATAACTCTATAAAAATTAGTGTCCAGGTATAGGATTAAGAATTCTGCAAGTAAGGAGTAAGACATGCTCAACTAAAAGTAATACCACTGCCCCAATTCAGTCATTCATCCCATAGTTAACTAAACATATCTGCTATGAGTTATGCTTCCTTTATAATGAAACCTTATTGAATGAACACACACTTCCACACATCATATGTACGTGCTCATGTGTACAAACACACATGTGCGCAAAGGATCCAATCCAGATCCCATTGAAATCAGTGGCAAAATTCTCATTGACTAATGGGAGATGGATGGGACCTTAATATTTTCAATATTTCTTGTGATTTTGGGTGCCTAACTTTTGACACCTCAAAGGGGACTCTTCTAGAAAGTACAAAGCATTTAAGGTCCTTTAAGTTATCTAAAATTAGGCAACCAAAATCACTAGTCTCTTTTTTGTGCTACTAAATACACTTTGTAGCAGGGGGTCTTCCCAGGGCTGCTGCGGTCTCTTTAGGGGAATTAGCTCTACCCCACTGCCACATCTATCCAGCCTTGGCCTCGGCTGAATTTCCCTTTTCTAAAAGGCGTACCCTCCTATAGGACCCAACACAGGCAAAGTCCAGAGAGTATCAGGCGATAGTCTTTGTCCCCGCACAGGAAATAAGGCACTTTTCAAATAAACACACAGAAAACATAGTTTTGGGTGAACTGGCCGCAACTGTTTATTAAATGACCAGCCAACGATAAACCTGTTAAAGAACAAAACCAATTAAAACCCAATCACCCTAACAATGAGAACGGTGGATCCCTTACCCCTTTTTTAATTTCTCATTGCCAATTAGAATTCGTCAGAATTNCACAGGACTGCTCCCTGCTACACACTTAGTTCAATGAAGTGTACTTTCACTGTTTTCTTTCACTGTTTTCATCTGGAGGGGAAAGGGTAAAAACGTCTTTTATGCTGAATGTATCTCTCAGCTGGTTTACAGTTAAAATCTAACATACTGGTGTTTGTTTACCCTTTATAGTTCGAACATGTCCGAAACTTCACTCACCTGCAAATGGACGTATTAATTGTTCATTGGGCGATATCTCTTATAAGACTGTGTGTTCAGTGACCTGTGATGAGGGCTATGATCTGGAAGGAAACTCCAAACTCACCTGTCAAGGAAACTCCCAGTGGGATGGAAAGGAGCCGAAGTGTGTGGGTATGTGTCTTTGGTATGTAGCTGTCCATGCAGAAACGCTGTCACCTTCTTAGTTTTGTTTCTGTTTATCATGAGAAACTCGCTCTCTTTTTTTATTCTCGTATTATAGAGCTGACGTGACATATGCTGAATCGGGATGCCAGAGCAATAATCATATGTGCGTGCACAATGTAAGGTGTCTTACCGGGAAGTTGGGATAGAAGAGAGTTGGATTAGTAATTGGGTAACGCTTGATGTCTGAGTTATTACCTGAAATCTGGCATGATAAATCAGTGGTGATACCTTTTGATGGCAGGCCTGTATCCCAGGCCGGATCCTAGTGAATACACGTCTGTATTGCTGAAAAGTCATCTAACCCATTCAGTCTTGCACCCACACACCCTCAGCAGGGTGACAGGATTTTCTCACAAGGCCTGCAAGATCTCACAGCATTTTCGAAACTCATGAGAATGGCTACGAAAACAGCTGATTCTCACAAGTTTCTTGATCTGGGGATTCTCGCTGGAAAGAGCCATTCTTGGCGAGATCCTCGTTTGTACTGAGATCTTGTTTCAGCCCCTGTCTCTTATACACATCTAGATGTGTATAGGTGGAGTATTGCGAGTTGTTGTTCTTGTTAAAATGGTTTTGCTGGTTACCCCAAATTGAGGGAATGTTCAACAGGAGCACCCCCAGAAGTGCATTTTATGTCCACTTTACTAAAAAATTAAAGAGCAATAGGGGAATAAATAAACCTTCAGTAAGAAATACAGAGAACTGTTTTACCATGGAGTCCAACCCTGGCAAATAATCCCTTCTGTCCTCCCTTAGGCTCTGATCTTGCAAACGCTTAACTTGACTCATGTGAATGGTCTCATGGAAGCGCACACACTACTCATATGTAATGTTAGGTAAATGTGTAACTGTTTGCAGGATGATGGCCTTAGAATATCCAAATGAAATTCCTCCATTGGCATTGGGACCTTACAGCATAAGCACAAAAGCCACTTAACCTTCTTAAACCTATGAAAATTAAAAACTAGAAAAGTCTTAGGCCTTTGGCATATCCTTGAGGAGTTCCAAAGCTTTGTGGATTGAGTGCTTTGGGGTTGCGTTTACAGGAGTAGCACCAAAAAGAGAAATAAGCAAAAGGAGTGACAAAGGGTGAAAACAAACAAGATGGTGCTGAGACGGTGCCCTGGGGAGGGCCACTGCATCAGCCACTCTTCGGGTCGGCAGAGAAGGCATTTCATATGAGCAGCCCTTCCCTGGTAATCTGGGCATGGGGTCTGCAGTCACAGATCCCTCCATGGTATGGGTTGGCCACGGAGCCAAACATACAGTCAGGATGCCAGACCCCATTGCGCAGCAGGATCGGGCCCCCAAGAAGAGCTGACGTAAAGCATCTGATGGAGGGGGGCAGAGGCGCACCCTTCGCTGGCCCACGTGTGTGTTCCAAATAGCTGATCATGGGTGCTCCACTGGGCCCCCTNGTTCAGTAGAAAGGTCACTATAGGACAGCTCTTTAGGAAGTCATCATACAGAGAGGCTAATTCCGATTTCCAATATATTGAAACACAAATGGTCAAAAATATATGCCTATATACAGGATACATGACAAGTTGATGTGGGGGAAGGGAGGGAAGGAACCTGAACCAGGCACACATGGGGAAGCAGCCTTACATGTTCATGTGCAAGCACACAGGAAAAGGGGAAAGAAGAAGGGACTTGAACCAAGCTGTCTGCTTCCCAGACAAATGGGTGGGCATGGGGGGAGGGAAGAGATTAGCTTGCTCACTTCTGGGGTCCTCTGACCATTCCTCAGCAGAGTTCCCCCTCACAGAGCCCCACTCCATCCCAAGACAGACCACTGGCTCCAACACCAATCCCATCAGAACCTCTTTCAGGACAACCCCTGGGTTTCTCCATAGATTCCCACCATGGCAGAGCCTCCCAGTGCATGCCTCCCACCCCCAAACCCTGGCACACAACTGCTACTGCTCTCAATAGTGTTTACCTACACAGTTGTTGAAGGGCAGAATGGGGATAACACTAGGTTGTCCCTGCTCCCAGCCCCTCTAGTCTCCCATTGGCTTAGGGATGCTAGGAATCAGAAACTCTAATAGGAACTGGAACTCAACCCGAGTCTCTCCCAAACTCAGCTCTGCCTTGGACCTCTCCCCTGGGCTTCACTGTGCATGTTCCCTGGGGGTGCTGAAGCCTTGCACTCACATGGAACATGCATAGTGAAGCTCCAACCCTCTCCCCGCCCCAGCCCTTCAGGTTGCTGCTGCTTGTCAGTGCTGCTGCTGCCAGCTGGGACGGCAATGTCCACAGTGCCCTTATGAACCAATAAATATGCACCCAGTATATAAAGTATTTAGATATGTAACTTGTATTGCATAGACCTTTATTTGTAACTGGGAAACTGCAGACTGAAAAATAAGGACCTTCTGTGGGCAAAGTTGAAAACTGGGCCTTGAGCATAGATGGATGCTTTAAAAAACTGTGAATATAATCCAGAATTTATGGATTTATCACCATTAAGCACATTAGAAGCCCAGCCTTTTCCCCATTGAAGTCAGTGGAATGAAAACTTCAATTAACTTCAAAGAGCGCAGGAGCAGGCCCCAAAATCAGGATTATTATTGGGGGATTTCCTGAATTCATCAGTTGAGGCTGTTTTCCTGGCTTAGTTTCTCACAATGACTAATTCATTTTAATATATCAAAAGAACTTGCCATATGTTAATACTTTTTGCATAATGAAGCCACTTGTGTTAGGGTTCTTGGTGCATTTCAGTCAACCTTTTACTGGGTTGTAAAAGGCACTCATTCTTAGGCTATGTCTGCATGAAAAGAATGCTGTGCTATGGGCAAACTGCACACTACCTCCACATTAATGCTATCTGCTCCTAAACACTAGTTCACATAGGCAGTACTGGTGCAGAAGTCATGGCATAGAAGTTAACTATTGTCCTCCTCAGTCATGGCGGTAATGGGGAAAACGCTGTGAACACAAAGCCCTGGTTTGGGCTCAAAAATCCCAACAAAAATCCCAAATTCTCACCACAGCATCCTCCCTGCTCCTTATCATGCATGTGCAACATGGCCACCACTCTTAACCAAAAAGGTGGTGCACATGCACAGTCTGGAGGAGGGAGACTGTCATGGTGAGCGAGTCTGCCAGAGACCGCGTAGCAGCGGCGGTACTTCAGTCAAGTCCTCTGAGGTGGTAAGTACCACTCTGGGGCCCCAAGAAATAGGTGTGGGGGATGGTTGGACCCAATGTCCTGGGGCTGGGCTAGGGATGGAACTCAGATGGTTGTCTACAGAGTTCCGAAACAAGCCTTTTGTCCTCTATTGCAATGTATAGGTCAATGTGAAAGTTCCAACTGGCATTATCAATAAGCATTAAGAAGATAAGCGAGATCCTTTTTGTGGTTAAACCAAGAGAAAACAAATATGTGATAGAGAGCTTTTTGTGGCTCCAGCTTAAAACTAAAAACAAATAGCAAAACTAGGTTACTTAAGCTAGAACCCAGATCTGTTTACTGGACTAAAATGCCTCTTCCCAAGCAAGCAGCAAGAATTCTAACTAGCTCAAAGCTTTGCCAGAGTCTTTTCTCCCTGGAAGAGCATCACTTTCAATTACCACCTTTCCTCCCGAGAGGTTAATCTTTGCAGCAGGTTTAATCATCTACTTCCTAATGTGTGTGTTAAACCTAGAGCTGCTTTTAAAAAATTATTTAAATGAACATGAAAATTCCATCCTGTTATTTTCCCCAAACCCTTGATTGAAAATTTTAATCAAATATTTTGTTTTATTACCAGTGCCAAAACAGTTATCCAGGCAGGATATCCGTAATGATCAGATTTCCGGTAACAAAACCGATAATGATTGGTTACCGAGCAATAACCATTTATTAACCAATAATTAAACCGAATTACTGCATTACCATATTATCACTTTGTGCTGTTTACTGTGTTTCTGCATTCTGTGTTCTTGTCTAGTCTATGGTTACTGGCCAGTTCTTTTTGCTCATAATTCCTTTCCTCTTTAGCCTCTGGGCCCTGGTTTCAAGCTTAACTCACTTTCCCATTGGATACCTGATTCAAATCTGCTGGATGTAGCTTTGGTATTGGTCCGGAAGTAAAATGGAAAGCAGAAAAATGGTAAATCTGTTATGCAGAAAATTGGTTATGTGGTAATGATAAAGTGGTATTAACCAGTTAACGACTCTGGTATGTTGTTAGCGATTCATTAACCAATTAGATATCCAGAACGTCAAACTAACTGTTTCAGCTCTATTTATTGCGAGCTTCATAACTTCTCGTAAAAGTTACAATTTTACCCTTTCTTTTATCCAAATTTAGTAATTGCCAAAAAATATTTGAACACTTCTAATTAAGTCCTAGATTATAGATGGAGTGAATATCTTTAAAATCATACATTGAGTATATTGTTCTCTGTTAAATAGTGCAATTTTTGTAGTACCCCATTACTACCATAGTCTAGGGAAACAGCAGTAAAAGGGCAGAGTGGAATGGGCTGTAAGAGAACAGGAAGGTAGTGAAATGGAGGCAGGACAGTATGAGCGGAGCAGAGGCTAGACTGTAAGGGACTATAAGGGGACAGCCAAGTAGAGGCATTGGGGCCAATCTCATGCCCTGTGTGCACCATGCCCAACCCTCGCTTGCTCATGTGCATGCAATTCTCATGCACACATGTGCATGCAACTCTCGTGCATGTCCATTGGGAGTACATTGTGCCACAGGATTGTGGCCATAGTAAGGAGGGACTCAGGTAGAAATTCCGTCAGGATTATGAGATGGCTAAGCTGCAAGGCTATGGCCCATGATCATCATAAGGAGTACCCAATAGGGGTACACCACATGTGTCAGAGAAGAGTCTGTAATTAGACCAGTAGAAAGGTTGCAGGGATGGAATTAGGAATCGGGGAGGACCAAGACTGAAGAGAGGAGACCTAAAACTACACACCAAGAATAAACACCATACAGGGCTTCAGGGAGGTTTGGGCTAGACTAGAAGAGGCAGCACAGGATGGGACAAACACAGGACTGTGGAGAAACAGCAACGCTGTGGAGGAAACACAAAGCATAGTAGTTATGCAGATGATTATTGGGGTTGAAGCAGATGGAGCACAAGACACAGCGAGGAACAAGGATGAGGAGGAAGATGGAGAAAACACAAAGCTTGGCTAAACACAGGGCTACAGGGTAAGACACAACCTGAAGAAGAGCAGAAGAGAGGATACCAAAGGTGTGGGCCAGAGCAGCAGCATAGGGGAACTGCAACACATGCTCCACCAACTTCCTGTAGTGCCCAGCATGCCTTAAATAAGGCTGGGAGCCAATCAGGAAGCTGGTGGGCATGGTCACAAACCATATAAGGGGGAGAGAGAGTAGACAACCACAAAGAAGAAACCAACTCCCAGACAGCCCAGGTGATGATTCATGGGAGCAGGAGCCCAGACCAAGAGGCACGGCTTCAGGGCCAAGTCCTGACAATTACCTTCATCTCTTCCATATTTTATTTTAAAAGAGTTGAAGTCTGTTATGGACTTTTCTTTTTAAAATCAAGTAGCTTTTATTGTACATACTGTTTATAATGAATTGCCTTAAATTATATTACATTCTGAGATCCAAAGTTAAATTTTTCGTTGTAAGGAAGTAAAATGAGTCACTTGTTTAATTCCATTTTTATTATTAAAATGATATTTATTATTAATTTGTACCAAGTTTGTTCTTTTGTTTTTATCTTTTCCTCTTGTAGTGAACTGACAAATGGTTTCTAATCCACAGGCTAACGTGTACTGTAAAATATTTTTTTGCATTATATTGTCCCGTGTAACAAAATGCAGTTTGCTACACAGCTATGCAATGAGCTCACATCAGTGCCAAGGAAGGTTAATGCCATCTAGTGTTGAAATAATTGCTGTACTCTTTTTTTTATTATTATTATTTTTTATCCACAAGGTACTGTTTAAAAAGTCTATCGTTAGCATTGTAGTATTCTAATGAACAAAGAACCTTTTTTGTTTACAAATTTCATCCTTAACTTAATTAATCTCAGGAGATTTTGCTCTCATTTATACAAGATTTTGACTATGTATCTCCATTGACGGTCATAAGTAAGATCTATATCTAAGCCATACAGCACTGAATTATTTTGAACTTCCTTATTGGAAGTACCAATTCAAAGAACCAAATTTGGTTCTACATTAGAATATGCAGATCCAGTCATTGTGAATATCTGGCTCATAGGGTGATTTCAGACGTTACGGGCGGGCGGTTCACCACAGTGGATTCCAGGTGGGGGTGAACAAAACAACCACCCCCCGGGGCCAATAAAAGCCCTGAACAGACGTGACAGGACCGGGACCACGGATGGGAATCGGGCCGACAGATCACAGACCGGGGCAGTGCAACAGACGTGACGCCGATTCCTAGCCGTGGTAAAAACACCAAGAATCCCCCGGGAAGGGGCGGGACACAGACATGGCCGCCTGAGGGCAAACGAAGCCAAAAGGCACTAAAGGGAACGCCCACACAAGGGAAACGGGAAGGGATGGGGGAGAGGGAGAACAGCCGGACAGGTACCACACAGCAGGCACATACATACACACACATACACACACACGCAGGCACGGACGATAGCAAAGAAAGGGAAGG
>QEPC01002304.1:568569-584921 GCA_003113815.1 Sphenodon punctatus | reverse complement strand
ATCCTATCGACCCCAATCCCCCACCCCACACATTCCCCAACTCCAAGATGCCTCCCCCCATTACCCCCGGCCTCTGATCCCCACTTAGAGAGAGTTACAATTAAAAAGGACCAGCCGACAGCCGTGAACTCACCCCTGGCTGCTGCTGCTGCTGCTGCTGCTGCTGGACTGGCCGGAGCGGAGACACTGGCCGCTTCAGCGAGCGAGGGGGGGGCGGTCTGAGCTGCCCTGACCCCCCCGCTCTCCTCCGAAGCACCAGTGACTACCACGACTCGCGAGGTGGGGCGGGAACTGGGGAGGGGTGATCAGGTCAGGTCAGGAACGGTCAGAGAGGGAGCTGGCAGCTGCGCTTTGAATCAATGATCCCTGCCTGCTTGCTTCGCAATTCTCTGCAGCGCCTCAGTTCCTGGCTGTCTGAGCCTCGCCGCCTAGTCTGTCCTGCAGTGCTGCTCTGCTGCTCCCTGACCTCGTGTGCCCCACGCCGCCACCGAGAGAGACTGAGAACGCCGCCGGCGGCACATGTGCAGTCTGACTCTACCTTCCGAGACATGCGTGCGCTGCATTATTGAGCAAGCTACGCACGCTGTAGAGTGAGTCAGTAAAGGAGGAGGGAAGTTGGAAAAAAAAAAAGTTCCCTGCTGCTGCTGCTCCCCCCAATCTGCCACTCTAGGCGGCTGCCTAGGTCTGCCTAGTGGCAGGGACGGCCCTAGCGCTGGTTTAAATAGCCTGTTCATTCAGTGTCTGCAGCTGGAGGCTTCCCCTGCAGGCGTGCTGAGCGCCGCAGAGTCCTAGGTTCCACCCCTGTCTCCCGGGGAGGGGGGGGACAGCTGCTGGCATAAGTGCTGCCTCTGGGAGCGTGGACCCTATATTCCCCTGCTCCGACGGAATCTGCTGAACCGCCTTGTAGGGGTGATGCCAAAGGGGTTTCTGGGGTCGGCACGGAGCACGGGGGGGTACCCTGCAGCGCTGGAGCCCCATGACAGCCCCCCACCGCGAGGCCCTCCTCCTCCCACGAGGCCAAGCCCTGGCGGGCCCCCTACCACCCAGCTAGGCCTCACTGGGCCCCACAGCCCCTCCCAGACAGGCCTCACAGCTGCCAGGCCCCGCAGTTTCCCTTCTTCCACCACCGCCACTAGGCCTCATCGGCTGCACCGCCAGGCCCAGCCTAGGCAGGCGGCAGTCCTCACCACCAACCCCCCAAGCCCTGAAGACTTACCAAAAATGAGTCCCTCTTCCCTCTCTCTCCTCCGACTATCGCCACCCGCTGCTGCCGCCAACTACTGCTCTGGACTCCCACACCGCCGCCTCACCTTGGGGTCCCACATTGCTCTGCCTTGCCTCGGGGTCATCCCACACCGCTCCACCTTCGGGTCCCACGCCACTCCGCCTCTGCTCCAGCCAGGTCCGTCCCACGCCGGGTCCATCGCGCCTCTCCTCCACCGGGTCCACCGCCACACCTCCGCTGCTGCTCCTCTGCTCCTGTCGCCACTGGTCCACCGCCTCTCCGCTTCGCCGCACCGAGTCCCGGGATCGCCACCCGCTGCTCCAAGTCCTCCGCTCCACCACCTGAATCGCTCCTCCGCTCGCTCTCCACCAGTCTGAAGCAAGTCAGCCAGAAGCAGCAACAACCTGCTGCTGCTGCTCGCCTGCTCCACATGCTGTGAGTGAGTCGGAGTCACGGGTTCTCTCTCTCCAGGAAGTTTAAGCAACTTCCTGGAGGGAGAGAGAAGGTGGGGCCAGGCAGGTCACATGAACGGATCCTGGCTGGAGGCACACCTGCCAGGAGGAGGACCGCAACTCTGTGACTGAGGACTGACTACTGGATAGGTAGACTGGGTGTGGGGGTTGGCCTTGACTTGGGATGGGGGGGCCCTGTGGAGGAGGCCGAGGGGCCCTGCTGCCAGTGCTACATAGACCAGGCTGGCTGGCCAGGCCCTGCGTGCCCCTTCTCTCTCTCCCTCCTCTCCCCCCCCCCGCCCACCCAGCCTGACCTGACCTGAATTTTTTTTTTTTTTTTTTTTTTAAGAATCAAGTCAAAGTGGCGCGGGGCCCCCCACAAATGCAGGACCCTGGGCAGCTGCTCCTAGCCACCCCGCAGTAAGGCCGGCCCTGTTGGCAGGAGGGGCGGGATATTAAATGTATTAATAATAATGTGATGGCTCAGTGAGCTGCCACGCTTAAACCTTGCTTTCACCCCAGGCAGGGATCTGCCCAGCCACCAAACAAACATTCTGGGGGTGGGGAGAGGTTGGGGGTCCCGCCCCCCCCAGCTCCTCAGCGCGGCCCCACCTCCTCCCTGATGGACAAGTGTGGCAGCCTATCAGGCTGTCGTGCCTGCCCAGAACTACTCCAGCCACCGGCCAGGGTTAGGTGGATTGGGCCGTCATATGTGATGACCCACTCTACCACAGTCCTGGGTAGGCTTCCCCAGATCGTAGCAGGGCTTAACTCGGGATGTGCGCTGGGCTACCTGCCAGCACACGTATCAGGTTAAGTCCTGCCATGGTCCAGGGTTACCCCCGTCCTTCTCAGCATGGCCCTACCTCCTCCCTGAGGCCACTGTGCCTGCCCAGAACTGCTCGGGCCACTAGCCAAGGATAGGTGGAGCGGGCCATCAGGCGTGATGATCCGCTCTACCACAGTCCGGTGGTAGGCTTCCCAAGACTGTGGCAGGGCTTAACCAGGATGTGTGCTGGCAGGGAACCTAGCGCGCATCCTGGGTTAAGCCCTGTCATGGCCCGGGGTTACCTTTGCTCCCGCCCGTGGTGAACATCTGGCAGGCAGAGGCAGATGTGGCACCACCGCCCATGGCCACACTGGGGTAATTGTGGCCATGGGCAGTAGCGTCATGCCTGAAAATATCCTTTGTCTTGCATTACTGTACCCCTCGTAACATGATGCTCCTTTGCATCTTGCTAGAGTATTGTTTCAATATTAACAATGCCATTCCTTCAGCTTCTCCCATTTAAATTGGTCCCAGACATGATTCACAGTTCTGGCTTGTAATATCAAATGGAATCCCAGTGTATGGCCACTTTCAGACATCCCCCCCCCCTCCCCCAGTGCATATTTGGGCTGCAGGGGAGAATGCGCAGACCAAAGATGCGCGAGGATTGGCCAGTCCAAAAGGCCCCCTGCGCAGCTTTGCTGGCATGCGCAGAACAGCCTCGGCTACCATTTTAATTTATTTTTTTTCAAAATCACTGTCCATGTGCGAAATGGCCACCGGATCATTCTGTGCATGTGCACCCTTTTCCAAAATGATGCCAGTGCTATCACCACTATTTTGGGACAGCCAGTCTACACATGCACAGTCTACATATGCACAGTGGTCATTTTATACATACACAGGCTGACTGCCCTTTTCCAAACTGGTGGCGGTGCTACTGGTGCCATTTTGGAAAAGGACATGCATGCACAGAATGGTCTGGTAGCCATTTGAGCATGTGCAGTGATTTTTAAAAAAAAACTTTTAATACTTTAATAAAAAAAAAAATGTAAAACCAAAACAAGTGGGCTTTCCACAAAAAAAACCCAAAGCAAACTGTTTTCATGCAACAAAAACAAATGGTGTGCCTTCCTTCTGCACACCCCTAGTTGTTATAATCTGCTAAATGTTATGAAAATAGAGTTCCTGTTAAGCTCCCTGTTATTTTGTTGGACTTTTTGTATTCTGCAGCCAAAGTACTTGATACAAAGAAGTAGTTTCCTTATTGTTTTTAATCAGCCCCTCTTTAGAACTTCATGTTGAGCTAGAAATTGCTGCAACTTTTAGCAAAGTCTGTTGCTGAAGGAGCATTGAACACAACCCAAGGTTATTCTGAAGACTGCATCCTCCATAAAACTGCCATCAGCATGGGTTCAGAGGAAGGCAAAGAAGCTATGTTTATTGTTTCTGTGGTTTTAATTATGGAATTTTAATTGCCAGAGCTGTGTGTGTAGCCAGAGGTATTTAACCATAAAACATGCAAGAGTGGTATCAGTTGCAAAGTTGTTTCAAAGCCTCCAGGGCACAGAAGAGTTCAGAGATGAATTTTGTTGTCCTTGCCTAGTGAGACTGGAGACAATTTATCAAACAGCACTGCAGTAATAAAATAATCCTACCATAATGTTTGAAGAGGCTGAATGCCACAGGAATAATAAAGTGCTTTGCTTTTGTCAGAGAAAGTGGAAACTTAATTGTTGTTGGCCATGATGCATGCATTGCTCGTCATTAGTTACAGAGAAGCCACTTTAAACTGCTCTGTTGTTGTCATGTAGATTAGGAAAAGAATCAATTTATATATGAGGCTCCTTCGCTGAACAGCAGAAATCACTTCAAAGAATATCTGCAGGAAACAGCATTGGCAACTCAGGGTGAAAACAGACATGATGCTAACCACCCTTTAACCACCCTTGGTGGTTATTTATGCATGTTGCAGGGCTGTATTGGTGCTCTATGCAGCCCTGCAACAAGCATAAATAACCACCAAGGGTGGTTAGCATCATGTCTGTTTTCACCCTCTGTCAGAGCACTTGTCCCTCTGAGTCAACCCTATAGCATGCCTTACCACTGATCTGTGTGCTCACAGCAAGTGCAGCACTTGGGCCTTTGACTCCCTGTGGATATTAAAGATCATATAGAACTTCATGTAAAGTCAAGATATTGAACATTAACTGCATTTCTACTATGATCATTACTTTGTCTGCCCAAATTGCCTCTGCGCTATCCGTTAAATAGTGTGTGTCTTCACACCTGTCCTAAAGTAATATTGTCAAGTACTGCCAGTACCATTAAACAACTTTTGTATAATCCACCCATGAGAAGACTGCATTTCTGTGGTGAGTTAAGTGGCCCTTAGTTATGTATCTGACCCACCTCAAAGGGTGGTTCTGCAGGTTGCTTAGTTAATGGTACCCAATCCTGGTCCACTAGAGTTTAGTCTTTGTCGCTCTCTCTCTCTCTCACTCACTCACACACACACACACACACACACACACACACACACACACACACACACACACACACGCCATCCCCTTGCTCTGCCTCCTTGTCTCTGACTATACTGCCTTTGAAAATATTTTGTTACAGGAAGTAATAATTCGCCTAGTTCAAAATCTGGAATTTGCTGGTGTTTAACAAACCTCAAGAAAAATTAATGCCAGACTGGGGTTCTTCTTTCTCTCCCACTAATCCCCAAAACTAGGGAGCACCCACTGAAATAACTTGGAAGCAAGATTAAAACGAGGGGAGGAATTGCTTTTCATATGCATTTCACACAGCATCTGATTTGGCATATGAAACTCACCACGGTGGGATGTTTTGACGGTCAATAGCATAACTGGGTTTAAAAAAAAGATTAGAATAATTCATTGTGGAAAGGACCATCAATAGCAACTCGCCAAAATAGAGAATACAACCTCATTCTGAGTGTGTCACTATAGTAGAAGAGAATGACATGTAATGGATAACTCTGTAATTGCCCCACGGTGTCTTGTATTCTTAAGCATTCTGTGCTGGCCACTTTCAAAAACAGCATATAGGGCTAGATGGACCATTTTTCTGATCTTTCCTAGATCCTTATCCTTTAGAAAGTATAGTGGTCTTAGAAATAATAATAAAAAAACAGATAAAATACTATTTATTTCTTCAGTTTCCCCCTTTACCAGTGTATCCAAAGGTGGCTGTCTAAGCCACTTCCTTATTCGTTTGGGGATTTTTTCTAAGAAAGATTTAACTTTAGAGTCAACCACAAAGGGCAGATTCCTTCACTACTGAAGTCAACAGGAGATGAGCTATTGACTTCAGTGGATGGAGCATTGCACTCTACGTTTGTTCTCAGTCACCTAGAGCTTTTGCTTGCTGTGCTGGCCCCAACCAAAAGTAATAGCTGGAGACAAAGTAGTTCAGATGATATCTTTTATTGGACCAACTTCTGCTGTGGAGGGGATGCAAGCTTTTGAGCACATGGGGCTCTCCTTCAAGCTGAAAATAAAGGTGTTTTCAAATGAGACAACAGCCTACTGGAGTCTGTGTTCGGTCCATGCAGCCCCCACTTACATTTTTTTAGCATGTAGAGCTAATAAACGGGCAGCTCCCTGCCTGCATTTCATGTGCTGGTGGTAACCACCACTGGTAGCACCACTCAGCACTTTCCCTCTTCCCCAGCCCTGGCTCTGATGGAGGGGGTGGGTCACAGCTAGAGAAGGCTTCTTCCCTGGCCTTGACCCCCACCCAACCCCCCTTAAGCTGCTGCAAGAGGAAAGCTCATTCCTGCATCCCCGCTCTCTTCTCTTACAGCTGCCTCACAGCTTATCATCTCTCCTCTTATAGCTGCCCAAGCACATGAGTGCTGTTTCTCATGAAAAGTGGGCAAGTGTCACAGCCAGAGAAGGCTTCTTCACTGACTGTGACCCCCCCCTTTCCAACAGAGTGCTCTCGCTCCCTCATTCTCTGCTCTCTCAGCCTCCTGTCTGCTGAGAGAGCCTCTCCTCATGACTCTGTGGTGCTGGCAGACCTGGATGTGGGTGAACATAATTAACAGGACGCAGCAATGTGGGCACGCACTGACCTGCATGGTAGGACTGCAATGTTTTGGGATGACACCATGAGTGCGAGATGTGTGGGGGTTGCGGGCAAACATCTGGTGAACACTAATAGATGGGCAGGTAAACGTCCACTTGTTGGGTGCTAATGTGGGGTATCATCTTGTTTGTTTTCACCCTAAATTAGAACTAATCCAAGTTAGTCCAATAAAGGGTATCTGAACTACTTCATCATACAGTGATAGAAAATATTTTCTGTGATGCATCTACCCGGGCTGCGTGGCAGGAGGGGCGGGGTATAAATTTATTAAATTAATTAATTACTTAATTAAATAAATAAATACCCCTTCTATTCCAGCAGACTTGGGTTCTTCTGGCACATGTTCTTCTGGTCCTGAGACTGAGACACACTAGAATGCATGGTATTAATGGGAGGCTTGTTGGGGTGAAAGATGTCCTCTGTGGTGAGAATGGACGATGTTATGGTAGGTTCGGAGGAGCCACTGGGTGTTAATAAATGAAACGGTAGACCACACCAGGTGGGTGTCCACCTGCCCATTTCTTAGGTGTTTGCCCCCACCAGACACATGGCCATCACCCACAGACATGCCACCCCCACTCATGGCGGGGTCCCAGAGCATGCAGAGTCCACTATGCATGTAAATGGGGCTAATTTGCACCCATGTGTCAGCGTCTTGTCAATTAGGTTGCATGCATCTTTGTACGTGTACAGGTCCACCAGCACCATACAGTTGTGGGCAAAGAGCCTAAAGCATTCCAAGGAGCGTCCACTTCTGGCTCCTCTCTTGCTCGCACACATAGCGTCCACCTTAAAAGCCCACCGCACCATTTTCAAACATGCATTTCCCAGCTCGTCCTGGTTTGTAGCACATGCCTGACTCTTGCTCTTTTCAAGCTGTTGCATTTTCAGGAACAACTTGTGGAGGGTTGCCATCACCAGAGCCATGGCTAATACCAACAGTCAGGCAATAACCAACACTGTTACCTCCACCATTCAATCACAGCCACTCACTGCCTACAGATCTGCCTGCCAACGCTGCATTCCCTGGCCTAAGGAAGAGACCAAGGCCTTCATTTCTCTATTGGGTGGTGGGGTGGAGCAGAAGGTTCAGTATGTCCTAGTGAAGTGCTATAGGAACGAAGTACTGTTTCAAATGGTCCAAATGGCGCAGCAGGGCTATACCTGGGACATGAACCAGTGCCGGCAGCAGGCCAAGGACTTGAGGCGTGGGCACAAGGAGATTGCGAACAAAACTTCACCTCCAGCTGCATACGGCAAACATCTCTCTACTACGAGCTCCTGGACTGGTTTTTACATGTGGATGGAACTATCATTGCATCTCACCTGCATAGCTATGCCTTCTACATGGGCCAGAAGTGGGTGGATATGGCTCAACCCCAACTAGTTGCAGCTCAACCAGATCCCTTGTCTCTGTCTGGCTATACAGTCTTTCACAGCATCATACACATAGTCCATCCTGCTGGGTACTCCAGGCTTGGGTTCCACATGTTAGGCCCTCCTGGTTAGGCACAGTCCCTCTTCTAAGCAGGCAAGCCTCTCTCAGCTTCAGGCGACTCAGACCATGTTTAGGGATCTAGGTACCAAGCCTCCGGCTACCATTGTCACTTATCTCTTCAGTCAAGGTTCCTTCATCCCTTTCCTAGTCTGGGTTCAGCACCCTGGACAGGGCTCCTAGTGAAACCCAACCTCTCAGCAGAGATAATTCCCTGGCCACAGCCAAGCACAGACTGAGCTCTCTCCTGCAGGCTGCCTCTTCTTATACCAGGATTGATCGTGACTGGCCTTTTAGTCTCTTAACCCTTAAAGGACCAGTAGCTTCCTCTCCCAACTCTATACTTCATTGTCTTTATTGCATATCCCAGCTGGGCTGGCTCTGCCACGCCCTTAGTCTACCCTCACGCTGGTGCACAGACGCTCATGCCAGCCTTTTACGCTGGGGGCGGGGAGGGAAGTTATGGTATCTTAATGCTGGGGAGAAGAATGCCTGCCTGTGCATTAGGTATGTCATGCTAAACCTGTGAATGGGGACTGTCCAAAAACACAAGAAAGAGGGCTGCCCGTTTATTAGGCTCTACACACTAAACATGTGAGTGGGGGCTGCATGAATTGAACCCAGACTCTAGGGGGCTATCATCTCATTTTTTTTAACACCCACTCTTTACTGATGAAGTGGGAAGATTTTTCCAGGAGTCATAAGCTTCTGTAGGATTGGGGTGGGGGGTTATGTGAAGAAGTAAAATTCTTGGCAGCAGGCCTGACGATCAACTTTTTAAAATAGATAAGCTTCCACTGGCTTCAATAGAGCTACACCCATTTATACCATTTGGGGGTCTTGTCTAGTGAATCTGAGTTTACACAGCTTTGGGAAACCCCAGTCACAAACTGATGGGTTTCCATAGCCCTGCTGAACTTTAGATTTGTTGGAGTAAAAAGGGAAATATCTTAACAATTACACTGACTGTGACTCAGGAGAAAAAACCAATAGGGGAATTTTAAATTTATCACCCCTGAAATAATGCCCTTGTCAGCTATATGTTTTCTGCAGCTATATTAAAATAGTTTATATATTTCTCAGAGTTACTAAAGGTCAGAAACATTTGTTATAATTTCATAACCACATCGGTTATGGGTTATTTCAAAGAACAGGAAAGCAAAGGAGTTATTTCTTCCTTAGATGAAGTAATGTGGTGTTAATTTTAAAAGAAAGCAACTATAGCATTAAAACAAACAGTCATTTTTAATGACTATAAAACACAGGCACTTCTGGCTTATGTCTTTTTTTGGCTCAGACGTTGAAGCACCTCAAATTAGCTGCCCAGAAAATATTGAGACCAGAACTTTGGAACATCAGAACTCTGCTAATATTAGCTGGCAGGTTCCAACAGCAAAGGATAACTCTGGACATGAGGTGAGCTGAACTGATTTTATTTTGATGTAATCCTTTTGTAGAGTACCAAAATTCCTCTGTCGTTATATTTTTTTAGCTGCATGGTGAGTAGAGTAGCTAAAAGCTCTTGAAAATTTAGTATGTTGTCCGGGATTCAGAATTATTCTCTTTCTTGGGTTTATATGGCTACTAAATATCACGCATGGTGTTTTATAATTAATATGTGTAAAGTTAGTTAAGTTATACAGTCAAAAAAGAAAGAAAGGCAACCATGTGTTGTTGTTGTTGTTATAACATTTACAAAATATGGGCTGGAACTCTTTAAAAAAAAGAATTTTTAAAAAGAGTTCAGAAAAAGTAAAAGTTTAACAAGCTTTGTGTCATAAGTTAGGTTCTTTCGGAGGTTATCAAACCAACTCATATGCTGTGTGAATCTGATAACTTACCAGTATATTACAAAAGAAATATAATTCCCCCAAAAGATAGGGAAAATTTTAACTTTCTCACCCTTGAAATAATGGCTATATGTTTTCTGCAACTATATTAAAATAACGTATATATTTCTAAGAGTTACTAAAAGTCAGAAACATTTGTCATGATTTCATAACTGCATGTGTCATGGATTATTTTAAGGAACAGAAAACCAAAGGAGCTATTTCTCCCTGTCTACCTTCAAGCTTTCCAGCTTTTGTTGAAGTCAGTAGGAAACGTAGGTCCAGTGTTACAATTTACCCCAAAATACTTTGGGGGTAATATAAAATATTACCTACACTAGAGTTCATGTCTGTGAAAAAATTGGTTCTTGCTTACCTTGTAATGCTTGGGTGCAAGTTTAGAGGCGACGGTTTAATTTGAACATCATAGAATACTAGTCCATTTGTTTTTAGAAGCTGTACATGTCATGAGTACTAACCATACTTGTTTTACAATAATAACCATCTGTTCTTCTAAAAGGTCTCAATTCACACCGCTCCAGCTTTTACACCACCTTATCTATTTCTGATTGGAGAAGTTGCCATCACATACACAGCAGTTGACAAATCTGGGAACCAGGCAAACTGTACTTTCAGCATCAAGGTCATTGGTAAGTGCTATTCAGCAGCTATGTGGGAAGGATTCCAACAATGACCAGTTTAACTTGTGCAGAGAAATGGCCTGCTTCACAAGGCACTAAAGCACACATTGGACGTGAAGAACTCCTATTGAATAATTGTCCTTAAGGTTAGAAACGCTGATAGGTATCTTGTCAGAATGGGACTATCATATACAACAGCATGTGGTCGCTGTTGGCAAGTCTGAATTGATCTCTTTGGATTAACTGCAAATGTAGTAAAGTTGAATCTTGGGCTTTTCATTATGTGAACAAAATTTGTTTGTTACAGTGTTAACAAAACACTCTGAGTTAGTTATAAAGTCAGTGGAGCATGCATACCATACACAACATTTTTTTAAAAATAAAATAATATAATTTTCACTGATATGACTCCAACCCCACAAAAAGCCTGCAACTGAAACCTTTTACATCATCTCTGAGTTCAGCCCAGTATGCTTGTCTAGCTTGCTCTGTCATTCTGCGATCAAATTTCATGCTGTATCTTCAAATTCTTTAGACGTAGAATCCCCTGTCATTGATAGATGCAGATCTCCACCTTCAATTCAAGTAGCAGAGAAGGAGTACAGGGCATCGTGGGAGGAGCCACAGTTTTCAGACAACTCAGGTAATATGCCTCAGGTATGCAGAAAAAAACACAAAGAATGGAAAGGTCTAGATCCAGTTCTCTTGGATATGCCTCAGATAGGATGTAATTTTGTTAAAGGGGTTTTGCTTAACACAATATTCGGAAAAAAGTTGACATGTGGCACTGTCTTCTCTATAAATCAGGAGTGAGGAGCCTCCGATCCATGGGCCAAATCTGACCAATGGCTATTTGGCCCCTTTTCAATTCTTCAATCTGACCAATAAACCCAGGCCCACATGCTTGAAGTCCTGAAAGACTGAGCTCAGGGATAGGGAGCAGAGTTGAATCCATGCACTCAGGGGACATGCAGGGACAGGGGATGAAATCATGGCACAGATCCATAATCTCGACCCTTCCCTTCATCAGAGCACATATCTCCCAACTCCTCAATGACCCTCATAGAGTTTGTACTAATTTTCAGAGTTGCCTGTGGGAGTGAAAATTTCCCTCTCTCTTACAAGAAATACGTGCTCCACCATGGTAAATATTAACAACTCTGAGTTTTGTTCACACATTACATTGTAGTATGTGGTTAGAGACCCTTGGTATGATACAGTTGATCATGAGATGCTGGTGACCCGCTTGCAGGACCGAGTCGGAGTGGGTGAGATCATTCTTGAATGGTTCCGCTTTTTTCTGGCTCGGAGAACTCAGTGGGTGGTGCTCGTCTCGTGTGGAGTCCTGCAAGGTTCTATTCTGTCCCCTCTCCTGTTCATTGTGTATATGCAGCCATTCAGTGAGGTCATGAGAGGGTTGGTTCGGTGTCATCAATATGCTGATTACACCCAACTCTACCTCTCCTTTTCATCCGACCCAGACCCGGCAGTCTCGGTGCTTATTCAGTGTTTGTTGGCTGTGGGAGACTGGATGAGGGCGAGCCGGCTGAAGCGGAATCCCGACAAGACAGGGGTGATGCTAGTGGGTAGGGCGGTGGGAGTGGTGTCCCCCATCACTGATGTGGTTTACCCTCTGCTGGTCCCCCAGGTTCATAGTCTGGGAGTGCTCCTCGATTCCCAGGATGTCCAGGTGTGGGCTGTAGCAAGGAGCGCCTTTCACCAGCTTCATCTGGTGCGGCAGCTTCGGCCATACGTCTCGGACTCCGACCTGGCCACCATCATCCATGCTTTCATCACCTCTAGACTGGACTATTGTAACGCAGTCTATGTGAGGCTGCCCATGGTGACAGTTCGGAAACTGCAGCTAGTGCAGAATGCGGCGACCTGTCTCTTGACTGGGACGGATCACCATGAGCACATTACACCAGTGCTCCGTTTGCTGCACTGGCTGCCTGTAGTCTTCTGGGCCCGATTCAAGGTGCTGATGCTTACCTATATAGCCCTATACGGCCTAGGCCCTGCCTACCTGCGGGATCGCCTCACCCCCAGGCTCTGGATCAGCCCCTGCGGTCATCAGGAGCGCCCTTCTTGAGGTCCCCCGGGTTCTTCAAGGGACAACTATGGAGAGGTCATACCTAGGCTATGGAACGCCCTTCCAGCAGAGGCCCAGATGGCCCTGGTCCTCTCCTCTTTTCGACAACTATGCAAGACTTGGCTGTTCTTCCAGGCTTTTGGCGAGGTGAAGGGAGGGGGGATGAGGGATTAGGTGGTAGGGGTTTTTAATGTATTTTCTTTGAATTCCCCCATTTTACTGTTAATATTTTATTTTACTTGTTAGCCACTTTAAGCCACCTTGGGTGGGAGAGGTGGGATATAAAATCTTTTATAAAATAAAAAAAACATATGGTAACTATTCCCTAACTCAAAGCAATCATACATTTTACTGTACCACTGGCTGCTAGAGAACATGCCATCTCCATACTTCTCGTGTCAATATGGTGTAGTGTAGGCTATCCCATGAGGCAAATTCTTTTTCCCTGTCAGTACAGAAGTTGACATCTGGCAGGGACATACTTAGGCTAGGATGGGCCGAACATGGTGTATAGAACATATGGGACCCTCAAACACCATGGGTAAGGGGAAATGGGGTTGGGGGGGTGGGGAGGCTGGGGTCACCAGGGCAGGGGGATGGTGAAGTGAGGAGGCAGGATAGTTGGGTCAGGGGGAGAGTAGAGAGGCTAGGATCTCAGGACCAGGGGTCAGAAGGGCAGGAAGGGAGGAAATGTGAGCAGGGGCCAAGCACTGTCAGGGGCTACTGGCATAGAGGGGCCAGCAGGGTCACCAGGGTGGAGTGAGACTGCCAAGCAGGGTGGGAGCGTGAGCACCACTGGGGCTGGGGATCAACAGAGGTGTGGGGAGAGAGCTCATTGGGACAGAGCATCAAGGCAATCTGGAACACGGAGGCAAGACCTGGCAGGTGCACTTGAATTCTCTACATGTGTGCAGAGCAGGCTGTTCACACACACAGTGCTCCTGCAGGCTGCCAGACCCCACCTCCATTGTCCTGGTGCACCCTTCCTCCTCCCCCTCAGATATGCCCTGCCCCTTCAAGCTCTGGGCATGATGGGAAAGGGCAGTGGCAAGGAACACAGCTGCACTAGGCCCTCCAGTCTCGTGTGGACCCAGTGCAGCTGTATCTATGATAGCTACGTCTCTACATCTGGCAGATGACTATGGAGAGAGGAGACAGGAGACTCAGAACTGACTACTGAGCTATGAGGAATAGTGGGAGGTGGGGACCTAACTACCACACAGGAGAATGTATGTGTTATAAAAGGCATTGGTAACTGAACACTCAGGATTATACCCTGCAGGCTGGTAAGTGGTTATTAGTCATTACCACAAAGCTTACCATTCACATGTGAATGCACGATAGCACAGGGTTTCTCCTGCAGCATCCCTGACTACAATAGAGGTCTGCTCCAGACACTTTGTGAGAAATTAAAAGTGTCTAGATCAGCAGGTTCTTCCTCTCTCTCCCTTCTTTCAGCCACCTCAGCCTCCCACCCTCCACAGGCCCACATCTGCTCTTGAACTCTCTGAAGAATCAATGAGCCCAGAGAGGGCAGAGACTGAGGTGGCTTCAAGAGTTGAAGAGAGAGAGAGAAAGAAAGAAAGAGGGAGACTTGGCAACAGCATTAGTCTGTGCTCCACACACTCTCTGAAACCCTTGCATTTGCCCTAGCTCATCCAAGTGCTTCATTCATCCAGGAAGAAAGCAATGCCTCTGGATGAGTGAAGTATCCAGATGACTAAGATTCAGATAATCATGTCTCTGTTGTATTCTTCATCACTAGCAGAACATGTGTAGATATGGTTGTTGTATTGTAGTGTAGTGTGGAAGAACCTTTTTACTGACTGTTTATTACCTATTTTAGGAGCTACACTGGCTATAACCAAAAGTCATTCTCCTGGAGATCTCTTCCCCAAAGGAGAGACCACAGTCCAATACACTGCCACAGACCCATCGGGAAATAACAGGACATGCGAGATTCATATTGTTATAAGAGGTTTGTGACGCTGATGTTTTTATGTCAAATGACACAAATTGATTTAGTCTTGGTAAAAATGTACTTGATATAACATTTTATGCTATGAACAGGTCACTTGTGAGTAGCAGCTGGATTTCATTAAGATGGTAGATTTAATTCACCATTGTGTCACTGCAATTGATCCATCACTAAAATCAGTGAAGTTATACAGCATGAAAATGAAATAATGGTGGAGTAAAAACTACTAGATATTCTGTTAATAAATAAACAGAAATAAAACTTTGGGCAATGTTTTCACTTGTTGGTTGCTGATAAGGAGAGGTTAAAATAAATGTTGGGTCTTTGTAGGTATTTGAGCCAAGTTCTACATTGTGTAACACAGATGAAAGGTTTCTATGGCACATTTCTGTAAACTGCTAATTTGCCACCATATGAAATAGAAATAGACTACTTCCTCTCTTTCTGGACAGCATGTATATCTGTCTGTCTCCAAAGATGCAAGATTTAAGCATTCTCGTTATGTGAATTGGTTACAACGGAGTGTGAGGCATGGGTTCCCAAATACTGTGTTATAACAAGACTGCTCTGTCTGTGTGTGGTTGTGTGTGTGTAGATTTGCACATATGCAAAAACCAAACAAACTGTTTTCAGTTTGTTTGTTTGAAAAATCAAGCATTCAGAAGATGAGTGGTGCTAGGATTGAAAATTCAACCTTAATTGTGCCTTCTTGTGTTCATGTCTCCCTTCTACATCATTTTGCATTATTTTTCAGTTAATAGAACAGTCAAACTGAAATTTCTTTACAGACAGTAAGTAGCAGGAGAAGGTACAATCTTCAGGTTTGGCTTGTTTTTTAAATCTAGAAAGATCTACCACAAAAGCCAACTTTGAACAATATACATTCAGTAGTTAAAAAAAATATTAGACACCACAACAGAATTGAGACTAAAATTCCACTAGTGGAATTTTAGGGTAATTTCAGACGTGATGGACCCGGAGGCCCGACACGCTGAACCACGGACCGGGATCCGTTTTGGATCCCGGTCAGAAATCAGGCCGGCCGTCCTTTACACGTGCCGGCCTGATTCTCACTGGGGAGGGGGCGGGGCAGCGTGACGTGCGGCCGCACAGCCCCGTGCCCCCTCAGCCGCCCGCCCTCCGGGAGACGGACAAGCGCAGCGGCCCGATCCCGTATCGCAGTCTGGGCCATGGTCCAGGATGGGCCAACAGTACAGACGTCACTTTTGGCCCATCCCGGAATGTGGCCAATCTAACCACGCTTCCTGAGGTGAGACCAGCCTCACCTCTGGAAGCGTGGTGAATTTGATTCCCACCAGGTATTCACCGTGGTGAACATCTGGCGGGAATCTTTTAGACGTAACGTGACAAAAGGCCCCCACAGGGGGTTCACTGTGGGTGATTTCAGACGTTACGGGAGGCCGGTTCACCACAGTGAACCCCCAGGGGGGGTGAACAGCACAACCACGCCCCGGGGTGGAAAAACGACCCAAACAGACGTGACGGGACCTGGACCACGGCCGGGAACCGGGCCGAACCATCACGGATTGGGGCAGCACAACAGAGGTGCAGCCGAACCCCCACCGAGGTCAAAACTCCCAGAAGGCACCGGGCAGGGGCGGGACACAGACATGGCCGCAGAAGGGCAAACGAAGCCAAAAGGCACACAAGGGAACGCCCACACAAGGGAAACGGGAAGGGAGGGGGGAAGAGGGAGAACAGGCTGACAGGCGACACACACAGCACACGCAC
>QEPC01002304.1:552096-562527 GCA_003113815.1 Sphenodon punctatus | reverse complement strand
GCTGCGTGCCTTGTCCCCGGCTGGGGCTCGTTTCGTTTGGTTCCGCCCAGGGATTGGCGTCCAGACGTTACTTTTCCTTGGTTCCCGGTGGGGGTCTGTTTGACCACGCTTCCCGGGATATTCCCCCGGCTAGCCCGGGAAGCGTGGTTGAACTTGACCCCATGTGGGTATTGAGCGAGATGAACATCTGGCGCGCACCGAACAGACGTTCATGGCCCTTTGGCCCCGCCGCGGGGTTGAACGTGGTTCACTGTGGTTGAGCGTGATCTCGTAATGTCTGAAAATACCCTGTGGTTTACCATGGTCCCGTTATGTCTGAAATTACCCTTAGTCTCAATTCTGCTGTGGTGATAATTGTAGGCAGTTGCCAGGCTTTAAACTCCTAGGGTGAGATTTTAAAATACTCTCTTTGTTGGCCTATATCTGCTCTTCCTGAAATATGTTAAACTCCTTTCTAAGGGTAAAACAGACATGACAGTGGCCCATTGTGGCCCACTTTGTCACGCTGTGGTGTGGACCTTGTGGCGTAACAGAGCCCACTGGGGTTTGCCCCAGTCTCCCGGCACCCCATTACCCACTTATTTACTGGTCTCTTACCCGCTGCCACCACCCCAGAGCTTTTTATTTATTCAGATTCCAGCCTCATCCCTCTGGGGAGAATGAGACCTATTCTGCTTCTTTATAACAGTCAGGCTCACGAGCCCGTATAGAACAGTTCCCAGTTTCTGCCGCCCAAGCGTACAGAGGGCAGGGCTGGCCAGCCCTTGGTGGTTCTCCCCACCCTTCCCGGCCATGGGCATGTTTATTCTGGGGTCTGACTGGTGCCAGGTTGGTGCTGCACTGTCACTTCTGGTTTTAACCTATGTCCATGGGTGCAAAATTGGGCAACACCAAGCACTTTTGGAAATCCTGTTCCTAACATTTTTCAACATAATAATCTTTATTACTTTGAAACCTATCCAAGTGTGAAACTAATACATATTTTCCACTTCAGGTTCTCCCTGTGAAATTCCCTTCACTCCTGTGAACGGGGATTTTATATGCACAGAAGACAAAATTGGTGTCAACTGCACCTTACGGTGCAAAGAGGGTTATGACTTTACAGAAGGATCAACCGAAAACTACTGTTGTGCCTATGAGGATGGTATCTGGAAACCGCCTTATTCCGCTGAATGGCCTGACTGCTCGTGTAAGTTTGATTATTGATATTTGTATAAAATGAACTTCTTTTATATTCAACAATACACAGTCATTGGGAATTGGGGCTGCCCTTAGAGCAGCTCTTCGGGCATCTCCACTTTGATTATAGTATCTCTAAAAACTGTAACTGTTATAAAAAAATTCTCCTTTTGATGAAAACAAAATGCTGAAATTTGGGAAACCAGTGAGATCAAGATTCAAACTCAGGGACTACCTATTCCAAGTCCAGAACACTATCTACTAAGCCACATTGGCTCCATTGCTGACAACAGTCAAATTTTCCAGTTTTTTTACCTGTTCTTGCCTTTGTAAAATTAACCTCCATCAGGAAGCTGTGATCTCCCTTTCAAGATAACTTGCTGAGCTGAGCTAATTTTAGCATAATCCTGACCTTAATACTCTTCTGAAATTGTTACGCTAAAATCATTAGACAATAAAAGCTTTCTCCCCACCCCACCCCAAATGCTTTTCAGTAAATCGTTTTGCAAATCATGGGTTCAAATCCTTTGAGATGCTCTACAAAGCAACGCGATGTGATGACAACAACCTTCTAAAAAACTTTGCTGATGCTTTCCAGAGTGCACTTGGTAAAATGGTAGGTTAGTAATACTCCTTTCATTTATTAAAAATACTCTTCCCCCCAACTCTCCACCCCCACCCCACCTGCCCAGTTCATTGTTGTAAATACAATATGCATATACCCGGGAAGCATGAATCCAAGATCTGTTTCTTTTTAAAAACAAACAAAAAAACAACTCCTCCATAACAGGTAAGGTACTTATACTTGTTTTAAGAGCTGCTATTTGCAACTGCAAATGAGGGAGTTAGATGTCTGATTTCTGCTACATGTGTAATGGAGAAGACCATACACACACCCCATTAAGTGTGTGCTGGCTTTTTAAAAAAAAAAAAATTGAGGACTGTAGCAAAAGTTTCCATAGGCACCTAAATCTTCAGCCTAGATTTCAGAGATGCTATGCACCAACTATTGCCACAGAGGACAATTGGGGGCTCAGAACCCTAGAAAATGAAGCTATTTTTTTAGGTAGCTAAATAAAGATTTTAGCACAGAAATTTGAGAAGAGTTAGGTGCAGGATTTCCAGAAGATTTCAGAATAACTCTCTGGTCTATGATTCCAAGTATCTATGCTATTATCTTCTTTTGTTTCAATTTTGTTTTGTTTTTGTTTGTTTTTATGTAGAATATCTTGTCTATTTTTCTTTAATTCCTCCTCTTTAATAGAACATTTGTTAACTGTCTCCGAGTCCAAAACTAAAGTACAAATTTCAGCTGAAGTATGGGAAGAATGAGAAAACAATTACATCAAAGCATAGCAAGCTGGGGAAAAAACAAATTCCAAAAACCTTATGTCCAATTTGTTTTCCAAGAACCTTGGATTCCCACCAGAGCCTCAAGGAAAAGAAAAAAAATGACAATAGTATTTATTTAGAAATTGGCACTGCTGTTGCTTCCATTCCTTCCAATGGCCATTCCATTTAATTAATTTCAATGCATATCAAGTTTAATTTAAACATTTTTATATGACTGTAGCCAGCTTCGCTGTGCTCTGGAAAGGCAGTGGGAACTAGTGGGTAAGAGCGAGGGTTGTGAGACATTACTCGACTGTCCCATTCTCCCCAACCAACATGAAAGAATAGAAGGAAAGGAGAGGGTGAGGGACCAGAAATTAAGGCGGGAACCTTAACTTGCAATTTCTATGCTTTTTAGTGCATGATTAAATTTGCAAGAGCCTTAACTCTTCTTATAAACTGGAGGGTTTTTGACTATGGAATATAGCTTAAGAGGTCAGATGAGTGGATGTGATAGACAACAAATACAGGGGCTGTGATGTATGTTCGTAAACACTCAGGTTGAAATCCACTCCGTCTGCACAATGCCTGAGTATGTGGACTCAATGTAGAGGGGAGGAGGCCAAGGTACATAGCAGTGATGAAGATGTCATAGCAATTTCTGCAGCCTAACCTCTCCCTGTCAGATATATGACACTGGACCACTTGATCTGTATTCACCACATTCTCCTGGGTTCTCCATCCAGGCTGCACTGCGCACAGCCTTCCATATTAGTTTGTGCGTAGCCAGCATGGAGACCCCATTTTGGCTCCAAGAAGTATTTATTTAGTTAGATTTGCATCCCACCTTTCCCTGAAGACTCAGAGCAGCTAACAACATATAAAATACAAAGGTAAAAGCCATAAAACTGGACATAAAATACCCATAAATAGTACATCCTGAACACCAATCCTGCCTATTAAATGCCTGGCCAAACAAAAAAGTACTATATTGTCTCTGGAGGATGCTCCGGCTTGAGCTTTTGTGAACCTCCATGGGAAGGGAGTTCCAAAACGGAATCTATTTATGCCCGGTTAAAGTTGGGAAGTTCCTCCAATTAGAGGTTTTTTTGTTTTTTTCCATATCTACCCAAGTTATTCCGATGGAATGGGTTAAATATTTAACTGACTGCAGGGTTTTCCCTCTATCTTTGGGCAAAGAGGTGAGAACCCTGTGACTCCACCCAGTAATTATTTTAATTTAGGGATCTGTAATGTTTGTATATTTTTAAAGTTTTTTGTGTTACTTGTATGTGTTTGATTGTTTGTTTATTTGTTGGCCATGGCGGAAGCTGGTGCCTTAATAAACGATTGATTGATTGATTGATTGATTGATTGATTGATTGATTGATTGATTGATTGGAGAACACCCTTCCCATGTTCTTACTGTTTGGATGTGTTGTAAAGACAGAATCTGCATTAGGGTGCTCTTGGATAATCTTAGAGGCCATGAGAGGCTTAATGGGGTGGAAGGAGTCCTTTAGATATGTTGGGACTAGGCTACAAAAGGCTTTATAGCTCAAAATCGGCATATTGAATCATGCCCAAAATGCTATTGGCAACCAGTGCAGGCAGACTCTGGGGGCACTGGTGTAACCCACTCCCAGTGACCCATGCCGTGAGGAGGTGGGCTGACACATTCTGAACCAGGTGCAGCCCCTGAACAGTCTTCATGGGCAGCTGTATGTAGAGCACATTGCGGTAATCTAGCCTCAAGGTAATGAAGGCATGGATGACTGTGGCCAGGTCGATATCTGAAAGAGAGGGTAGCAAACCTCTCACCAAGTGGAATTGGTGAAAGGCACCCCTGACCACAGCTGAGACTTGATGTTCCAGACAAAGCTCAGGATCCAGGAGTGCCCCAATGCTGTGAACTTGAGTAACCAGGGGAGTCTGTACCCCATAAATGATCGGTGTCCACTCCCGGCCCCTGAAAGGTCACAGGGCTAGTTATCCACCATCACTTCAGTCTTCTTCATATGCATCAATAAACAATTGTCCTATCTGGTTCTCCTGTGTAGCCCATCTCTGGTGCATAGGAAATTCAAAAGGCTTTGTACAGACTTTCCAGTAAATAGCTGAATGCCTCCTCAGCTAAGACTACCACAGAATGATGCTATGACAGCAGATGTTTTTGAGATTTAATCAGCTGTCTCACCTCCTGCAGGATGTACTCTCATAACTGCATCTAGCTTCTCACACCCACTTCCTTTGCCTCTTGCTTGAAGCACATTTCTGGGGTGTTTGTGCCTGGAAATTGGTGATTCCAACATCCAATTAAGTGACTGAAATAATACAACACAGCTGTATCTTTGGGAGTACATAGGGAAGGCAAGAGGGTGTGAAATAATGAGGAAGGCACCAGATGCAGTAAGTGGAATGGTTGGAATGATAGGGAAAAATACAAAGAGTGTGCAGGATCAAATAAGTGGGTGGAATGACAAGAGGAATTAGAAATAGTTACAATAACAAGGTTCTGAGTGAAATAACGGATTCAGGAGACTGATGGGATACCAGGGGGAGCAGTCCTATAATTTAACACATTTACCATAGCTGACACCCTATCCTTTGAGTCCCAATAGCCTCCCTCCCTGTTATTCCACTTCCTCTCCTGTTTTTTTTATTTGTCTCCACACGCACCCTTACTTCTGTTCCAGATGACACACACAGATAAACATTGCATTTCTCCCCAAGCGTTTGAGTTCTCTGTGAGGGAAGTGGGGGCTAGAGGGGCGACTTGGACCCAGGACTTCTGGGTTGTCTGTTACAAGGTTGAGAGCTGAGCAGGGGAGAGGAGAACAAGTTAGGAACCAGAATTACTAAGTTGTTTGTGAAGGGAGTGCAGCCTACTGGATTAGAGTGGGGTGGAGAGGCTGGAAACCAGGAGTCCCGAGTTCTCTATTGAAGGATTGGGACCAAGTAGATTAGACGGGGAGAAGGGGCGGGAGCCAGAACTCCTAAGTTCGTTCTTTCTTAAAGAGGAAACGGAGGGGGTGAGGGGACAGCTCATGCCCTCTAGGGATGGACGAACGTGGTTCGGAAGTTCGGAGTTCGGGCCGAACCCGGCCTGTTCGGACGACCGAACCGAACGTTCGAACCAAACGCTCAAACAGCCAAACAGTTCGGAAAAGTGTGGATGAGTTCGGGGGGGTGGGAAAAACATGACTGGAAGGCGGGAAAAACGTGACTGGAAGTGGGAGGCAACTGAGGAGCAGACTTCCTGGCACCAGGAGTGGAGACCAGGGGTGATATCAGGGGCAAACAAACAAAAAACGTTCTGTTCGCCCATCCCTAATGCCCTCCTGTCCCCAGCTTCAGTGTTTCCCCCTATCTACAAGGAAGAAGAGGACTGGGGCTGAAAGACGAAGGCAAAGTGCTGATGCATGGAGCCTAAGCTGTAAGTGAGCACACTATGTGAGACTGTACAACGTCTTTACTGCTAAGATGGCGCGGATTTTAAGGCGGGAGCCTTAACTTTCTGTGTCCATGCTTTTTAGTGCATGATTAAATTTGCAAGAGCCTTAACTCTTCTTGTAAACCAGAAGTTTTTTGACTATGGAATATCCACGTTTTTTGTTAAATACAAAGCATCCTCGCTCCCTTGAACCCCCCACGTCCAAAGCGCCCCGCTGCCCTCGCTCGCTTGCCCCCCAAAGCGCTCCCCTGTCCTTGCTCCATTGTCCCTCCACACCCAAAGCACCCCCTGCCCTTGCTCCCCTGCCTCCCCCACAACCAAACCCCCCCATACTTCGCTTCCTTGCCACCCCACACCCAAAGCGGTCCCCTGCCCTCCTTCCCTTGCCTCCCCCACACCCAAAGCCCTTGCTCCCTTTCCCCCTGCCCTGGCCACCTTGCCTCCCCCACAGCCAAAGCGTCCCCCTGTCCTCACTCCCTTGCCTCCCCCACAGCCAAAACGACCCCCCACTCGAACTCCTTTGTCCCCTGCACCCAAAGCACTCCCATGTCCTCGTGCTCCCTTGCCTCCTCCACACCCAAAGTACCCCTTTGCTCCCCCTGCCCTCGCTCCCTGGCACCCTGAACCCCTCAGGCACAATTGCCCCAAGCCCCACTCCGGGAAGGAAAAGACAGGAGAAGAGGTGGTGAGCAGCGCTCCTCTTCAAAGCAGCCCTGCCCCTCTCCATTGGCTAACATGGGGGTTTTCACAATTCCATAACTTTAAAACTACTAATCAGATTTACAAATAAAGCCCAAAGGCACCCCCTGGCAGCCTCCTTTAATTTTCTAAAATGCTAATTCCTTCTCCCCACCAACACTCAACCCCTCTATCCTGCCCAGATCAAGACCGTCGGACTAAATGAAAAATCAGACTTGAAAGTGCAGTTTTCAAACTGCGATATCCCAGCCTTTATCCAACAGAGTCAGCTGATATTTTCACAGCATGAACCATTTATGCCAGTAATACTCCACAACAAATTTCACAATCCTAACTTTGATCATGACTATTGTAGAACAAATAGAATGTTCAGACTTTATAACATAGTGTGCAGCACACCTTAACTATTTATTTACTTATTTCATGATATTTTATCCCGTGCCCTCCTGCACCATAGCAGCTGGGGGGGGGGGCATACAACAATCACTATTAGAGCGCTCCCGCACTCTAATAATAAAATGGGTTTAGTGAGCTCCAGATACTCTGTAGGCGCTATATAAATGCTAATAATAATAATAATAATTAATAATACATAATTAATATGTAGTCTGTAGGTGCTGAATGGTGTCTTTGACACTTTTCCTGGTACCAAAATGAGCATTTTCCCAAAATGTGTTGGGAAACTGTTTGGTTTCTTTTCCCAGAAATGTTTCATAGATAGCTGTTTTCAAAACAGGTCCTTTCTCAAACTGCTTCCACTGTGTTTTGGAGAACTCTTTCTGGTAGCTATTCCTGTGGACCTTGTATGTGTTAGTAAGTGCTTGCATTAACTGACTGTTGCCAAGGATCTTCTGTTCAGGGATGGATAGTGATAGCCCAGATTGTCTCTGCCATTGACAAATATGAGGAGGGAAAGGGAATAGAGACCCAGATACATAATGGTTTGAAATCCTGGCTCCATCAACTGCCTCAAATGCACTTCACTTAAAGAATGTGAACTGACTATGGCTAGGTGGCAGTGCTTCCCTGCTACCACCAATGTCCACATTGGTACAATCCCAATAATGAAATGATCAAACTTTATCTTCAAATTATCTCCCTTCCTACTGCAGTGGGTTAGAGCTGCATAAGCCCCCTAGAGTGAAAATGCAAACTGTGTTTTGAAGCATTCCATAAAAGGATGAAAACTGGCATTTTGACAATTAATTCAGCTTGTAAGCAAATGGCACCACGCATCCTCCACCTTCAAACCTTACAGGGATTCACTTAACTTTCAGCACTACTCTGAATGGGTATTATTATCCCAACTTTACAGATTAGAGCAGAGACGCAGAAATATTAGGAACACACACACATAAAATCTGTGGCAGAGCAGCGACAGCCCATTTTGTACTTCAACCACAAAATTGTCTCTTCCCACAACTGTTGGGTGGTTGTTTTTTTCACACCGCAGTGTGAGCATCACGCTGCACAAGCTCCCACAAAGTTGGAAGGACTCAGGGCCGGCCGAAGGGTTTCAGGGGCCATGTGCCAAGCCTTGCTGCCGGGCCCCAAAGGCCGGTTGGCACTTGCTAGAATGGGGGGGGGGGGCGGATTTTCAGGGGATGAGGGGCGGCTGGTTACTTACCTACAACTTGACTGTGTCAGCTCAGCTCCGCAGTGTATAACTGGCCAGGGATTCCCAGGAAGTTTACACCCCACCCCACGAGGACTGACTCAGAGACACCCAGTGGGGAAAAAAACAAAACCCGGCGTCATCTGTCAGTTTCTAGCCCGCGGCGGCGTGGGGCCCCTCCCCCCCACGAGGCCATGTGCCTGGGCACTGATGGCACATGCCTCAGGCCAGCCCTGGAAGGACGTCCTGCATGTCTGATTTATTTATATTTCTACTGTGGGGTGACTTTGCATGAGCCTTCTTTTTAAAGTCCCATCTTTATAAATAAAGAAATATTGAAGCATTGGACTATACATTTGTTTGAATGCTTTTTAAACTGGTGGGGGATTTGTTTGTTTTTTTGCTTTTTTATTTTTCGTTTGCAGGTTCCATCATTTTGCGGTGACGTTGATGACATTGACTGCAGATTGGAAGATCTACCACAGAAGTAATGCCTGGAATATAATTACAACTATGAAAATGGTTTTGCAATTGGTAATTTAATGATTATATTCCCTGCCAGCTGTAGAGATATAGGCTGGTTTAATACAGCAGAGTCCATTCAGCTCTGCTCACCACTACAGCCCTGAAAATGCCATTTTAAGAATATAATCTAGGGGTGAAACAAGCAGCTAAATTGCTGCTTGCAGGCAATTTTCACCATCTCTGGAACCAGAATCCATTTCCTGACACCGATGTGATTTGTTGAGATACCATCCCGATTTACTGATTTTCCACTTATCGTTTACTACATACTATTCGTTTACCACTTACGGCATTGCCACGGGCAGCATTTTACTTCTGGGTTCATTGTTTCTGCATTTCTGAGACAACCACTTATGCAAATAGCCCACCCCTTAACTTCCATTCCAGCCCCTCCAATCAGAATTCTTGTTCTATGTTGTTCCCTTGCTTTGACTAATCTGCAACTGGATTGCAGATTTGTAAAGGAATCTGCATACCAGCCAATGAGTGACAAGGAAGTACAAGGGAATGTGGAGTGCAGAAAAAATAGAAGAAATGCAGTATTGTTTCAGTATTACCACTCAGGATTTGAAATTGACAACAAAGCAGTAAACGGGCTCTCACTAAGCAAATTATCAGTAAATCAGGAAACAAAATGTTGATCGAGACATTCCCAAGTACCGAGAGGATCTCTATTCGACTGAGACAGTATCAGAAACTGGGATTTCAATGGGAATTCCCATTTTTGTAAAATCTCATTTCAGTCCTAATAATTACAGAACACTGGACAGACACTAAATTAAGCAACAGATTTGAAAAATGTTATACTAGCCGTAGTCAAATCTACCTCGGTCGTCTTTACTGAAAATGGAGGATGAAAGATTGCTGCGGTGCTTTGTGGGACACAAAATGAAGACAACCACAGAACTTTTGTCTAGCCTTGCAAGAATGGGAATTTTAGAAAACATACAGTGGAAAGCAAAAATATTGTAGAAAGAGTCTGGATGGCTCCAGGGTTTGGTAATAGGACAGGGAGACTTTCCACTTGTTATTGGTTGGAATGTGACCTGGTACCCCAATCTTGTAAAGAGTTAGTTACTGTGTGTCACTAGTTGAATAGTGGGCAAACTCTGGTTCTAGAGCCACATGCAGCTTTTGAGCCCCATTGTGGTAAATGAATGTTACTCTTGGAATTAGGAAACTTTTCTCACCCCTGCAGTAGTCTCACAGCCTCATCAACTGTCTCTCTGATATCTCTGCCTGGATGTCCCAACATCAGCTCAAGCTCAACATGGCTAAGACTGAACTCCTTATCTTTCCTGTGTACCCTTCCTCTCCCTCTTCCCTGTCCATCCTTATTGATGTGGTCACCATCCGCTCCGTTCCCCAAGCCCGTAGCTTGGGCTTCGTCTTCGATACTCACCTTTCCTTTAAACCTTACATTGACTCTGTTGCCAGGTCCTGTCGCTTCGCCCTCCACAACATTGCTTGGATTTGCCCCTTTTTCTCTGTCTCCTCAGCCAAAACCCTTGTTCACACCATGGTCATCTCTCGCCTTGACTACTGCAACCTCCTCCTTACTGGCCTCCCTGGCTCTCACCTGTCCCCCCCCTTATCTCCATCCAAAACTCCGCTGCTAGGGTCATCC
>QEPC01002304.1:534091-551906 GCA_003113815.1 Sphenodon punctatus | reverse complement strand
ACCTTCGTCCCTTCTCCCTTGCTGCCCCCCATGCCTGGAACTCCCTCCCTACCCACATCCGCCTTGCCCCCTCCGTCGACCCCTTCAAAACCCTCCTCAGAACCCACCTCTTCCTCGCCGCCTTTCCCGACACCTGTTAAAACTTTCCTTTCAATATTTACTGTCTACCCTCCCCACAGACTCCTGCCTAACTGCAACCAAGCCAAGCATGTGCACCTGAGATTTTGCATCCGCTTGAATGTTATTTTTCCCTTGTCTCTCCCTATGTCCCTATCCTTGTCTCCCCCCTCCGTGTCTATTAGATTGTAAGCCGTAGGCAGGGACCGCGTCTATCTTATTGTTCTGTAAAGCACCAGGTACACAGCTGGTGCTATACAAATGCTTATAATAATAATAATAATTAATAATGGCTTCAATTGTTGCACACTTAATAGGAGACATTAGCTAAATGGACTGGTTGTGGAACTTGGCACCAATAAGTCACTTTTATATGAGTCTGGCTCCATTCAGCAGTGATTAACTGTTGCTCCAGATCTCACAGTGTTCTGTATAAAACAAGATGGTTGCCAGTTCCTGCATGACAGGTGCTCAAATAGGAACAGCCACTATGTAGATGGCACTGATGTCTGTGTGTGTTAGAAGACTAGATAGACAAACTATTTGGCTGCCACTTATTTTCTCTCTTGCTGTTTTGTCATGACCGGAAGGACCTGGTGGCTGGGGAGCAGCAAACCGGCTGGATTACTCTTACGGTGATTTCCTGGAAGCAGTACAGGTAGAACAGCCACCAAAGCCTCTGTCTGGTTCTGTGAATGAGGCACCATCTCGGGTCAAGAGGCACAAAAAGCTTAACGTCCCAATGACAGACCACAAAATAAAGTTAGTTTTCAACATTACTGGTAAGGGGAACAAATCTTCCTTTTTCTTTTGAAAAGAAAAAATAATAACCTTAACAAAATAAAACAGTCTCTGTATGGCATGAAGTAACAAGAAAATACAGGGTGCAGGTCTTGAATGAGCTTACCATGGCAGTTTCTTATAATCAGGGACCCACGTTCACTGCATTTTCCACATTGCTTATAATAGAGGTTACCAAACGGTGGGTCAGTACCTAAGTGAGGTCCCTCCATCTAAGGACAGAATGACAATCCCAGTTGACATTTCATATCCTTTCCACGTCCTTGTTGGCTAGGGCTGCAAGGTTATATTTAAGTCTAAAATAGGATCATACAGGCAAATTTCAGGAAACTGCTGTCTTGTAGTATTTTTGTTTGTTTGTATGAACATTCTTTATGGCCAGCACAATATATTGCCCGCTTTCATTTTTGGCATAATGGGGATATGTGTGGATAATTCCCACTGACTTCAGTAACACTTGGTTACTTTTAACATCTGTGTTGGGTCGTCTTTTACAGAATACCCCGGCAGTAAAATCTGTAATGCCTTTGTGTATATGTGTGGCTTTTTTTTTTTTTTTTTAAATCCCAGCTAGCGTGCCATTGCCTGATGAAAGAAACGATACACTGGAATCAGAAAATCAACGTCGACTTCTAAAAACTCTAGAGACTATCACAAACAGGCTCAAAAGAACTCTCAATAAGGAACCCATGTATTCTTTTCAGTTTGCATCTGAACTGATTGTAGCTGACAGCAACTCATTGGAAACTGAAAAAGCCTTTCTGTTTTGCAGACCAGGTTCAGTGCTGAGAGGCCGAATGTGTGGTAAGCAAAACGCACCTTATTTTATGTCATTATAAGTGATACTTGCAATCATTTTTTTTAAAACAGGGATTTTTGCCATCTTTTTAAAAAATGGGATATTGGAATATGCATTATATAACTATGATCTACAAGTGCAGCATGTACTAGAGCAGGGATGGGGAACCTTTTCTGTCCCACGCTGAAAATTAGTACAAGCTCCGAGGGCCACATAGAGGTTGGGGGCGGGGGTGCATAATGGGTATATTCAAGAAAAGGAGGGCTTAAATCATGGATCTGTGCAGTGGATCTGTCCCCTACCCTTGTGTGCATGCCCTCCTCTCTGCTCCATTATTCTGAACTCAGTTTTTCAGTGCTTGGGGATAGAGACTGGATCCAGGGGCCAGATGCAGGCAATGGGAAGGGGCCACATAAAAACTTGCCGAGGGCCGCATTTGGCCCCCAGCCCTGAGGTTCCCCACCCTTGTTCTAGAATGTTGTGTCATCTACCTTTCAAAGTATGGCTGTCTGCTGAAAAGAGAGGGTGTAAAAGAGGCACCCAAGGCTAGTCAATGGACTTAGTCAATTTGGTGACGTGCGTTACAGATATATAGGTGTGAACAAATGAGACATTGTCCCACATTTGCCCTTATTAGACATGGATTAACTTGCTTGTCTATCCTCTGGCTGCTAGATGTTCACCCCGGGGCCTCTCTACATTACATCAATCCAGGAAATGTGCTGCCATGCAGGCAAATTTGGACAAAACTGGGACAATGGGTACCCACAGGGCCATTGCCAATCTGTTGGGGTGTGTGCAGTCTCCACGCGCATTCCACACCATAGTGGTGCACTCTCAGCCTAGAGCATCGCTAGAGTGACCGCAACTCAGTGGAGATTGGGGTGGGGACCATAGCAGGGAGGAATGCCTGCCCGTTTGTTGCACTCCCTAGAAGAGGCAGCTTTGTGAGAACTGCACAGAACCAGTACGGGCACCAGCCCATATATTAACACCCATATTTACAAAAATCCCTGTCAGTTGTGTCCAAGCAAACCCATTTGAAGATGTTAACTTGAACTTGTGCCACTGATGCCATAGCTGTGATTCATATCAAATAGAATGGATTTAAGTTAGGGGCCCATGAGATAATTTTGTTTGGCCCAGGGACTGGGGATGCTTGGTAAAATTATGAGAACTTCAGATTTTAATTTTCTTTTAATAAAAAACAAAAAAAGTCTGTAGCTTTCACGAGTGCAGAAAAACACTTGAAAATGTGCCTGTGATGTGACCTCAAATGTCAGAAATCCAGAAGACTAATAAAAAGAAACCAAATTTTATTAATTTTCAGTCTCGTGATCTTTAATTGATCTTTAAGCCAGTTTCATGATTTTTATGGCCCCACTCTAAGGCCACATGTTCAGTTTTCACCCAGACGCTCTGAGATTTGGAGGTCTTTGTTCATTGTTTAGGTTGACATATGACTAAGTGTTAGAAATTGGGTCTTGCCAACAGAACACCCATCTGTTATCTGGGTGTAAACAGATAGATGGACAGCAGATTCACTTCTACCCATGTCAGCCTACTTTACTTCCGGGTTGATCGGTCCATTTAAGCCAGATCTTCAAAGCAGAGCAGACTGCGACTGCTCTGGGCAGCCCTGTCAGCAGCACTCAGAACGTCGCAGAGCGAGCTGGCCAAACCTAGGGCAACAGCAGAACATGGAGCTGCTGTCTGTCTATTGGGCAGACCTAAACTGCAGCTCTAGGATCAGCCATCCTTTGCCCCATTTAGCACTGTGGAGTTGTGGGCATCTGACTAGAGCATTGGGCAAGCGCCCACAACTCTATTGTGTGGGGGGGAGGTGGGAGGTGCTGTAAAAGTCCAGGGAAATGACTGGTCCATCTGTTGCAGACCCAGGCAGAGGTGGAAGCAGGCAGATGTGGGGGTGTGCCCCTGGAGCAGCTCTGGGGTGGCCAGGCTCCATGTCTATCTAAAAGCACCCTATGTGGCTGAGATATCTGTTCTCTAGAGCTTTGTGAAGCTGTAGGATGTCTGTTCAGCTATGAAGCTCTGGTGTTTTGGAACAAGGGACTTTTTTAAAGCTCAGTCTCAATGTTAAGAAATAGTCTTTTGAAAATTTACATAAATTAACATGTGCAAATATATGCAAATTAAAATATTCTGATTTTCTTCCCATACTCATGATTTTTGAGCATTTCATATTGGCAATATCAGGGATGTCGTTCAAACTAGCTGGCTGGGATTGCACTTAACCAAGCCCTGTCTCCTGGCGCTTGGATCTATAGGAACTCCATGAAGCAGCCTTGGCTAAAAGAGTCAGTGCCCTGCCAAGTCCGTGTTCTGTCTTGAATATTATGTGAGCAACACTGAAGTGTCTTTCCCACTTTGGCCTGGAACCACCTTTGCCAGCTGTGTCAGGCACGCATGCTGGCTTGAAGTGCAACATGTCCATTTAATGTATTTATTTACTTATTTAAATTCTATCCTCTCCTATCCCAAAGGCTCAGGATGGATAGCAGCATATAAAAAACATATAAAAATAAGAATACATTAAAACATATAAAACAATATTAAAAATTCNAAAATCAACGTCGACTTCTAAAAACTCTAGAGACTATCACAAACAGGCTCAAAAGAACTCTCAATAAGGAACCCATGTATTCTTTTCAGTTTGCATCTGAACTGATTGTAGCTGACAGCAACTCATTGGAAACTGAAAAAGCCTTTCTGTTTTGCAGACCAGGTTCAGTGCTGAGAGGCCGAATGTGTGGTAAGCAAAACGCACCTTATTTTATGTCATTATAAGTGATACTTGCAATCATTTCTTTTAAAACAGGGATTTTTGCCATCTTTTTAAAAAATGGGATATTGGAATATGCATTATATAACTATGATCTACAAGTGCAGCATGTACTAGAGCAGGGATGGGGAACCTTTTCTGTCCCACGCTGAAAATTAGTACAAGCTCCGAGGGCCACATAGAGGTTGGGGGCGGGGGTGCATAATGGGTATATTCAAGAAAAGGAGGGCTTAAATCATGGATCTGTGCAGTGGATCTGTCCCCTACCCTTGTGTGCATGCCCTCCTCTCTGCTCCATTATTCTGAACTCAGTTTTTCAGTGCTTGGGGGTAGAGACTGGATCCAGGGGCCAGATCCAGGCAATGGGAAGGGGCCACATAAAAACTTGCCGAGGGCCGCATTTGGCCCCCAGCCCTGAGGTTCCCCACCCTTGTTCTAGAATGTTGTGTCATCTACCTTTCAAAGTATGGCTGTCTGCTGAAAAGAGAGGGTGTAAAAGAGGCACCCAAGGCTAGTCAATGGACTTAGTCAATTTGGTGACGTGCGTTACAGATATATAGGTGTGAACAAATGAGACATTGTCCCACATTTGCCCTAATTAGACATGGATTAACTTGCTTGTCTATCCTCTGGCTGCTAGATGTTCACCCCGGGGCCTCTCTACATTACATCAATCCAGGAAATGTGCTGCCATGCAGGCAAATTTGGACAAAACTGGGACAATGGGTACCCACAGGGCCATTGCCAATCTGTTGGGGTGTGTGCAGTCTCCACGCGCATTCCACACCATAGTGGTGCACTCTCAGCCTAGAGCATCACTAGAGTGACCGCAACTCAGTGGAGATTGGGGTGGGGACCATAGCAGGGAGGAATGCCTGCCCGTTTGTTGCACTCCCTAGAAGAGGCAGCTTTGTGAGAACTGCACAGAACCAGTACGGGCACCAGCCCATATATTAACACCCATATTTACAAAAATCCCTGTCAGTTGTGTCCAAGCAAACCCATTTGAAGATGTTAACTTGAACTTGTGCAACTGATGCCATAGCTGTGATTCATATCAAATAGAATGGATTTAAGTTAGGGGCCCATGAGATAATTTTGTTTGGCCCAGGGACTGGGGATGCTTGGTAAAATTATGAGAACTTCAGATTTTAATTTTCTTTTAATAAAAAACAAAAAAAGTCTGTAGCTTTCACGAGTGCAGAAAAACACTTGAAAATGTGCCTGTGATGTGACCTCAAATGTCAGAAATCCAGAAGACTAATAAAAAGAAACCAAATTTTATTAATTTTCAGTCTCGTGATCTTTAATTGATCTTTAAGCCAGTTTCATGATTTTTATGGCCCCACTCTAAGGCCACATGTTCAGTTTTCACCCAGACGCTCTGAGATTTGGAGGTCTTTGTTCATTGTTTAGGTTGACATATGACTAAGTGTTAGAAATTGGGTCTTGCCAACAGAACACCCATCTGTTATCTGGGTGTAAACAGATAGATGGACAGCAGATTCACTTCTACCCATGTCAGCCTACTTTACTTCCGGGTTGATCGGTCCATTTAAGCCAGATCTTCAAAGCAGAGCAGACTGCGACTGCTCTGGGCAGCCCTGTCAGCAGCACTCAGAACGTCGCAGAGCGAGCTGGCCAAACCTAGGGCAACAGCAGAACATGGAGCTGCTGTCTGTCTATTGGGCAGACCTAAACTGCAGCTCTAGGATCAGCCATCCTTTGCCCCATTTAGCACTGTGGAGTTGTGGGCATCTGACTAGAGCATTGGGCAAGCGCCCACAACTCTATTGTGTGGGGGGGAGGTGGGAGGTGCTGTAAAAGTCCAGGGAAATGACTGGTCCATCTGTTGCAGACCCAGGCAGAGGTGGAAGCAGGCAGATGTGGGGGTGTGCCCCTGGAGCAGCTCTGGGGTGGCCAGGCTCCATGTCTATCTAAAAGCACCCTATGTGGATGAGATATCTGTTCTCTAGAGCTTTGTGAAGCTGTAGGATGTCTGTTCAGCTATGAAGCTCTGGTGTTTTGGAACAAGGGACTTTTTTAAAGCTCAGTCTCAATGTTAAGAAATAGTCTTTTGAAAATTTACATAAATTAACATGTGCAAATATATGCAAATTAAAATATTCTGATTTTCTTCCCATACTCATGATTTTTGAGCATTTCATATTAGCAATATCAGGGATGTCGTTCAAACTAGCTGGCTGGGATTGCACTTAACCAAGCCCTGTCTCCTGGCGCTTGGATCTATAGGAACTCCATGAAGCAGCCTTGGCTAAAAGAGTCAGTGCCCTGCCAAGTCCGTGTTCTGTCTTGAATATTATGTGAGCAACACTGAAGTGTCTTTCCCACTTTGGCCTGGAACCACCTTTGCCAGCTGTGTCAGGCACGCATGCTGGCTTGAAGTGCAACATGTCCATTTAATTTATTTATTTACTTATTTAAATTCTATCCTCTCCTATCCCAAAGGCTCAGGATGGATAACAGCATATAAAAAACATATAAAAATAAGAATACATTAAAACATATAAAACAATATTAAAAATTCCCTGAAAATCCCATATCCCCAACCCCCTATCCCCACCTGCCAAATGCTTGACCAAATAGAACATTACTTCTAGCTGTGGTGCTGGGGTTGGTGGGTGAAACACAGTCATGGACCATCTGACTATTTAAGTTGTGTGCATCTGGTTTACTGAATGGGGATGCACTGTAATACCAAGAAGGAGAATATGTAGTTCTAGATATTTGCTTCACAGTTGTTAACATTTGTCCTTCTGCAAAATCCCAGTGAACTGCCCGTTGGGTACATATTACTCCCTGGAACATAACACCTGTGAAAGCTGCTGGACTGGGTCCTATCAGGATGAGGAAGGGCAGTTAGAATGCAAGGGCTGTCCATCTGGTAGCTACACTGAATACCTCCACTCCAGAAGTGTCTCTGAATGTAAAGGTGAGAACTCAACCTTCTCGTAACAACCAGTTTTTATTTATTTTAAAGCACAAAGGCTTTTTTTCATTTGGATGCTTAAGAACACCAATGAGTTTCCAAATGAAACCAGACTAGAGCCACAGAAATTTAAATGTGCCCTATTGTTGTTTTGGGACTCTAAGGTAGAGTCTAGCTGCGCCTGTTTGGGTACATGAGGGGAAAGGCTCAAAGCCAGAACCTTTTGTGGTCTACCACATCGGTGTCCTGGATCTTCTTCCTCCCAGTGATCTTGTGTAACCTGTATGTTCACTAGTTTGTAATGGAAGGTAGCAGCTCATATTTCATTACCCACAAGAGTAGAGCAGCAAGGCCTTGGTCCAAGATAAAAGCGGTGGTGATCTTGGGGATAAGAACCACAGCCAATGACTGTAAAATACAGACAATATGTGACCTTTCATTGTTATCTCAGAGAACATTGCCAAAGTCTACAGAGCACATGTAGATCAGAGCCATGTAGATCTTACTGAGCCTCATGGGACCCAAATGACCCCATCAGGCTCGATTTCGTTCAGGAGTCCTCCCAGCCTAAGCCCTTCAGACTTGGACCAGCCCCCCCCAGTTGAGTGCTGTGACATCAGGGTGCTCCATGGGGATGGGGTTACGTCAGAAAAAGAGGTGGGTTAAGGAATTCCCTTGTCCCTTTCCTAATGTCACAGTGCTCTGAGGGGCAGGGCCACCCCCCACCCCCTGTTGCATCTGACCTGGGCTCCAAAATGTCTAGCTACATCGGGACCAGGCTTGAGTCAGGCCCGATACAGTCAGTCTAAGACCAGGCTCAGACTTGACTTTTTTGCCATAGCAGGACTCTAATGTGGATACCCATCCCTGGGAATGGTTCTTTCCTCTACAGGGAGAGGCAAAATGGTGGCTAGTGCACCCAGAGGGGGAAAAGCCTGCTGAGTTGAGGGGGGAGGGAAGCCATTGGCTGAGGCTGCCTGTCAGCAAGCGGGAAAAGAAGTTCTATAATGGGGTTATGAAGAAACACACACCCCACACACTTATTATGTGGTTCCATGGTAACTTTTGGGGCTTATTATGTATTCATTAATCTACTGTTGCATAGGAGAGCTTGATAATTCAGAATGCATTTTCCTCCTCAAAAAACACTTCACCTATTCAGCTGGATGACTCCCTGTTCTACCAAGGCAATTTTTTTAGCACTACCACATGGTTCACTAATAATTTAGAGGATACAAAGTTCCGTTTTTAAAAAAACCAAAACAAAACACCACACGCACATTTTTTAAAAACAAAGTAAAAGTAAATGGCAAGTTGTAGGAACTCCAATTCAGTTCAAGAAAATACAAGCACCTGGCAAGAATTTCACACAGCTTTCCATTTCTCCATAGCTTTTGTTGTTCAAAAGTTATTGAACAGCACTTTCTCTTTATAACATCAACCTTAACTATGATCTCGCTACTTGCTCACTGCTTCTCCCTATATTGTTTTATCCTTTGGGATCCCTCTCCTCCCCTTTTGTAACTAAGGTAAGCACATGCACCTGCAACTTCTCAGCTTCATCGGTGTATCTCTATTGCTCCCTAGGATCCCCCCCTTGCCTCCCCTTCTTTGTCAATCCCAAATTACAGGGCAGGGGCCAGTCTCTTATCATGACTGTTCAACACCAGACACATTAACGAAGCTGTGTAAATAATAAATAATAATACTCTAACACCACAAATTACAGCACATTGATAATTGCATAATGTATTTTATCAGACAGATTTCACATTTCATTCTACAGTATATGGTTCAGGAGCATCTGTAATATCATTTGAATACATACATCTCTCAAAATATATGTAGGTGCTCTGTACTACAAATATTATGCAGACTGCTGTAGTGACTTGTACTTTCTGGGTTTATAAACATGCTAGTAACTTCATCTTAGGGCTTCATCCATTTGTTGGTTTGAGACAAGTTCATAGTTAGATATTGCTTAACTTTATGCCAAATTCTCATGTATGACTTTTGCATTTTAGCTCTGTGCAAGCAAGGAACCTATTCTCCTAATGGCCTTGAGACCTGCGAATCATGTCCCCTTGGCACATACCAGCCCGTAATTGGATCTAAAAACTGTGTCTCTTGCCCAGAAAACATGTCAACAGTAAAAAGAGGAGCTGTGGATATCTCAGCATGTGGAGGTTTGTAGAAAGTTAGACAGTGAAATTCAATTCTTGAAAAATAAAGGTTGCTAAGAACCTTGCTTATCTGACCTCAGGTTAACTGAAATACCTTCAAGCAGCAGTAAAAAGCTACTCTCCTTATCCAAACCTTTATTTTCCTAAGGGATTTTAGAAATGAGGGTATATGGCTCCCATACTGTAAAGATACATACAATTATAGAGCAAAGCTTGTGTCAGATAGTTCCTGTAGATGTGGACCTTCTTTAACTTGGTTTCATATGGAAAGGATGCTTGTGCAATCATCATGTGTTTGTATGCATGAACCCTTAATATTTTTTTTATCCAGCCAGTTACAGAGGGGAAGAAGGCCCAAATGTAAGTAGGGACCCAAACTTTTGTAACAATGGGTATAGCTTGAGGAGAAAGATGTCCCCTTATGTAATCAAAAAGTACTGCCTTACATCAAGCATTATTCCCCCTTAGAAAACCAGGCTACATTAGTTCAGGTGCATGTAACTACTTTTTTTAAATTACAAAGTTGGAAACTTAAAGATTTCCAAAAGTTATTTGAGCAATAGCAGGCAGTTCTTATATGGCATAATCATGGTTCCCCATTCACCATTTATTTAACCATTATTCAGGGGGAAATACCACTTTGTTTCAATGAGACCTACATCCCTCCCTCCCCCTCCTCCCCCCCCCCCACCATCCCGTTGGAACAGCTTGTACCCCCGATTTGTGGTTGAGAGAAGCACATTGTCTGAGTGGGAGGAAATGGAATGGCAAAGAATCTGCTCAAACTTGTTAAATAGGACCCCTTGGCCATTTGGAAATAAATCGGACTCTGGCTACATACCTCAGACTACACTGCTCCACGATGCCACCACAATGGGTGTTTTTAGACAGACACCTGATCCACTCATGCTTCACTCCACCGCCATGGCCCATCCGTTTAAAGGCGGGCCACCTTGGGGTGAGATGGAGCAGGAGCGGCGCAGATGTTCGCCGTGCTCCAGAACATCCTGGAGCATCACAAGGGGAGAAAGCCACCCGAACCCAGAGCACAAGCCCGTCTAAAGGACGGATGGCTACTGCAGCTCTGCTCCCAGCCATGGGCTGCCCCGGCAACTGCCACAGAACTGCGGGCTGCAGCCTAGAGCAGCTGCTGATCCACCCCCAGCTCTCTAGTATGGAGGAGGGAGGGTGGGTGGACTGTGGTTCGCGGTGGGCTCCGTTTAAACCTACCACTGCCAGAGCAGACCTGGGGTGGCAAAAAAACAATATCTGCATAACAAACACTGCAAAGAGTGTCTACATGCATGTGAAAATCATCCTTCTAGGAAGGTAAAGAATACATAGGAAACCTCTCTTTAGTATTAAGCTTTGTAAAATTATTTTTACAAAAACTAAGTTTGGGGACACAATAGTAACCTGATAGTTAAAGAAACACACCTATTATTTTGTGAATTTCTCATGATTCTTGTACTCCAGAGTCTGAGGCTCGTGCGTTATAACTAGTCACGCATTCTTTTAAAACCACAACTAAATACCTCGTATCGAGGTATACGGGATATTGAGGTATACTGGTATCGAGGTTGCTGCAACCAACCTTAAGGCAGGGAAGGGGGGCAATGGAACTATAAATTGCAGGTCTTGAAGTTCCTTTCTAGCAGTCAATAAGATCTTTGTTTTTCACTTTGCAGTGCCTTGTCCAGCTGGGGAATTCTCTCGCTCTGGTATAATGCCTTGCTAACCATGCCCCAGAGACTACTATCAGCCAGACCCAGGAAAGTCCTACTGTCTGTCTTGTCCCTTTTATGGCACAACTACAATCATAGGTGCCAGATCTATCACAGATTGTTCAAGTAAGTGAATGCATTTTCGCTAAAGATCGTGATTAAGTGTGTCAGGATTTAGCCATGAATGGTGTAGATCAGAAGGTGTAATATGCCATTCCTACTCAATTGCTCTCGGCTCAGACTGGTATGTGTAAAAGTGAGGGAAGCTCTAAGCTTCACTCCCAGAGCCTAGAACCCATCCCAGGTGAAATCAATGAGCACTCAGTCATTGCCTTTGAACCATGCAAACAACACTTATGCAGTCAAATTATTTATGGTGATCTAAGCTTAACTCAAGGCATCAGAGGCTCAGGCCTAATAACAAGCATCACCACAGTGTTCAGCCCTTTCATTTCATTTTATTGTTGATTCTCCCATTTTATGACTGAATGTGTTACCATAAGCTTGAGTGATTAGTCCCATGAATCTACATAGATGCATTTCACTCATAGTGTATTTTAATACATCACAATCTTTGTTACTGAGGGCTCTGTCATGGTGCATTAACAGTCAACAGTGCATTTAATATCAATCCTGTTCAGGTTTCGGCTCCACATTCTCGGTGGCAGAGGAAAGTGTAGTGGTACCAGTCTCTCCTGAAAACATCAGCAAGAAATATGAAGCCAGCAGTCAGGTAAGAGCATTTTAAATAATGTTAGCTTTTTTGCCAGCATTAAATAGTGAATGCCTTCTGCAATATAATTGTGGTACTAAGTTTGGGTCTCAACATACGTGCCGCCGGCATGCAGATACATGTCCGGGGCGGGATGGCCACCCTCACAATCCCTGGCGAGGTCAGGGTACAGAATCAAACATTCAGGTCGGGGAGCGATGTGCAGCTGGCTGGCTGCCCCCCGCCATGATGGCCAGCCATAGCGGTCAAGAATGGCAACCCCTCTCCCACGCTGGACCAGGCAGGTGCAAAAACAGACCCAACCGGCGAGTTTGCCCCACCTGGGTCGCTCACTGGGCCAGACCTTGGGCCCAGTTTATTCTGGGACCACACTTCTAGCCCAGCTGCCAACCCCATCAGGGTCTGAACCAGGCCCACATCTGGAAGACCCAGAATAGACGTGCAGGGTTCAGCGCGGGCCAAAGTAGGCAAACCAAGCCAGCATCCCATCTGTTAACACTTTGTCTTTCAAGGTAGGTGGGAAGTGTAGAAGTGTTATTTTATTTGATTATAATAGAAAGCTGTTCCCAACCCTAGGAAAGGTCACACACATGTAGATGGGAGTCATAATCTTGCCTACTATTTGATATCTTTGTGGTTTCATGACATTATGTTTAAGTCTCAGAGTGGGGTCTCGCATACAGAAGTACAAGAAGTTTAGTTTAACTATTGTGCTGTAGCATTTTGTAGCTACCAAGGGCTGCTGGAGATTACTTTAATCTTAATTAATGTCCGTTGCATCACGTGCAAAAATACTTACATTCTCACAGGGATCCTCCCGGACGGCCAAGCTCAGTACACTGGGGCTAGATCTCCACCTTATCCAGCAGGAGGTAGACTTCAACTTTTTGGAGCATGCGCAGAGAGGGGATTTGACCTCTAGTGCTCCAGTTGATCATCTGCCTCAAAGTGAGTGGATGCAGACTTCCAGTCCTCATAGAGTTAGAAGTGTTTTGGAGAGAAGCTGGGAGTGAGAGGCCCAGAGATCATAGATGCCAGGGAGAGTGGATGCCCTCTCTCGTCACCAACCCCTCCTAACAGAGAAAATGAGGACCATTCCCCGGGCTCCAGTTCCGGCTGGTTCAGGAGCCGGGAAGGGTGGGTGCAGCATATCATCCCAGGGCATGTTATCTGGACTGCTTCAGACCTGCTGAAGAATTCCCCACCCCAGTGCGAGCCAGGGCTCATACACTGGGATAGAAGTCAAGCAATGAACAGGGAACCAAGCAGCAGTCCCCAGCGAGAGCGCAGCACAACAAGAACACCAGCTGCAAGGAGGACAGGCTGCAAATTGCCCAGAGCAGTCCTCACCAAACAGGATGTTGGCAGCTAGACAGAGCCAGGAGGAGGAATTGGCCAAGGAGCCTTCTGAAACAGTAAGCTCCCCCCATGGCAGGACCGTGATTACAGACCCCCACATGCTTGTACTAAAGGAGATCTTGCTCTCCTTAAAATATTCCCCCCACCCCAGGAAGAAGCCAAAACTATTTACGGGAGGCTCCAAGGGGTCAGGAAAAGGAAAGCAGCCTGCAAAAGGCACCAAAACCTGCCGGGCCCTGCTGGAGTTGGATGAGTTCTCTAACTCAGGGAGGGATGGAGAGAGAGAGAGACCGAGGAGCAGAACCTAGCTTTAGAACAAGAAACCCATCCCTCTTGGTGTCCAGCCAAAAAAATAAGGCCAGTAAGGCCAAAGAGAGCCATTTCCCTCCTGTCTCCATAGGGAGATTGAGGAGGAAGCTGAGGGGTCTGTGTTGGGGAATCTCCAAAAATGCAGATGACCAGGAGTCCTCCCTTGAGGAGGGCCAACTACTAGAGGAGATCCTTGATGCTTCCAAAGACCCTGATAGGGGGTTCCCTATTAAGTATAGGAATCAAATATATGCCCAGGTACAAAAAAACAACCTTTGATCTCAGGGAAAAGAAATCCAAACAAGCCTCCTCAGACTCTTTGGGGGAAGACTCTGATATAAAATATATCCCTAGATCCCACACAAGGGACTGGTGCTAGTCAAAGCCTTTGAGAGGGTTATCATGGCAGAATGGCAGCACCCAGGGCCTTTAAGTTGAACAAGACCCAGGAATTACAAAATTCATTTACTAGAAGTAAAGAGTCACTCCAAGCCACCTCAAAAGTGGATGTAGCTGCAGCGTCCCTGGCAAAAAAATTGTGTTCCCTACTGAAGGTGAGTGTTTTCCCTGGGACTCCACACATAGAGGAGTAGAAGTCAGCCTTAGGATGAATTTTGAGGAAGTTTCGACAATAATAAAAATGGCAAACCTCACCTCATATTTCTCCCCGAGCTGTAATGAAATGGATCTACAGGTGTAGCGATCCAAAAAACTCGTCCAACATAACCAGAGTGCTAGCCACCAGGATCCAGCGAGCCTACTCATTTATAGCTGACTCTACCACTGATCCTCTGCAGAGCATCGAGGGCAGCAGCCTGCAACGTGGCAGCCCACAGGCAGCTATAGCTGCATTCCCAGAAAGGGGACAACACAGCCAAAAACATCCTAGTCTCAGGCCCCTTCCAGGGATCGAAGCCCTTCATGGTCTTCCTTGACAAAGTCTGGCAGGCGCCTCAGACAAAAATAAGAAACATACCCTGCAGAGTTTTCCCCCCCCCAGAAAAAGTCCTTTTGTCCCTGTGGATAAGGAGCGTATACCCCAGGTGGTATAGAAGATCCTACAATGCCCCAAAAGGAGGGCAATCCAGAAATAGACCATGATGGTTCCACCCAAAGGGCACAGGAGGCATCACCCAACCCAAACAGGGGACAGGTGCAGGTCATGGGAAATCTGACACATGAATCGGTGATCCCTTCCAGAGGAACCCACGATGCTGGGGGCAGGCTGGGTCTCTGCAGAAGAATGGGAACAGTCAGTAACGGACGTGTGGTTCCTAAAAATCATTCAAACATGGTACGCAATAGAGTTTTGCCAATCCTCTCAGACTCCTATTTTGTCTCACCAGCATCCAAAGAAAGGAGAAACACAACGCGATGCTCCAGGAGATTGCCAGGCTAGAAAAAATTGGAACCATCGAACCAGTCCCTCCAGATGAGCAAGGAACAGGACTGTATTCCCTTCTTTTCCTGGTTCCAAAGAAATTGGAAGAATGGAGAGTTGTACTGGACTTAAAAAAGCTGAACAGGTTCATGAAAGCAAGAAAGTTCAGAATGGAAACTGCAATCCATTTGACTGGCAGTGTCACAGGGGAATTGGCTGACCCCTCTGGATTTAAAGGAGGCATACCTTCATGTCCCAATTCAGCCCAACCACAGACGGTGGCTGAGATTCATGGATGCAAGGAAATATTGGCAATATACAGCCCTTCCCTTCAGATTGGCAATGTCTCTGAGGACATTTACAAAGGTTCTCATCCAATCTGCGGTGAGAGGAAATCTGTTTCCACTCATACATAGACAACATACTGATCCAGTCACCATCAAGAGAAAAGGCACTGCAGGATCTCTCCAGGAAATTACAGGAGTTCCAGGGGCACAGCTTTATTGTGAACTTCAAGAGTCTCTGGTTCCCACCCAGAGACTGGAACATCTGGGGGTGATCCTAGACATGAGCATCCACAAAGTCTTCATCCCATTTCTGTGGGATCTCTCAGCTGATCCAGCAACTCAGAGACAAATGTGACCCAGGTTGAAGGTGTTGCTGAGTCTCCAGGACCTGATGATATCATGCACTCAGTTCCTACAGTGGGCCAGGTTTCATGCGAGACCTCTACAATCCCTCCTCCAGCCCTTCCAGGACCAGCTGACAGCGGGTATCAATCCCTGGATACCATCAGTATCCCAGGAGGTGAACGCATCCCTTGATTGGTGCACAGAGGACGAACAGTTCCAAAACAGAGTTCCCATGGCAGATCCTGTCACAATCGTAATAGCAGTAGATGCCGGCCTAATGAGCTGGGGGGGACACACCTACAGCAGAAATCAACACAGGGCAGGTGGTTTCAGAAAGAGAAGCAACGCATCACTGAGGGCCTTTGCACCGGAGGTACAAGGCAAACACGTTCTCATTTATACAGACAACGTAACAGCAAAAGCCTATGTAAATCATAAAGGGGGTTCTCAGTCAGAGTCCCTTACACCATCTCAAAATATTACCGATGAACTGGGCGGAAGCCAATCTAGAATTGTTGCAGGCCCTGTATATTCAAGGAAAAGAAAACATCTAGAGATTGGCTGAGCAGGAGAATGATGGATCCAGGAGAATAGAGACTCGGCAATGAGGCTTTCTTCCTGATAGTAGAAAACTTCGAAAGATCGATTATCTGTTTGCAACCAAGATCAATGTGAAGATGACTTGTTACATGTCCTGCTTCTGCAAACCTCAGGTAGTGGCTCAGGCCACTGTCAATCAGCCTTGGCCTCAGGGGTTGGTTTACACATTTCTGCCCTTTACACTCATCACCAGAACGATTGCCAAGATGCAACAAGAACAGTCGCACACAATTCTAATGACTCCCTTTTGGCCCAAGAGATTGTGGTTCATAGATCTCCAGGAAATGAAGGTGGCTCCTCGGCTTGAGATTCTGCTGTTCCAGACTTACTAACACAAGGTCCAATACAGTACAAGAACCCAGGGATACTGAGGTTGACTGCTTGGAAATTGAGCAGGGAGCTTTTAAGACAGTTGGGATATTCAAATACAGTATTAGACACCCTGACGCAATGCAGGAGGAAGTCTACCAGAAACATTTATAGATGCGCTTGGCGAGTGTTTGCTAGGTGGTGTGAGGAGAGATCTATTAGACCCCTTAAAGCCAGAGTGAAGAATATCTTGCAATTTCTTCAGGAGGGACTGAACAAGGGATTGAAGCCTAATACATTAGCGAGGCAAGTGGCGGTAGTCAATTGTGTTCTTGGTTGCGTACAGAGTACTAGATTAACAACTCACTGACATGTTTAGTGCTTCTTGAAGGCTGCCAGAGTGATCTGTCTGCTTTTAGTTTGCCATTTCCCCATGTGGGATCTTGGTGTTGAGAGCAGTGCTGGAGGTGCCCTTTGAGCCCATTAGAGAAATTTCCTTATTTTTTCTTTCCTTAAAAAGTTGCCTTTCTGGTTGGGATAACATCAGCTAGGAGAGTGTCTGAGCTAGGTGCTTTGTTGATGGACCCAGCTTTCCGTTCTTTCAGGGATAATTTGGTGGTCCTTAGGTTAGATCCAGCCTTCTGTCCAAAGGTAAATTGCCGGCGCACCGAAGAAGACAAGACACCATGGGTGGGATTTAACGGCCGCACTCTTTATTCAGCCAATTGTAATCTTAAATCATGTGGGGGTAATCGCCTAAAGCGATGACGGGTCCAGTACTATGAATGTTAAATTCCAAACAACGAGAACCCCATGGGTGGTTCCGATGTACCCCTCGATTACCACCTTGAACTAACCATAACGTCTCCCCCTCTCAGTGACACCGGTCACGGGTGAGGGGGACCACAAATCTCAACCTGAGTAAGGTTAAAGGCGCCTGCCGGCGGGGGACCATACTTGCCCCTACCGCCCTCGCTCGACGCCCCTCCCAGGGAGCTTGCCCCGCCGCTTGCCATACTCTGCATTCCGGCGAGTAGCCTCCCCATCTCTTAAGGAGATGACTCCTAATTCTAACCTATCTATTCTATTATCCCCTATAGTACTGGACCCCTGCC
>QEPC01002304.1:469583-527102 GCA_003113815.1 Sphenodon punctatus | reverse complement strand
GGCGCTGCAGGTGCTAACCCTGTTGGCAGAAAAGGGGGCAAAGGCTCCCCGGCCCAGCCCCGTCCAGGGGCCGAACTGGCCGTTTGTCCGGACCCTACTAGGGGCACGGTGGCCGGCAGGGGGCCCCCCCGGTACTGAAGGGGTCCACGGCGGTGCAGCCGCACCCAGTTGCTGACTTCCCCTTGGATCCGTCCCTCCCATGTGACCAAGGGGGGGTGGGGTTCGCTGTTACGGGCCCCACAGGTCCCACCAAGCTGCTTATCCCCGGGGGGTTGACCACACGCGCGGTTAGGGGCTCATCAGTGCCCAGGGGATCCCTATATCGGGCTGGGGTTTTAGTGACATGCCCCCCCCCGCATAGTGTAGGTGGGGCTATGGGAGGCCCGGGCTCCCCCCCGCCCGAAAAAGCCTGTGTCTGACTCAGTATGGTGGTACTAATGTTCTTATGTAACAGTTATAGTAAGTCTTAATCCATTACTTTTAATGTACATACTATAAACAAATGCAGGCCTTTCTTTAGCAAACAAGTAATTCTTTTGAAGTAAACTAGAATACTCATACGCTTAAAGTTAAGCATGCAGTTTGGTGAATCAGGGTCAGCTATCACAGTATAAAAATGAATAATAATATCTAAAATGTGGATAGTTTCCTATATTTATTTCTGTGTACTTTAAATTGAGATGACTAAAATACGTCTTTTAAGTTCTGTATAAAAACAGCTGCAATAATCTAGCATTTGATTAGAACAGAAAAGCCCTACTAGAAATACTAACTTAAATAAGCTTCACCAATGAAGCAAAGAATACTAGATGTGAAAAGAAAAACTGGCTTCAAGGAATTCACGGCCACAGTAAAAATAAGAAAGGTTGCTAAAGAGTATCTTGCATTCTTTCCTGGCTGGGAGGACTCAGTGAGTGGTACTGGGGGACTGTTCTTTGACTCCCTGGGACCTCACGTGTGGAGTATCGCAAGGTTCTATTCTGTCCCCTCTCCTGTTCAATGTGTACATGCAGCCACTGGGCAAGGTCGTGAAGGGGTTTGGGGTTTGGTGTCATCAGTATGCTGATGACACCCAGCTGTACCTCTCATTTTCAGTTGACCCAGGCTCGGCAGTCTCAGTGCTTACTCGATGTTTGGTGGCTGCGTGGGATTGGATGCGGGTGAGCTATAAAGCCCTATATGGCATGGGCCCTGCTTACCTGCCCGGGAACACCCTTCTCGAGGTCCCCCAAGTTTCTCAGGTGGTGACTATGGGAAGGGCATTCTTGGTGGCTGCTCTGAGGCTGTTGAGCTCCCTCCCAGTGGTGGTCCGTCTGGCCCCAGACCTTCCCTCCTTTCGGCAACAATGGGTGTCTTTAGACATAACAAAGTTCGGGTGTCAAAACCCCTAAGCACGTGTTTGGCCGTTACGTGTAAGCACCATAACAATCCCAACACCAATTTGGCCACCCATTAAACACACGATGTGAACACCATNCTGCCCTATGCAGCCTTACAAGTTGGCCTCTACCCCTCTGGTCTGTTTTTGAGTGACGTATGCGCAATGTCATTCCTGATGGGCCGATTTGAACATCGCTAAGTTGTAATGCTCTCCCTGACGTGTCCCTTGCTGATTCTGATACTAATTCGCTGACACGAAAGGCTCCAAAAAAAGCTAATTTAAACAACTAATTAAACATTATAACTTCATAACCACTGAAACAAATCCGGGGCAGCGCGTTACACATGCTCCACAGTGTCGATGGGGTGATCGGGACCCTTTGGTCCGGTCCCCTGACCTGTTCCCTGTGCCAGCTTTCGATAAGGCGTCTGGCAAAAAAGCCCTGGTCGGGGGGGGGATACCCCCTTAGATTACTCACGAAACCCAATGCCGACAACTTCCCTGCGATGGTACCCGGGGCCACCCCCCTTCGCCGCAGATGCATAGCGAGCTGGAGCATTTCCCCTTCCGGGATAGGAAAGCCCGCAGCCCACCCCCTTGCCAACCGGTATAGCTGAAATTCTCGGAAGGCTCTGTCATACGCCGCTCTCGTGTGCGGCGCCAGTGATCCCAGGACGGAGGTGTGCAGTTCTACCACCCAAGGCTCCATATTGCTGTCAGCAGTGGTTCTGGGGTCGGCCTGGCCTGTGGGGCGAGCAAGCGAAAACGCTCGAACTGGAACGAGAGAGGGCGTTGCAACACTATTGTCTAGCTCTGGAACATGCCTGGCTTGGAAAAGAATATTAAATTTCAGACACGTGAGTACAAGAGCCCTAACCAGTTTCATAACCCTCGGGGATAGTGATGACTGTGTGTTAATGAAGTGAACCACAGCTTGGTTATCGCACCAAAACAACACCGATCGGTTTTCCAGCTCGCGCAGCCACAGGTTAACTGCTACCACAATGGGAAAAAGCTCCAGGAAAGTGAGGTCCCTGGTGATGCCATGCTCTACCCATTCCCTTGGCCATGGGGCAGCCGCCCATCGATCCCTAAATATTAGCCCGAAACCTGCACCCCCCGCAGCGTCCGAGTGGACCTGCAGCTCCGCTTCGAGCAACAGGCGCTCTCTCCAGAAGCTTGAGCCGTTATACTTGGCCAAAAAGGTTGCCCAAATTCGCAGGTCGTCTTTCATCTCCTTCGTGACCCGGACACGGTGGTGGTGGGGAGGGTTACCAGCCAGTTTCGTGTACAGCCGTGACATAAAGGCCCGCCCTGGAGCTATCACGCGGCACGCGAAATTAAGGCTACCTAAAAGTGACTGGAGGTGACGAACCGTCACCTTCGTCATCCCCAAACACTCCTCTATTTTGAGCCGTAGTGCGGACAACTTATCCTCCGGGAGGCGGGAGACGGCCACAACCGTGTCCAGCTCGATCCCCAGGTACGTCAATGTTGTTGCGGGGCCTTCCGTTTTTTCGTGAGCGAGGGGGATACCTAGTTCGTTGGCTACCTCGTGAAAAGTTCTCATCAGCTCGCTGCACTCTTCCGAGCCGGCCCGTCCGATGAACAAAAAGTCATCCAAGTATTTTGTCAGGCCGCCCCCTACCGCTCGCTGCTCTACTATCCATTTAACCAACGAACTAAATCTCTCGAAGGCAGCGCAAGAGATAGAGCAGCCCATTGGCATGGCCTTATCATAGTAGTACTCCCCTCCGAAATGGAATCCGAGGAGAGGAAAACTATCCGGGCTGACCGGGAGGAGGCGAAAGGCGGACTTAATGTCGCATTTGCCCAAAACCGCACCGGGGCCGAAAGACCTCACTAGGGATACTGCTGAGTCAAATGACGCATACCGGACCGAGGTAAGGTCCCTAGGTATAGCGTCATTGACTGACCTGCCTCGAGGATAGGACAAGTGATGAATTAACCTAAATTCCCCGGGGGCTTTCTTAGGAACTATGCCCACTGGGGAATTAACCATGTTGTTGAAAGGGGGGGCTGCAAACGGACCAGCCACCCGACCCTCGGCTCTCTCTTTTTGGATTTTCTCCCGTACCACATGCTCAAAACCGGCTACTGATTTGAGGTTTGGGGGAACCCTCTGCTGATGTAATTCATGGGCTGGAATTTTAAACCCGTGCAGGAAACCCGTGACCACATATGCAACCTCCGCCCTGTCGGGGTGCTCCAGAAGAGCGACCTCGAGCTGGGCTATTCTAATTGGTGTTGGGGCTCTTTCCAGAGGGACCGGCGCCGCCCGGCCCGAAACTCCCTTTGCTAGGGGGGTATTGTTTTCCTTTTGCACCGGACCGCCCCCGTGGACAAGCGGAGTTTGCGTGGTGACCCCCACAGGTGGAGCATGCATGTCGAAACCTACATACCGCCCGCGAACACTTTCCTGATCGGCCGAATTCGTAACACTGTCCCCTGGCAGACTCACTTGTCCTCTTTCCTTCGTCGCGAAAGGATTCTAAGGCTGAAGAAGCCCCACCCCTTGCTAAGAGATGCCCACTATCCGACCTTGGTACACTGCCGGATCCGCTCATGCAGTTAAGCCACAGGTCGTTTGCGTGCAGGTCCCACCTGAGTCCCGGGGTAAAAGCCGCGCGATGACGAAAAGCTTCGTCATAGCGGAGCCATGCCCCAGCCGGGCCCGCCTCGTACGCCCGCCGCACTATATCGGCATACTTTATCAGATCAGCCGCCCGGCCCGGGTAAGCCTGAATAATGACCCCTTGATAGATGGAAAAAGCCGCCGTCCAATTTGACCAATTCCTTTTGGCTTTTGGCCTCTTGAAGCGTTCCTTCTCCTTTTTTCCTTCCTGCTCGGCTGGATCCACAATGGGATCACTGAACAGCAAGGCAAAAATGTCAATATACTCCCCCCTCCAGATCTTTTCTCTGGTGGCTGGGAGTAAATGGTCTCCTATGGGGGCTGATACCATCGAATATCCCCCTCCCACGGGGGGGGGGCTGGCATGCAGGTAACGCAGACGCCTGTATCCCTGCCACTCCTGCACTTGGTGCCATTAGGTTCGGGCCGGTGGGGGACCACACCTGTAGGAGATGCGCATTCCCCAAAGGGGAACTTTGCCCTTGGGCGAGGCCACCCTCTCCTATGCCCGCCCCACCAGCCGCAACGGGGGGAGGGGGGCGGGGACGGCCACCCAGGTCCCGTTCCACCAAACAAGCTGGTTCGCTGCCGCCGCTCCCGGCTGCTGAGGGGGGATCACAGTTCCGGAGTTGCCCGCTGTTACCCCTCCCGTTACTGCCCCTGGGGGCAGGGCCGCCCACCCTGGGCTATTATCTCTCCCAAAAACCCCGTTTCCTGTCTCACCCGGGGCCTAGTGAATTGGCATTGCCGTTCCTTGGTGGGATCCTGGCTGGCCAGCCCGTTGCTGCACCAGCACCTGTATGGCGCTCTCGATCCTCGCCACTCACTGGCGCAACTCATTGTTGTCATCTCCTTGCGAGACGGGCGCTGCAGGTGCTAACCCTGTTGGCAGAAAAGGGGGCAAAGGCTCCCCGGCCCAGCCCCGTCCAGGGGCCGAACTGGCCGTTTGTCCGGACCCTACTAGGGGCACGGTGGCCGGCAGGGGGCCCCCCCGGTACTGAAGGGGTCCACGGCGGTGCAGCCGCACCCAGTTGCTGACTTCCCCTTGGATCCGTCCCTCCCATGTGAACAAGGGGGGGTGGGGTTCGCTGTTACGGGCCCCACAGGTCCCACCAAGCTGCTTATCCCCGGGGGGTTGACCACACGCGCGGTTAGGGGCTCATCAGTGCCCAGGGGATCCCTATATCGGGCTGGGGTTTTAGTGACATGCCCCCCCCCGCATAGTGTAGGTGGGGCTATGGGAGGCCCGGGCTCCCCCCCGCCCGAAAAAGCCTGTGTCTGACTCAGTATGGTGGTACTAATGTTCTTATGTAACAGTTATAGTAAGTCTTAATCCATTACTTTTAATGTACATACTATCAACAAATGCAGGCCTTTCTTTAGCAAACAAGTAATTCTTTTGAAGTAAACTAGAATACTCATACGCTTAAAGTTAAGCATGCAGTTTGGTGAATCAGGGTCAGCTATCACAGTATAAAAATGAATAATAATATCTAAAATGTGGATAGTTTCCTATATTTATTTCTGTGTACTTTAAATTGAGATGACTAAAATACGTCTTTTAAGTTCTGTATAAAAACAGCTGCAATAATCTAGCATTTGATTAGAACAGAAAAGCCCTACTAGAAATACTAACTTAAATAAGCTTCACCAATGAAGCAAAGAATACTAGATGTGAAAAGAAAAACTGGCTTCAAGGAATTCACGGCCACAGTAAAAATAAGAAAGGTTGCTAAAGAGTATCTTGCATTCTTTCCTGGCTGGGAGGACTCAGTGAGTGGTACTGGGGGACTGTTCTTTGACTCCCTGGGACCTCACGTGTGGAGTATCGCAAGGTTCTATTCTGTCCCCTCTCCTGTTCAATGTGTACATGCAGCCACTGGGCAAGGTCGTGAAGGGGTTTGGGGTTTGGTGTCATCAGTATGCTGATGACACCCAGCTGTACCTCTCATTTTCAGTTGACCCAGGCTCGGCAGTCTCAGTGCTTACTCGATGTTTGGTGGCTGCGTGGGATTGGATGCGGGTGAGCTATAAAGCCCTATATGGCATGGGCCCTGCTTACCTGCCCGGGAACACCCTTCTCGAGGTCCCCCAAGTTTCTCAGGTGGTGACTATGGGAAGGGCATTCTTGGTGGCTGCTCTGAGGCTGTTGAGCTCCCTCCCAGTGGTGGTCCGTCTGGCCCCAGACCTTCCCTCCTTTCGGCAACAGTGGGTGTCTTTAGACATAACAAAGTTCGGGTGTCAAAACCCCTAAGCACGTGTTTGGCCGTTACGTGTAAGCACCATAACAATCCCAACACCAATTTGGCCACCCATTAAACACACGATGTGAACACCATTGCATCACAAGGACAGTTTGTATGTTCCGGCTGAACACATGGCCAGGGTTGTGTCTAATAATATCGTGTGGCATATTAGCAGGTACCCATATGATATGAAACCAGCAATTTAATATATCAATAACATAAGAAGTCAAAGACAGACCATAATCTTTATACTAATACAAATGGCTCTCATAAAATCAAAGACAGACCAAAGTCTTTTCTAAGAAAAATCATTGTCATTCTAAGAAAAGACTTTGGTCTATCTTTGATTTTATGAGAGCCATTTGTATTAATATAAAGATTATGGTCTGTATTTGACTTCTTATGTTATTGATATATTAAATTGCTGGTTTAATATCATATGGGTTACAGTTCTATGTTTGTAATTTGGTCTTTTTGTAAACCCTGAGCCATTTTATTGTTAAATATTAGCAGGTACAACACGGGGAACGAGGCGGCAACGCTTACGTGCTGAGATAGGGTGGCAAGTAAAACACTAATTTGCCCCAAGATGGGCTGGGTGTCTAAATAGCACCACATGTTGAAAACAGGGCCAAACCTGTGTTCGTATCAAGGTCAAAACACACATTCAGACACCCGTTGATGTTATGTCTAAAGACACCCCTTGTAAGATCTGGCTGTTCCGCCAGGCTTTTGGTGGGGGAGATGGGATGGGGGGTTGGTTGTGGGAAGGGCTTTCAGCGCCATTCTGTTGTTTTTTAAATTGCTGAGTTTTATATTGGATTTTATGGCTTTAATGTTATTTGTAAGCTGCCCCAACCTGCCATTTGGCAGGAGGGGGCGGGGGTATCAAGTGATGGAATAAATAAATAAATGTATGCCCACAAGCTAGATTTTATGTCAACAAATTGTCTTGATGTTTTTACAAAGTTAGATGAACAATTTTCAGGTTGTATAAAAGCAGTGATATTTTTGAATCATGAACTATTCTGAAAATAAAACGTGGAATTAACTTAGCGGACATACATAGCACTAACAAGTCATGGATATCAGTTAGATTAATCTTAGAAGATTCTCAGGTTAAATAGAATAGTTTGCGGATTACAACTAAGTAGTCATTTGTCTATGCTATATACATGATGCATCTTTGCTTTTGTAATAATTCTATGGTTTCCATCAATGACAGGTTTTTCATGAGTGTTTCCTAGAACCATGTCATAATAGTGGCACTTGCAAACAACTTGGAAGCGGATACATTTGCTTATGCCCACCTGGATATACAGGTAAAAATGGGGGTGGGGACACATCCTCTTAATTTGAGGTGGTTAGAACATGTGCAACCCCTGCCCTATCAATTCCACAACATTAACCCCAGTACTGGCCTTCTTTAAGGGTGTCTCTAGGATAAAAGGCAATGTCCTGACTGCATAACACCACTGTTCAGTTTCACACAAGAATCTGTCCATCTACTAAATCTGGGCCTCTGAGTCCAGTCAGCTTCACCTGGGTCTTGTGACCCTACCTATCTGCCCCAGGTGAAGACCAGGCCTTTAAATTCCCCAGGTAGTAAGGATGAGGCAGGCATAGGGTGGCCATTGATGCATCCTCAGATGCCTGGGGGAGGAAGAACACAGCCAGCTCAGGGCTCCTTCCCGCAGCCGGGGCTGAACAACAAGCACTGGGCAAGGAAGGAGATGCAACGGTACCAGCAAAATCCCAGTCATGGGTGCATATTTTAAAAATCCACCCAGATGGGGTTGGGCAGATCAGAAAAGTGGTCATGTCCTGAAAAATCCAGATGCTATGGTAAACCTAACACTCTGTCTTCCTCCCCCCACCCCCTTCCCCTGGTGCTGGGACTGCTAGCTCACCTCCAAGTCCACATGCTGCCGATGGTACTGTTCCTACCCAGAAGTCATGAGCTCATGACTTTTGGGGGGTGGGGATTGGCAGCACCAGCAGCATGTGGAAAATACAGGACAAAAACACGTAAATAAAAGACAACAAACAAAACCTGTATAAAACAGGACCAGTGGCCACCCTAGGCAGGCAGTTCAGGCAATCCTAGAACGGGGGCAGGTACTCCTAAACAGTGTCACTAACCTGGATGAGGCTGTAAAGGCCTCTAGCCTTGGGTGCTTTCTGACTCCCTGAGGCTGCAATCTCTCGCTCTTGATGCTGCCTCTGGTGAAAATGCTAGTATAACTGGGATAACTGGTTCCTGCACTCCTCTTGAGACAGAAGCACTTTGCCTCTCTCTTTCTCTCACCAAAACCAAGATAGAGGCTTCCCCTCTTTCCCTCACCTTGGACTGCCTTCTGGGAGATGTAGTTTTCTTCCTCTATAGGCAGTTCAGCATCATAAGTTTCTCTTCCCAGAAACTGATAGGCTCTGGTAGGACAAAGGCTGCTGGGGGTTGTACTCCTATGTCTCTGACTGTTCTAAACAGTTTCTTCATTACAGCTCTGTGGTTTACCTCCATGTTTATGCTACATTGAATGGGTTATGCAGAGGTCTATGTTAAGCTATAACTTTAGAGTTAATGATAAATCCCATAGATTTCATCAAGAGCAGAGTTAGGCCTACCTAGAGTAAGCGCTTTTGAATATCATGTACTTTGATATCAGCTGTGATCAGCAAGGACCACCAAAGTCTTATACACTCCATTAGTCTCACAATAGGGAAAAGTCTTCCTTTAGTTCTACTGCGAGTGAATCCTCCAGCGGCTACAAGGAAATGTAAAGTCTTCTGAGATGCCTTTAATTATCTCTAGAAATGCATTAAATATTAGACACTGGAGAAGATCACACCACGCATTAGTACTTCCTCACATTCTCTTCTAGCATTTCATCACAGATTTTATTAAAATACTGTAGTCTAAAGAAAGGATAATAATCAACAATTCAGGCAGGCAGTCTGCAATTGATATATTCTAAATCATCCTTTCAATACTGCTCAAGTGTTTGAGTGATTTAATTAAACTGAGTATTTTTACATGTTACATTGGGACCATATTTCATGTAGGAAGCGCACATGTAGTGTAACGTATATTTTAAACCCTAAATCAGCAGCTATGTGCCAGCTACTATTTGCCCCGGTACACTGCAAGCATCCAGCATATGGCTGTTATGACATGAAGACAAAGTGGAGAGAGCATAGTGGCAGTGGGCAACTTCTGCCACTGTGCTCTCCCCACATGTCCTTGTTGCCACACACCTATCTAGTCCCAGAGAGGCAGGAACAGCGAAAAATTCCTTGGAGTGTCAGCAAGATGCCATTGCTCCTGTCACCACTGCTCACTTCTCCTTGGAACCTGCTGCTGCTGCTCACTGCTCCCTGGGATCCGTCTTCAATGCTCAGATAAGTGTATGAGGCAGGGGAGCAGGAGCAACAGTGGTCGCTGAAAGTTCCTGGGTGGAGGCGACACCCAGTCCTAGGAAGCAGCAAGCTGACACTTCTGGGACTTTCCACCACCACTGTTGCTCCCTCTGACACTGCTACTCTCCAGGACCTGCCACTAGACCAGTAACCCCCCCCCCCCCCCTCTTCCCCAAACAGCTTTTGAGTAACTGCTGTGTGTATCAGCAGCTTTACATGATGTGCCATGTATACAGCCCAGTATGTGTTCAGGATTGCCATGTTGCCAGTCCTCAACACATCCTGGGGGGGGGGGGGGGGTGTATAATCACCCATTGCCTCCCTGTGCTCTCAGATGTGCTCATGCTTTGTTTTCATTTTAGGTTTAAAGTGTGAAATGGAGATTGATGAGTGCAAGTCATCACCCTGTCTCAACAATGGAATTTGCAAAGATGGCATTGCAGCATTCATTTGCCAGTGCCATCCAGGCTATACAGGTGACAGAAATGATTAATTACACTATTGCTCCTCTCTGTAAGGGCATCAATTCCAACCTATTTAAAAAAACAAAAAAACTCGTAGGCTCTGGGGACATTATTTTCTGACTTCTGTGGAATTATTTGAGAGATGAATTTGGCCCATTGTGTACCTGTGCGAAATAAAGAGAGGCCCTTTGCTATATCTGAATATTTTATGAAATTAAGCTACAATATGCAGTAGCTATGTGAAAAAAAGGCATTCTGCAGCGGCGAACATCCCAGAGAGATTTTCTCTCTTGATCTCAATAACCTTTTATTTCACAAGAAATATTTTGCCACCATGGCTTTAAAATCCAATTATTATTATTATTATTGTCATTTATACAGCACCAGCAATGTACCTGGTGCTGTAGAATCATTAGATCCTTACAGGTCCTTACCTCAAAGGGCTTATAGTCTAGGATAGACAAGTGATAGGAGACAAGGCAGAGGGGAACAAAGGAAAAGACAGAGCTACATTCACAAAGCTGAGATATCACAGATGCACATGCTTAATTTAGTCAGCAGGTGACCGGGTCTTTGTTGTCACGGACCCCTCAGGCCGCTTTTAAGCAAGACGCTGAAAAGTGCCTCCTAAGCCTCGAGTTGAGAGAAAAGCCACGTGGGGAATGTTTACATGCTCCCCCCGCTGCCGGAAGTGACATGCTCCCCGTTGTCGGCAGCGGTGGCAACTGGAACGCGGGGCTTTGAAGAGGCACGTTCTGAAAGCCAGAAAAGTGAAGCTTTCAGAATGCACCTCTTCAAAGCCCCGCATTTCCAGCCACTGCCGACAACGGGGAGCACGTCACTTCCGGCAGCACGGACAACATGTAAACACTCCCCGCATGGCTTTTCTCTCAATGCGGGGCTCAGGAGGTGAATCTAAGTGCCTTGTTTGAAGCAGCCTCAGTGTAGGAACTTGCTCCCTCCTCACCTTCAAAAAAAACCCTGAAAACTCTTTTGTTCACCAGATGCTTTTAGAGGAATCACTGCTGGTCCCCCTTCATGTATTTTCCTCCCTTTTTACTTTCCCCTTTTAGATTGTTTTAAATATATTTTGTATGGATTTTAAGTTGTTTTATCGTATTTTTAATGTTGTGAAGCTCTCCAAGCACCATCTGGCAGAGGGGCACTATATGAATAAAATGTATTATGTACCCTGGCCTCAGTGCTAAAAGCATTTACGTAAAAGTAGTCTAGAGAGTTTTCAGGACTGCAGCCTCCGCACATGTATTGTGTGTTAAAGTACTGCATATATCATGCTTTGTAATTATCATTGTTCGTAGGTTCACTGTGTGAAGACAATATAAATGAATGCAGCTCCAATCCATGTTTGAATGAAGCCATCTGCATTGATGATGTCAACACTTACCATTGTAGGTGTGCAAAAGGATTCATAGGTAAGACATGCTTACTTGTTAATTGAAGGTAACGTTTTCAGACATGCCAAAGTGACTTAGGAGCCTACGTCTCTTTCTACTAACTTTTTAAGAGCACCTCTACAAACATATTCATGAGCAAAGACCATCTTAACTGACTATCATTGACTATCACCTATCATTAGAACGGGTTTTTATAATGACTGTTTTGCAAAGGTGTTCTTAAAAGGCCATCTTTACCTCAGAATAACATCTTGTGAACAGCAGATATGTAGTATTGGTCATGAAGCCCTGGGAGGAACCTTAACTAGTCATTTCCTCTTTTGATGGCATGTGATAAATTCTGTCAACCTTAACTTACATTGAACATAGGTTTCCCTAATTCATTTTCCTACTCCTACTGCTTCCTCTCTCTGGGTACTTAAACCCACTTGTCCACACTGTGGAACCTAGGAGATTAACAAGACTCAGTTCTAACTACCAACAGAGAGGAAGAGAGGGTGTTGAGTAGGGCTGATATGTTGTACCTCTGCGGCAGCATTTACCGGCGGAAAGTGCTCTTCCGCACCAAGCAGCACGGTTAGGAAGGGAGCGATTTTTTCGCACCTTGCACTCGCGGCTTTCCGCGGTTGCTGCCGCGGTATTTTCGCCACTGTAGATTTCACACGGAAGCGGCAGGTTTGCCTAAGTTTCCCCTTTCCTTTAAGCGCAGCAGCTTTGTGATTCTTGCAGCATTGCAGCCAGGGGCATAGCCACTGTGGCGTGGGGGAAGTTGCTGCCTTGTAAACAAAGTTGTTCTTCAAGGTGCTCCTTCCATTCTCACGTGCACACCCTTCTCTTCCTGCCATAGGGAGCCAATTGTACCAGTCATCTTGTAAGTAGTTAATGTAGCTTCTTAGGTATTGTTCCAGGTTTTGATTAACATCCCCGTTGGCTTGGGGATTACTAGGCAGTGGTAGGCTTCAGTGTCACGTGTAAGGCTTTAAATAAGGCTCTCCAAAAGTGTGAAGACAAATTGCGACCCTCGATCGCTGATGATCTCAATGGGCCATCCGTGGAGTTGGATGATGTGACAAATAAAAAGACATGCAGTATGTTAAGATGTGGGTAAGCCCTTACAGGCTATAAAGTGACCTAATTTCGTGAAGTGGTCCACTACTACTAGGACTGTGGTATAGCCTCGTGAGGGGGGTAACTACAATAAAGTCCATACCCACGTGTTGCCATGGTCCTTGAGGGACGGGTGTGATTTGTAGGAGTCCCACTGGAAAATTTTGTGGTACCTTGGTTTGGGCGCACGTAAGACATCTTTGCACATATTGGTGAACGTCGTGTGTTAGGGTTGGCCAGAATGTTATTAGGATTAACTGGCAGGTCCTTTCTGGTCCCGGGTGTCCTGCAAAGGGGGCATCATGATGGAACAATAAGGGTTGGTTGATCAGTGCTGTCTCTGTTAGAAGAATGGACAGAAGATCCCTTTGTGATCACCCCATAGAGATAAATGGGGGTGCAGACAGCTGCAATGAGGCAGAGAGTCAGCCCAGCAAAGGGGAAGAATTTGTCCTTGGCACCCCAACGCACAAGAGAATTCACAGAAGAGCAGGGACTCCTCCCCCCACCCCAATCCCCTGGATCAGCATTAGGAACCAGGCGCTCGCTCACTGCTCCTGGGGAATTCCTGCATTCTAAGTGGGACAGAGACAGCAACTAGTGTGCAAGGAGGGATAACAAAGATCCCTCCCTCAAAGCTCAACTCTGGGTGCTGCCCTGTTTGTTGTCCCTCCTTGTGCACTAGTCTCTGTCCCACTTAGAGTGCAGGGATCCCCGGCCCCAGCAGCAGCAGCAGTCGGGGAATCCCCTCCAGAGACTTCCAGGATTGAAGGGGCTTTAAGCAGCTTGTTGCTCAGCAGCGCCATAGGCCCACACCATAGGCCACGTGCCGAAGGGCCTGGAGGTGTGGGGTACTATGCCTAGTGGCTGTGGGTTGAATACTTAAGTTGTCGTGGAATGTTTTAAGAATATTTGGGGTAGTATAGGTTTTATCCTTGTGCTGTGTGTTTTGATTGAGTTAACAGAGGGATATTAGGGGTGGTGAGGTGGGGGTCGTTTAGGGGTGTTTGGTAGGGTAGGGGAAGTGTGAGAGGAAATGTGTTGCTCTCCCTAGGAGAAGGGCAGTCAATGGGATTGGGTTAGGGTGGGACAGCCGGCCCTCTCGGTGTGCGGAAGGGGTATGACCCCTTTGAAAGGGAGGGGTATCCTCCTGTGAGAGGGGAGGATGGGGGGTTGGAGGGTGGGGGTCTCCCTCGGGGGGTGGGGTCTGCAGCCATAGGGGCTGTGATGGGCCGGGGGAATTATTGTCCTTCCGGGAGATGAGTTAGGTCGGTGAGATGGGACACATGTTTAACATCTGTTCCGCTCAACGGCCCCCGGTCAGGTGGTGAGGTGATCATTCATCAGAGGGCCCCTGGCCTTGGTTTGATGCTGATAAACGTGAGGTCAGTTGCCAGTAAGTCAACTACGGTCCGGGAGGTGATCCTGGATCAGGCGGCCAACTTCGCGTGTATTACGGAGACCTGGCTGGACACTGGGTCGGGGCCTTTATTGGCTGACCTTGTTCCAGCTGGGTACTCCGTTCAGCATCAGCCGTAGCTGGAGGGACAGGGGGGCAGTGTAGCCATTATTTTTAAGGGGACATGGTCTGTGAGGAGATTTCCTGTGCAACCTATCATGGGAATTGAGGGCTTCCACCTGGTATTGGTTTTGGCCAGAGACAAAGTGGGGTAACTGCTGATATACTGTGCACCTTCCTGTACAGCAGCTTCCCTGCCCGCTCTGACTGAACTGGTGTCAGAGGTGGTCTTGCAGTCCTCCAGGACAGTGGTCCTGGGGGACTTCAATATTCATGCTGACACTGGTTTTGGAGGGGCAGAGCGTGAGTTCATGGCTGCCATGGCAACCATGGGCCTGTCTCACAGAGTTGTGGGCCCCACACATGTTGAAGGATATACCCTGGACATGATATTTTGCACTGACCTTGAGGCAGGGGATCCATTGGTGGGGGAGGTGTCAACAGTAGGGATGGGCGAATGCGGTTCGGAAGTTCGGAGTTCGGACCGAACTTGACCAGTTAGGTCGACCGAATCGAACTCGATTTTCAAACGGAACCAAACCGAATTTCCAAACTTGGTTCTGTTTGCTCATCCCTATAAGATAATATTCAATTTACTTCAATGGGGTTTGAATTTCTGAACTCTGCTCGGAAGTTCGGAGTTCAGACCGAACTCGAATAGTTTGGTAGACCGAACCGAACTTCCAAACTCGGTTCTGTTCGCCCATCCCTAGTCAACAGTGCCCTTGTCATGGACGGATCATTATCTCCTCCAGGCCGGTATCCTGGTGCATGTTGGTCCCCAGGAGGGTGCAGAGCCAGTTCGGTTGGTTCGCCCCCAGAGGCTTTTGGAACCAGAGAGATTTTGGAATGCTGTGGGGGATATTCCCTCTGATTTCGATGGCCAGTCACTCAATGACCTCGTGACCTTTTTGGAATTCTGTGTTGTTGGAGGCCATCAAATTTACAGTTCCCAGGCATCCGCTTCCGAATCACCGACAGTGCAGGTTCCTGTGGTATACGGAAGAGCTGCAATGGATGAAGCAAGAAGGGCAGTGTTTAGAGCAACGGTGGCAGTGTTCTCACGCTGAAGTTGACCGATTGCAACACAGAGTCTGGTTACGTACCTATGCCATGGCGGTGCAGACAGCAAGGAAGGTTTTCTTTGCTGCCCTCATCGCATCCACTAAGTCCCATCCAGCTGAGCTTTTCTGGGTGGTGAGACAGCTGGTCAGTCCGGCCTCCTCCCACCTCAATCCAGAGTTATCTAATGCTTGCTGTGACTTGTTTGTGGACTTTTTTTGCAGATAAAATTTCTCATATTCACCACGGTTTCAGCGCAACACTTTTAACAGTGGGTGAGCTGAGACAGCTGAAGCCCCATCTTGTCCTGTTTTATGGAATGAATTTCAAGACATGTCACCCTCTGATGCAGGGGATGTTTTGGGGACTGTTTGAACCACTTATTGTGAATTAGATCCATGCCCATCCTGGCTGGTTAAAGCCAGTCGGGAGACGTTAGGGCCATTGCTGGCCAGAATAGTCAACGCCTCCCTTAGGGAGGGCAGGGTGCCAGACCACCTCAAAGAGGCGTTGGTGCGGCCCCTGCTCAAAAAGCCATAGTGTACGTTGCCGCCCTTGCCAGCTATCGGCCAGTCTCTAACCTTCCCTTTTTAGGGAAGGTTATTGAACAGGTTGTGGCTGGCAGCTTCAGGAGCATCTGGACCGGATCAGTTTTCTGGACCCCTCGCAGTCTGACTTTCATCCGGGTTATGGCATGGAGACTGCACTTGTATCCTTGGTCGATGACCTCTCCCGAGAGTTGGACCAGGGTTGTTCAACCCTGTTGATTCTATTAAATCTTTCTGCTGCATTTGATGCAGTTGATCGTGAGTTGCTGGTGACTCGGTTGCGGGACCAGGCATGGCTGGGCGGGACTGTTCTTGAATGGTGCCACTCCTTCCTGACCAGGAGAACTCAGCGAGTGTGCTGGGTGATTATTCATCTCCTCCCCGGGACCTCACGTGTGGAGTTCTGCAAGGTTCTATCTTATCCCCTCTCCTGTTCAATGTGTATATGCAGTCCTTGGGGGCGGTCATCAGAGAGTTTGGTATACAGTGTCATCAATATGCTGAAGACACCCAATTATATCTCTCTTTTTCATCAGACCCAGGTCTGGCAGTCTCAGTGCTTACCCAGTGTTTGTCAGCTGTGGCGGACTGTATGAGGGCGAGTCGCTTGAAGTTAAATCCTGACAAGACGGAGGTGATGGTTGTGGGAAAAGCCCGGGGAGTGACGGCCCCCATCATTGATGGGGTCCGACCTTGTGGCAAAATGCCAGTAGGGCGCGCTATACAGCTGACCCACCCACCTCACTGCGTTTCTCCAAATCTCTGGCTAGGGGTTCCCACAGCTGGCAAAAACCCCAAAACCCTTGATATTCCGCTGCCACCACCCAAGTGTTTCCCAGTGGGCATTCACATCACTCAGGAAATGTGAACCCCCAAAAGGCATAGGCCTTACAGCTTCCCAAAAGCACTCTCCTTTTCTGGCACTCTGTTCCTGGGATTTCCTCTGCATTGGAGGTAGATCCCCAAAGCTACCCACCCCAGAGCTACCTGAGGCTTCCCTTTGTTTCAAAGCTATTGGGTTCTAGCCAAATAGGTAGATTTCCCCCTCTTTAGTAGCTTGGCCTAGGGAGACGTATAATGGCTAATAACACACACACACACACCCAGCAGGGTAAAAAGAAAACTGAGACTTTACTAGTACATATAAAAAGGAATAAAAGCAAAGTTTACACTGAGAACCAGAGGTGATAATCCTTGAGCAATGAGAGTCAGACCTGTGGACATAGTAGTTCATTTGGAAAGCGTCTGCCTATAACTGTAGCTGAGGTAGCAAACAAGGTACTCACACTGGTTCTGATCAGGTCTCCATAGGTGATGGTTTTCCAATGGGGTCCAAGTTCTTCTTCTGGCAAAGGCCAGAGTTCAAAGTCACTGCCTTATTTTAAACCTAGTAACCATTGAATTATATATTGTCAGTGCCAAGATATATCTTGTTTACCAAGGTTGGAAAAGGGATGGAGTGCAAGATAAATTGTTGTTTATTGTTAGCACTTATTTTATTTAGACCTGGTAGGACCAAGGGATCAAGTAATTCCCAATTTTGCCAACTTGGCATGGGTTATATGTTTGTTGATTTGTGTTGTATGTCTATATCTTTGTTTTTGTACTATGGCAATGATCTAAGATCATGTCTAATAAATTGAATTGAAGTCACTGCCCAAGCCATGCAGTCCATGTGTGCCTCCAGGCAGGGAGGTCACCATCCTAGCAGCATCTGCTAGAGATCTCAGTCAGTGAGTCCAGAGAGCACAAAATGGAGAGGGTCTAGGTTTTTAAAGCCCCCCTCCCCTTCCCTGTGATTTGTCCAGGTAAACCACCTGTCCTAGGTGCAAGTTCCAGCTGACCAGTCCAAGCCAATCAGAGTCCTGTTTCCTGATGACTGAAGAAGATCCCAGAGGAATTCCTGGAATGTGGGGTCCTTAACATCCTGGACATGTGCCCCTTTAGAGGCCTAGTAGAGATTACATCCTGCCTCGCAGTTTCAGGCAGGCGTCCATGCCAGTGCCTGTGGCATTTTGCCACAGTCCTCTCCTGGTAACTCAGGTCCATAGTCTAGGGCTGCTCCTGGATCCACAGCTCCACCTGGATGGCGGCTGTGGCGAAGGGCGCATTCTGCCAGTGACATCTGGTACGTCGACTTAGGCTGTATGTCTCGGACTCGGACCTGGCCACAATCATCCATGCTTTTATTACCTCAAGATTAGAATACTGTAACACGCTCTGCATGGGACTACCTTTGGTGACAGTCCAGAGACTGCAGCTGGTACAGAATGTGGCAGCTCATCTCCTCAAGGGGATGAGTCATCGCTAGTACATTACTTCAGTGCTCCGCTCTCTGCACTGGCAGCCAATACTCTTCCAAGCCCAATTCAAGGTGTTGGTTTTGACCTTTTAAAGCCCTAAACAGCCTGGGCCCCACCTATCTGCAGGACCGCCTCACCCTCCGGATTGTGAATCAGCCTCTGCGGTTGGCTGGGGTCACCCTCCTTGAGGTCCCATGGGTTTCCTGGGTGTCGATCATGAGGAGGGGGTTCTCGTTGGCTGCTCCGTGGCTGTGGAATTCCCTCCCATTGGAGGTCCGCCTGGCCATAGACCTCCCCTCTTTCCGTAGACAGTGTAAGACCTGGATGTTCCACCGGGCCTTTGCAGAGGGAGATAGGATGGGTGTGTTGGGTTAGGGTGAGAGTTTTATTGTTGGGTTACTTTAATGTGGGGTTAAATGTTTATTTTTAAAAAAACATTAATGTCTTTTTAAATGCTGTTAGCCGCCCCGAGATGCTTGTGCAGGAGGGGGTGCGATATAAATGCAAGGATATAAATAAATAAATAATCTGCAGAGTATAACCTGTTACAAAGTCAGTAGCACTGATTTCTTTACATTCTCCATGAAGGTTTTATGTTAGAAAAAAATATTGACAATATGCAATGAGGCTACATTTCTGGTATTTCAAAGGTGCTTCCAACAACATTTACACAGTGGCATGACATCCAATCAATATATTTGAGGGGGAAAAGCAAGGGAGTGCAAAACACTCAAGGTGTATTCACACTAGCAGCCCTTTCCAGTGGGGGAAGTGGACACAGAAAAACAGCCACCAAACCTTTCCACACAGCACCCTCTCTCACACACAGAGGGACCAGTCACCAGACATAGCCTGCACTCCATATAATTCTCCCCACTGAAGGGGCCTTGTGTGAATCCATCTTTAGGTTTTTTTTCTGGGGCTGACAGTTTTCCAATGGGTCTTCCATGATTTTAATTGTCTTATGAATTGGTCCCAGACATACTAAAGCCTGGAAATTGCTTAATGATTGTTTCTAAAAGATTTCAAATCATTTCTAATCAAGCAAAAAGTTTTCATTCCATGCCTTTCTTCTTAGGTACTCGTTGTGAAACAGAAGTGAACGAATGCCTTTCAAGCCCCTGCTTAAACAAGGCTGTTTGTGAAGATCGGATTGCAGGTTTCCATTGCAAATGCCTTCCTGGGTTTACTGGTGTTTTGTGTGACAAAAACATCAATGAGTGTCTCAGAAGACCCTGTAAAAACGGGGCTACATGTAAAGATGGTATCAACAGCTTCAGGTGAAATACTAGTGGTTGACTTACTGTAATAATCAAAGACAGATATGCCACCCTGTTAAGTGATCTCAATCACCCAATAGTGGGTGAAACAAGAACAATAAAGAAATACAATGATTAAATGGTATTTAAGGTTGGGATAAGTTATGGAGAGAAAACGCAGGGCAGAACATTAAGAGTTAGAGAACTGTCACTGTTTAAAATTTGTCTACTTTTCCATTTTCAGTTTGAGTTCAGTATTACCTAACGTCTCAGTGTGCGCTCATTGGATACTCTGTGAGCATGTGTTTTGGAGCACAAATATTTGTTTAGCCTGAGGCTCAGCTTTGCTATAGCAGTCTGGATAATGTATAAACTTTGAACTTCATTGAGAACTCTACACAGTGAAGCCTTGTAAGATTGAGAGGTGCTAGCCACTCTTCAGGATGAGGCATGGTGATCTCTAGAGCTTTAGCCACCTTAGGGACTTGCACGCATTTAGCAGCCTGAAAGGATGTAATCCTTTCCCTCATCCTAAACTCCAGAGATCCAAGAATTCATTTCGCAATATCTTTAAAGAGGAGCGGGCTGGTTGTGCTTTTCAGACACAGGGCACTTGCCCTGGAACAGCTGCAGTGCATGCTAGCAGTTGCCCTGGATCTCAGAAATGTAGACTCATATTGTTTAATATAGGGTGAGTCCCTAGCGTGGAAAAGGGATAGAATGGGAGGGGAAAACCGTATACAATAATGTATGTGTATGCTTTTTTCTATATATGTACGGAAAAAGCTGCTCTGTTTACACACAGTATATCATAGCTTCAGTATTTATTATCAAATAAAGCAGCAACAACAGGAAAGCATTTTTTGTTTTTGCCCTCAGGTGTCAGTGTGTGACAGGGTACACAGGGCCACACTGTGAGGTGAACATCAACGAGTGCGAATCAAATCCCTGCTTAAATCAAGCGACCTGTGTGGATGCCTTGAACTCGTACATTTGCAAATGTCCCCCTGGTTTTTCGGGCAGCAGGTGTGAAACAGGTACACAGGATCAAAGTATCAACAACATGTGGCTTAGAAAAGCCTCTGAGCAAGAATTATGCTGACTGAGTTGATAACAAATTATTTCCCCACTTAGCAGCTAACAAAGTGGAGCTCCAGTCTGACTGGAGCCTTTATAAATAATAATCAGTCAAACAAAGCCTACAAAGAGAGTGTAAGAGCATGCACACTAGAAAACATATTTTGGTTTCTTTCTTTTCTCAAAAGTGTCCCGTCTCTTTTCTTATACCAGAGGTGTAAAGTTAAACTTGCTTTCCTTTGCATGTTCCCCATTATTAGCACAACATGCTTCACATTAGGAACTTAGAAATATTGGTTTAACAAAAGACATAAGGTTTCCTCTAGACAGAAAGGTTTTAAAATAATGGGCCAAGTAGTAGTAGTAGTATAGTTTTATTGACTCAACCATTGGTTGCCACAATTTATACAAAAGAGATAAAGTAAAATAATATCAAATCTATAAAAAAAAAATATATAATACATCATTTACCTTTATCCCAGGATACACAAGTATCCATAATACAACTCAATCCCCATGGGATGGTAAAGGTAAAGCAAAAACAGGAAGATAATTCAGCCCTGAGAACATCCTCAAATAACAGCAGACAAAAGTCACCAACTAGAATAGCCTAGATATAATTTTTTCTTCCGACCTGGTAAAACCTAAGATGACCTGGCTGTCAACCAAGCCAAATTGTGTTTCTTTGTTGCCAGGGCATCTGCAAAGTTTGCAACTTTGACCATAATTTTCCTGCTTGGATTAGCCAGTAAATATGATAATCGCAGGTGGAGGTCCCAGTGCATTTTCCCCGCCATAATTTTTATTTATATGCCGCTCCCTCCTGTTAAAAGCATCTCGGGGTGGCTAACAACAGATTAAAAAACAACAATAATACAGTTAAAAACCTCACCGTAAAACAAATTACCCTCTACCGCTCCCTAACCCAACCCACCCTGCCCATCTCCCTCGGGAAAGGCACTGCAGAACAGCCAGGTCTTACATTGTCTACAGAAAGAGGGGAGGTCGGTGGTCAGGAGGACCCCGGCGGGAGAGAGTTCCACAGCTGTGTCACAGCCACAGAGAACGCCCTCCGCAAGGTCGACACCCAAGAAACCCGGGGGACCTCGAGGAGGATGGCCCTGGCCGACCACAGGGACCGATCCAGGATCCAACGGGTGAGGTGGTCCTGCAGATAGGCTGGGCCCAGGCCGTTTAGGGCTTTAAAGGTCAACACGCCCCCCTGGTGAGAGGGGGGGGTTGACCCAATAAGAGTGGGGGGTTCTAGTCTCCCAGTGAGAGGGAGGGACTGGGGGTGGGTCTTGGGGGGTGGGGAGAAGGCAGGGGGGAAGGGGTTAGGGGAGGTAGGGTCTTTCCTCAGAGGTCCGGCGGGACGACCACCAGGGGGGAATGAGGGGGGTATCCACAATCATTAGGGTCGTGATGGGCCAGGGTAACTATGGTCTCTCTAGAAGGCGGAGAACAACTGTGGGGAGGGACAGGTACTTAGTTTCTGTCCCCTGCACAGGCCCCTAGGCAGGTGATACAGGGATCAGGATCGGAGGAGCCCCTGGTCTGGAGCTGTTGCTGCTGAATGCGAGGTCGGTTGGTAATAAATCAACAGAGATCTGGGAGTTGACCCTGGATCAATTGGCCGACCTCGTATGTATTACAGAAACCTGGCTGGGCAATGAGTCGGGGCCGATATTGGCTGACCTTGTTCCAGCTGGATACTCTGTGCAGCACCAGCCCAGATCAGAGGGGTGGGGAGGCAGTGTAGCTGTTGTTTTTAAAGACGCTTGGTCTGTGAGGTGGTATCCTGTGCAGACCATCTTGGACATGGAGGGGGGGTCCACCTTGTGGTCGATTTGGCAGAAGACAGATTAGGACCGCTTCCAGAGAGCCGACGACAGGGGTTCCCATGGTTCACAGAAGACCTGCGCCGGATGAAGCAGGATGGACAGCAGTTGAAGCAACGGTGGCACTGAACTTGTACTGAAGCTGACTGATTGTAGCATAAAGCTAGTTTAAGAGCTTATGCTGTTGCAGTGCGGGCAGCAAAGAAAGAGTTCATTGCTGCCCTCATTGCATCTGCAAAGTCATGTCCGGCAGAGCTTTTCCGGATGGTGCAGAGGCTAGTCAGTCCGACTTCTCTTCACCTCGAACTGGAATTTTCCAGTGCTCGCTGTGACATGTTTGCTGACTTTTTGTGGATAAAATCGCCCAGATTCACCACGATCTCAATGCTGCACTTATGACAGTGGGCGAATCAGAGGTACAGGAAGCCCCACCATGTCTGTTGTTGTGGGATCAGTTTCAATGGCTGTCGCCCACTGATGTGGCAGATATCCTTGGGATGGTTGGGACTGCCTGTTGTGAATTAGATCTGTGCCTGTCCTGGCTGGTGAAGGCCAGCTGGGAGACATTAGGGACGTTGCTGGTGGGGGTGGTCAGTGTCTCCCTTAGGGAGGGCAGGGTGCCGAGCCGTCTCAAAGAGGCAGTGGTGCGGCCTCTGCTCAAGAAGCCATCTTTGGACGTTGACTCCCTGGCCAGCTATTGTCCAGTCTCTAACCTTCCCTTTTTTGGGAAGGTTATTGAGCGGGTGGTGGCCCGGCATTTCCAGGGGCATCTGAACCGGGTTGGTTTTCTTGATCTCTCGCAGTCTGGTTTTCACCCCGGGTTTGGCACGGAGACTGCACTTGTGGCCTTGGTAAATGACCTGTGCCGTGAATTGGATCAGGGCAGATCCTCAATTTTGATCTTACTGGATCTGTCGGAGGCATTTGATACCATTGATCACAAGATGTGGGTGGCGAGAGTGTGGGATCGGGGTGAGTGGAATTGTTCTTATTTATAATAATAAATAAGAACAATTCCACTCACCCAGGTTTTATTTTTACAATGTATATGCTGCCCCCTCCTGCCTCAGGCATCTCGGGGCGATGCACAATATAGTAAGACATTTCAAACATTAAAATAACCATAATAATATCAGTTAAAACAATGTAAAACCCATACCACCCCCCACCCTAACTCACCCCATCTCCCTTGGGAAAGGCCTGGTGCAACAGCCAGGTCTTACATTGTCTGCGGAAAGAGTGGAGGTCGGCAGCCAAGCGGATCTCCAATGGGATGGAGTTTCACAGCCGCGGCGCAGCCATGGAGAATGCCCTCCTCATAGTAGACACCTGGGAAACCCAGGGAACCCCAAGGAGGGCGCCCCCAGCCAGACCGCAGGGGCCGCTCCAGGACCCGGAGAGTATGCAGATAGGCGGGGCCCAAGCCATTTAGGGCTTTAAAGGTCAGCACCAACACCTTGAATTGAGCCTGGAAACCTACCGGTGTGTTATAATCTCACGTCAGCCCGTCCCCGTTAAGAGACGGGCCACCGTATTCTGCACCAGCTGCAGTTTCTGAACCAACACCAAGGGTAGCCCCACGTAGAGTGCATTACAGTAATCCAGTCTCAAGGTAATAAAAGCAAGAATGACCATGGCCAGATCCGAGTCTGAGACATATGGCCTAAGCCGACGCACCAGATGTAACTGGCGAAATGCTCCTTTCGCCACAGCCGTCACCTCAGCATCCAAACGGACCTGCAGATCCAGGAGCATCCCCAGACTACGGACCTGAGAAACCGGGGGGGCAGACCCCATCAATGATGGGGAGCCATCACCACCCCGGCCTTCCCCACAACCATCACCTCCATCTTGTCAGGATTTAGTCTCAGGCAGCTCGCTCTCATCCAATCCCCTACAGCGGACAAACACTGGGTAAGCACTGAGACTGCAGGGCCTGAGTCGGAAAAAAATGAAAGCTATAGCTGGGTGTCATCAGCATATTGATGACAACTCACTCCATACTCCCTAACAACCTCTCCCAAAGGCTGCAGGTACACATTGAACAGGAGAGGAGATAGGATGGAACCCTGCGGTACTCCACACGTGAGGCCCCAGGGGGAAGATGAAAATTCCCCCAGAACCACACGTTGGGTTCTCCCAGCCAGGAATGAGCGGAACCATTCAAGAACAGTCCCGCCAATCCCTGTCCGGTCCCGCAACCAAGTCACCAACAACTCATGATCAACGGTATCAAATGCAGCTGAGGGATCAACAGGGTCGAATGACCCCTGTGTAACTCACGGGAGAGGTCGTCGGCCAAGGCCACAAGTGCAGTCTCCGTGCCATAACCCGGACGAAAGCTCGACTGCGAGGGATCGAGAAAATTATTGAATGGTTCCGCTCATTTGTAGCAGGGAGAACTCAGCAGGTGGTTCTCGGGGAATGTATGTCATCTCCCCGGAATCTCATGTGTGGAGTCCCGCAGGGTTCTATTCTGTCTCCTCTCCTGTTCAACGTGTATATGCAACCTTTGGGTGAGGTCATGAGAAGGTTCGGCGTGTGATGTCATTAGTACGCCGATGATACACAACTCTACCTCTCGATTTCTGGACACCCAGGCCCCGCAGTCTCGGTGCTTACCCAGTGCTTGCCAGCTGTGGGGGACTGGATGAGGACGAACCGTCTGAGGCTGAATCCTGACAAGACGGAGGTGATGTTGGTGGGTAGGGCTGAGGGGGTGGTGCCTCCCATCATTGGTGGGGTCTGTCCCCCTCTGACCGCTCAGGTTCGTAGTCTGGGGGTGCTCCTCGACCCGCAGCTCCACCTGGATTGTCAGGTGGAAGCTGTGGCAAGGGGAGCATTTCGCCAATTGCATCTGGTGCAATGGTTGCCACTGTATGTCTCAGGCTTGGAGCTGGCTACCATCATCCATGCTTTCATTACTTCTCGACTGGACTGCTGTAACACGCTCTACGTGAGGCTACCCTTGATGACAGTCAGGAGGTTGCAGCTGGTGCAGAATACGACGGCCCACCTCCTAATGGGGACGGGCTGCCACGAGCACATTGCACCTGTGCTCCGTACTCTGCACCAGCTGCCTATTGTCTTCTGGGCCCAATTCAAGGTGTTGGTTATGACCTATAAAGCCCTAAACGGCTTGGGTCCTGTTTACCTGCGAGACCGCCTCAGGCCTTGGGTCATTTCGCGGCCCTTGCGGTCGGCTGGGGGTGCCCGACTCGAAGTCCCCGGGTATGTCGGGTGGCGACGGCAGAGGGGCGTTCTTGGTGGCCACACTTCAACTGTGGAACTCCCTCCCGCTGGAGGCCCGTCTGTCCCCAGACCTCCCCTCTTTCCATAGATGATATAAGACCTGGTTGTTCCGATGGGCCTTCGGGGAAGGGGGTGGGGGATTGGGGTTATTTGTCTTAGCTGCTATTGAATTTTTTTGGTGTCCATTTTTATATATTGTAGTATTTTAGATGATTTTATTATTATTGTTATTTTATGTTGTGCACCGCCCTGAGCTGCTGGAGTGCAGGAGGGCACAGGATAAAAGATTTTGTATATATAATAATATAACACCAACACCTTGAATTGGGCCGGGAAGACTATCAGCAGCCAGTGCAGAGAGTGAAACACTGGTGTAACGTGCTTGCATCGGCCTGTCCCTGTTAGAAGACGAGCCACTGCGTTCTGCACCAGCTGCAGTCTCTGAACCAACAGCAAGGGTAGCCCCACAGAGAGTGCGTTACAGTAGTCCAGTCTCGAGGTAAAAGCATGGACGATTGTGGCCAGATCCAAGTCTGAGACATACGGTCGAAGCCAACACACCAGATGTAATTGGCAAAATGCCCCCTTTGCCACAGCCACCACCTGGACATCCAGGCGGAGCTGCGGGTCCAGGAGCACCCCCAGACTCCAAACCTGAGATACCAGGGCAGGACGGACACCATCAGTGATGGGGGCCACCACTCCCCCAGCCTTCCCCACAACCTGCTTATCTGCGGGACTGCCTCACTTCCCGTGCGACCCTTGAGATCGTCCGTGGGAGCCTTTTTGGAGGTTCCCCGGGCAAGGCGGGTGGCCACCAATGTTAGATCTTTTCGGTGGCCACCCGTGCTGTGGAATTCGCGCCCGGAGGAGACTCGGTTGGCTCCCACTCTCCTGCTGTTTCAGCGTGTATGTAAGACCTGGCTGTTCCGTCAGGCTTTTGGCGAGGGGTGGGGGTGGGGGGTTTCCCCACATTGTATTGTAGTTTAAATTGTTTAAATTGTTTGTTGTTGTTTTTTAATTGAATGTTGTTCGCCGCCCCAGGCTGCCCTGTGGGCAGGTGGGGCGGGATGTACATTTTAAATAAATATAAATAAATAAATAAATAAATAAATAAACCGTCTTGTCAGGATTTAACTTCAGGCAGCTCACCCTCATCCAGTTCTCCACAGCTGTCAAACACCGGGTAAGCACCGAGACTGCTGGGCCTGAGTCGAATGAAAAAGAGAGGCTATAGCTGGGTATCATCAGCATACTGATGACACTGTACGCCAAACTCCCTAACAACCTCCCCCAAAGGCAATAATCTCACTCAGATATTTGGATCGAATTTCAGCTGTCTGTGGATGGACAAATAAATAGAGTTGAAGATCCTCCACCTGCAATCCGCATAGACATAAACAGTCATCATATGGAATACCATGAAGGCGGCCCTCAAGGAATTTAGAAGGCATCAGCTGAAAGCGCAGAAGGGTCAAAGCCCTTTGGATTGTATAATTTGTTAGTTTATATAATAAGAATCACACTGATGTAGCAGCTTAATTTTCCCATAGCGAGGGGCCACTTGGGAGTCATCAAATTGTACTGGATGAAGGTCCTTTAGTCTTTCTCTAAAGATTTCTTTGGCATGCTGTCTTGAGAGTCCTTGGAAAAAATCAAAAGAAAAAGCCAAGGTGTTAAGAAGTTTTTCTTAGCTGGAATCTCCATAATTTGGAAGATCCAAGCTCGGACTTCTCAGCCCAACATAATCAAGGAAGTCTATCGTCTGTCATGTGCAACAGGCGCTGCCAGTAGAGGAAGACGCTTAGCCTGGCTTTAAATTCCAGCGGAAGGATGCCCATTCCTGTTCTCATAAAACAAACAGGCATTCCATTGGGAGCTCTCCAGAGTGCCTGAAGAATTTTATTTTGCATGGGCTCTAAGTGGGACAAACTTGTGCACCCCCTGATCTCTGCACCGTATATAACTTGAGGAGCTAACTTAAAGTCAATTAAATGAAGAGCAGGTTTAATTAATCTACCCCCTACAATTCGCCAGAACCTGATTATTCCATTTGCTGTTTGATAAGCTTTTAATTTGGTCGAGCTCACATGCTCCTGCCAGGATCCAGATGCAGAAAAAGTCAAGCCCAGAGATAATGGTCCAAATTCAAAACTTCCTTGGAGTTATACCAGTGATGAATTTGACTGCGTAATTTTGCTTCTGAGAGTTTGAACTCTCTCTGATGTCAAAAGACAGCTAAAGGGTAGTGGCATTTTTTTACAAAAAGATACAATCCACCCTGGTCAGATTACTTTGCATTGCAGTATGGTGGTTTCCAACGTCCAGGGCCTTGTACTGTTGAGTACATAATGCTTGCTGAATTTGCATATAGAATCGGTATTACTTCTTTCAAGCAGTTTGCAATACCTTGAATGGGGAGGGAGCAAATTTTATTGTGCAGCATGCATCAGTACTTCCATGACTTAAGAGCTATATTATTATTATTTGTCTGTAAATAAAATGGTAAAAATGACAACTGCTCAACTCTTGAATGTTGGATGCACCACACTGGGGATGTGAGAAGTAGATAAGAAGAATTGTCCACTAATTAAGGTGCTGTCCTGGAGGGGTAAATTTCTGTTTTGCTACAGCTTTCCTGAATGACTTCGGACATGTCAGTTAATTTCTCTTGGTTTCAGTTCCCCACCTGTATAGAATTAGCAGTATTTTCCTTCTATCGTTTTGAAGATATATACATTAAAATCCTTTGGAATGTCACATTGCTACAGCATGGGAGCCATGTCTAGTGATTTCCACACATTGCAGTAGCCCTGCAACTGTCCTTCCAGACCTGTGTTTGCATGTTGCTTCCCCACTGCCATAGCAAGGGCATGGAGAATGTGTGGAAGATTTGTGGTACAGAAATGATCTACACATTTGTGGTTGAGAAAGGCTTCTGCTCTTAATCTACCAGAAATATTAAAATTACATTTAAGTGCTGCTTGGGCCATGTAGATTTCCTAGCTGTTTGGCATTCCATGTATTGTAGAGCACTTTTTACACCAACTTCTGGGTGTCCCCAGCACAAAACCCAGAAACTCATTTCTAAATCAGTCTGATTTGAAAGCAAACACTTTTCAGAGTGGTTGTATTTAGGTTTTCGTTTGGCTAATGTTGTGATCTGCTTGCAAGAATATTAGTCTGACCATTCTTCCTCTTTGTTGCAGAACAGTCCTCTGGTTTTAACCTAGATTTTGAAGTTTCTGGTATCTATGGCTATGTCATGCTTGACAACATTCTCCCATCACTCAGTCAAATCACCTGTGCATTCTGGATGAAATCAACTGATACCACTAATTATGGGACCCCAATTTCTTATGCAGTGGAGAATGGAAGTGATAATGCATTTCTGCTAACAGATTACAATGGGTAAATCAAACGGTGGCATTATTGTATTTGTTTTGAGGTTATAATTGGATTTTAGTTTAGAGAACTAGGCCTGAACCAAAACCATAAATCCCAACAGTTCCTGCCTTGGAGAAATTCCTATCTAAATACAGACCAAAGGTTTGTAGCTGAGTCCTATCCTTTATTGCTCTCTACCATCAAATAAATTCCTAAAGTCACTTCTTGTCACTTGATTGGTTTTAAAAGGAAAGAGTCCCATTGACTTCAGTGGAGTGAGGATCACAACCTTTGTATGTGAATTGGTTCTCATTCACTAAGCAGTCTTATTTGTGTGTGTGTATAGAGTAACATGCAAGAAGGAAACTGTTTTTCTTGAAAGGGAAGTTTATCTTAAACAACTGCATATAATTAAATAAATGTTGGTGCCTTTTTTTTTTATGTAGCTGGGTTCTTTATGTGAATGGGAAGGAAAGGATTACAGATTGCCCCTCTGTGAATGATGGCAAATGGCATCATATTGCAGTCACCTGGACAAGCACAGATGGAGCCTGGAGAGTGTATATTGATGGGAAGTTGTCTGATGGATGCAACGGCTTATCTGTAGGATCAAGTATCCCTGGTATTTCTTTACATTTGCTTGATTCTTGTTTCCTTTTTCTCCTTGTTATTGTTGGTCTTGTAAAGTTTTTGCACTTGCGAGTCTTTTTTTTTTTTTTAACATTACAATAGGGCCCTAGCTTTTGTTATCCTTAGTTAAATCGACCACAAGTGACATCAATTAAATCAACATGACTACTTGAGAGTTGCCTAAGCAATGGTGGCAGAATCACACTGACAGACACTTGTGAAGCAGTGAGGTCTATCAGATGTGGCACTGGATTGGAACTTGGGAGACTTAAATTCTATTCCTGGCTGAACTCTGCCTGCAGTAAAATCGTCAGCAAGCACCTCTCTGTACCTCAGTTTTCTCATCTGTAAAAGGGTGACTAATGCTGGCTAGCTTTATAAAGTGCTTCAACATCTCGAGGTGAAAACTGCTGTATAGAATCTGGGTACTAATCTCAGCAGTGATTTTTTTGTTTGGAGGATGTCCTTGGTAATGAGCAAATGATTTCCGCCTATAATTCCTTCCTCCTCCTCCTCATTTCTTGGGCATCACTCGCCACCCTTGATCTTCCATGCCCATACCCCCCTCCCACAGGCAGGACATGGCACTCTGTGCACATGCCCAAGCGGGGGGCCCATCTCAAATGAGGGCCATTACGCTTCCTCCGCCCACAACATTCCAACCCATCCACCCCACATCCCACTAACGTAAAAACTATTTAAAATAACTTTAAAACAACAAATACCCTCCACACCCTACCCCCAAATTAGTCCACAAACAGCTGCCACCTTTGTCACCGGCCTTTGGCCTCTTTATGCCTGCAGTAATACCTTTCCTTTGATAAGACAGGCCCTTAATCCTTACTTCTGTAAACTGCAAAAAGCACACCTGCTACTGTAACAAGTCATGTTACATGTAGTAACTGTGTTGTTTTTCACTCAGAACAACTGTACTCATCATTGCATTGTTGTTTGAAGGCATGCTTATATAAATATCATGGGAAAGCCCAAGAGCAATGAAATCCCCAATTGGGAATGGGAACGAACAAATGTTTAAAGTCCACAACCCACAGAATAAAAGTGGCATTTTGGAACATTCTTCTTTTTTGAGAAAGGAGTCTTAAAATTGCAGCTGAGCACTTACTGCAAAACTATGAGCATCCATTCCCCAAACATACCTTGATTTCTCTAAAGAAAGAGCACAAGGCAGAGGTCTCTCTTCTTTGACTTTCCCACCCTAACAAGGGGCCAGCCACAAATTGTTGTCAGTGTTTGTGCTATCATTAGACAATTCATAACAAAGTTAATTCGCATGGTGTTTTGTGCTGGCCGTTCTAAATTCATATATGTGGTTCATTTGTTTGGAAGCAAAAGCTTAAGAACTCATGTTCAATGTGTTTTCCCCTTTGCTGCCAAGGGATAAAATGCAGCAAATGAGAGTCTCTGCAAATGCTCTTTCCTTTTCGATTATATTTTAAATATAAAGATTGATAAGGAATCATTTCAAGTAAGAGGCAACTGGTTATTATTGTGAAATGCACTATCCAATTATTAATACTTCGATTATGCTCTCATATCCTTTACAGAAAATCTGAATTTAGAAGAATCTCAAATAGGAAATCTCCTTTCTTATACAACTACCTAAAGCAGAAGTTCTCAAATTCTGAGTGGGAGCACACCACATGCAGTAGGGTTGCAACCTTGATTGATACCCTATATAATTTCCATGTCTTTGTTGCTATTTGGAGTCACAGATTATAATTAAGTCTTGAAATAAAGCCATGCAGGAAAAAAACTGGGAACCACTAACCTAAAGCTATCCCCAGCTTTGTTTACCCTTCAGTTAAATATCACCTCTACAGGCTGCAAATATTTTTGAATGTGAGAGTTTTCACTACAAAATATTTATTTGTGCTGAAATCTTCATTAGCCAGCTGTGTAGAGCACTAACTTCTTCATGCATTAGGTTTTCTTTGTGTGTAGGTGGTGGTGCGCTAGTGCTTGGACAGGAGCAAGACCAGAAAGGAGAAGGATTCAATCCAGCTGAATCTTTTGTGGGCTCAATTAGCCAGCTCAACATCTGGAACTATGTTCTGTCCCTGCAACAGGTAAATACAAATTTAAAGGTTTGGCAGAATGTGAACAAAGGGATGAAAATATAAAATAGTCCAAATCCCCTTTTGCGTTACGTGCCTGATCCCACTCCCAATGACATAAATGGGTATCAGAACAGGCCTTGTAATGGGGGTATTTCTCTTATATCTTTACATCAGCTTTCATTTCTTAGTCTCTGTACAATAACTAACTTAGTAGAGAAGAAACTAAGGAGGAGAGAAATACCAATAAATTACCTTATCTCCTAGAACCTCTCAAAGGACTTGATCATGCAAGTATTTGTTTAAAAGCCAGCATAGCTTAGTAGATAGACCGGGGAAGTCAGTTTTCAAATCCAGTATCAGCTATTTTGGAGGTTAGATAGGTGAGATATAAATGTAAATGAATAATTAATAAATTAACTGAGTGGCCTCATTCCCTATCTGTAAAAAAGAAGAAGAATGCCCCACCTTGCAGGGTTGTTGTGAGGGTGAACTAGATAGGGATTGTAAAGCACTTTGAACACTGAAAATGCTATATCAATGGTATCCCGATAACATTCCCTAGTTTCTAACTCCTTGGAGAATTTAATCAAATATATCACTGTCAAATGGAGCTGCCTTTTCACTCGAAAGCCGTTTGCTTAGTTCTTCAGTTCTTCATAGCAGCTGCGGCCACTCTGATGTGGCAAAGAGGAAAGGTCTTCTACATTCCATTGCTGCACAAAAATTAGGCCTCCCATAAAAAGCAATCCATCCTCTGGTCTGTTTTATATTTGACAGCTAAAGGATTACACAGTGAATGAACCAATCGCACCCAGTGCAGAATCCTCTGGAATTCTCAAGTGCACCATTTGTGTGCATTCCTTTTGTATACCTCCCTCCTGCAATTCCTGATCATAGTCGAGATAACTATATTGCTCAAAACACAGTTCTAACTACATCCCAGCCCAAAAAGGTGATTAGTTTTCATTAACACAGATTAAAATAGTGGACACAAAATATCCGTTGTAACTATGATGTTAGTACTTTGTGACAGAGGTACGGAGCCTCACTTTGCTGCTCTGGGGATATACTTCCACAAAATAAAACATACCAACTTCTTTATCTCGTCTCTGTGCACTGGCACATCCCTTTCTCCCATCCAACAAGGGTCAGTTCTGGTTCTGCTCTCCTATTTTTATTTTTTGTGTGTGTGGGTAGAATCTAGTCCACAGTATTTTATAGCTTCACACAATAGTCTAGAAGAAATCAGAAACGCTTGTATCCTAGAAACAAAGAACAATAGATGCTTCATGTTCCCTTTTTAGGGAAGGCTATTGAGAGGGTTGTGGCCCAGCAGCTATCTGGATCCTTCTCAGTCCAGCTTTCGTCCAGGCTTTAGATCTGTCGGCTAATTTTGATACCATTGACCATGAGATGTTGGTGACTCGCCTGTGGGACCGAGCCAGAGTGGGCGGGATTGTTCTTGAGTGGTTCCGCTCTTTCCTGGTCGGAAGAACTCAGCGTGTGGTGCTCGGGGATTGCTCTTTGTTGCCCCAAGACCTCACGTGTGGTGTCCCGCAAGGTTCCATCTTGTCCCCTCTCCTGCTCAACATGTATATGCAGCTACTCAGGGAGTTCGTGAGACAGTATGGGATGTGGCGTCATCAACATGCTGATGACTACCAACTCTACCTCTCTTTTTCATCCAACCCAGACCCAGCAGTCTCGGTGCTTACCCAGTGTCTGGCGGCTGTGGGGGACTGGATGAGGGCGAGCCGACTGTTCTCCCAGGTGTTTGGCAGGGGAAATGGGGTTTAGGGTGAGGGGTTGCGGGGGGAGGGGAGTCTATTGTTTTTGCTTTCTCTTTTATTGTGTTGTTTTCACTTGCTGTTATATCGTTTTTATATGTAAGCCTCCCTGAGCTGCCTGGAGCAGGAGGGGCAGGGTAACCAAAATTGTTAAATAAATAAATGTTACACCTCTTGATTCTATATTTATTTTCAAATAACTAATTTTATTTCAGAACCAGAGCTGTTAAATTCAGTTTGTTTTACACTGAACATATAAATTCCATACGAATGTGTATGTGCGTGTGCACACACATACACACGCTTGGAAAAGAGACAGCTGAGAGGAAATATGATAGAGGTCTATAAAATCATGAGTGGGGTGGAACTTGTAAACAGGGAACGGTTATTTACCATCTCAACTAGTACTAAAACTGACACTCCATGAAACTCACAGGTGGCAAAGTAAAAACAGACAAAAGAAAGTATTTTTTCACTCAGGGTACAATTAGGTTGTGAAATTTATTGCCAGGAGAGGTGGTCAAGGCCAGCAGTATAGCTGAGTTTAAAAGAGGTTTGGACAAGTTTCTGGAAGATAGTTCCATTAGCAGCTATTAACCAGATAGGATTGGGGAACAAAACCCTTTACTGTCGGGAGCCTGGGAATGACCCACAGGGAATGGATAGCATGGTGACCTGTTGGGTGCTTCTCCGAAGCCCCCATGACTGGTCACTGTCGGAGACAGGATGCTGGGCTCGATGGACCATTGGTCTGACCCAGTATGGCACTTCTTATGTTCTTGCAATTACATGGTATCATTTCAGATATCTGCAAAAGAAAGGATATAGCTACAATAAATTCCATCATTAAGAATGGTAGTCCTATTGTATATATGAACAAAAGGAACAAGTTTCAGTTATTTTATTTCATTATTTATTTAAATTTATATGCCGCCCCTCCCAAAAGCTCAGGGCAGCTCACAAACAATAAAAATATTGAAATCCATACAAAAAATACCCTTAAACCCCCAATCGTCCCACAACTCCCCACCAAAGACACCCAAACCCCCTCCTCACAACCCTATCCCAAAATGACCCAACAAACCCACCCCTGTCCCCACCCACCAAATGCTTTTTCAAACAGAAAAGTCTTACACCACCTTCTAAAGATGCTCAGGCCTGGGCTCAAACAAAACTTCAGGGGAAGGGAGTTCCATAACATCAGGGCAGCAACTGAGAACACCACCACCCCCGCCACGAGCCCCTGTATCTCTGTACACGTTCAGGTCGTCCAGAACCATAGAGACCCGGGAGCAGCAGCTAGAGCATTCCAGAGAGCGACCATGTCTCGGGCGGGAGAGGTGGAGCATGGTGCCGGCCTGTTTGTTGGGGTACTGCATTCAATTCGGGGGTGGCGGCTGCGTGAGGGCTCCACAGAGTGACCATGCACTCCAGCTGGCTCTAGCCCCATCTGTTTTCAGCCTATTTTTCTGAATGGATATACATAGAGATGTTGCAATGAACATATTTCATACTTCACATTTACATTAGTAATTTTCTCTTGGGTGGTCCCAGATCTTTTAGTATTTTACCTTCCCTTTGATTTTCTTTGGGGCTCCAGATATGTAGGAAGATCAGAATACATGAGGGTAACATCCATTACGTCAATGGAAAGACTACCATTGATTTCAGTGGGTTTTGGATCATGCTCTCTCTTCAGTACTAGCTTGGAGGTGACAGGAAAAAAATTGCAATCATTTTTTCCCCCTGAAAAGCCTTTTTCTTTTAATTAACAAAATATATCTAATTATCTTGTTTGTACTCTTCTTAGGTGAAATCCCTGGCTACTGCTTGTCTGGAGGAGCTCCAGAAAGGAAATGTATTAGCTTGGCCAGATTTCTTGCCTGGGGTTGTTGGAAGAGTGAAGATAGATTCCAAGACCATATTTTGTGCTGGTTAGAACTTTATCTCCTCTGTGTTGTTGTTGTTTTCAAAGTAATATTGTACTAACGCTGTTCATAAGGTTAAATGTGCTGTATTGTGACCTTGGTCAAAATTATTTTGATAATTTAATGATTGAAACACTCAGTCTTCATTCCTGAAATTCCAGTGTGTTGTAACAAAAGTTCATTGGGGTCTCAAAGATTTATGGCTTCCTGTATGGAGATGTTGAAAGAGTGAACACTGCAATTGGGTCAAATGGAAGGGTTTTCCAGTCATTTGTACTAACAATACTCGGAATCTATTCTGGTACCTTTATTTTTGTTTTCTTTTGCTTGTATAGATTTTTTTAACTGTGTTAGGGATGGGAAATCAGAATCAGATTAAAATCAGAATCGGATTCAGTTGCTTCAGATTTGAATTGGAATCAGTTTGTATTTTTTTCCCCACTGACTTCAACAGAAAACATTTTTCTCTTTGAAGTCAATTGGAAACCAAACCTATTCATTCCAGTGGGCAATACAAGGCACAGGTTCTTGCGCTGACATGGGATTAATCGGAAGCAATCCAAAGCAATAAAAATTGAGTGAATCTGATTAATCCAATTCCAATTTTCCCATCCCTACTGTGTATGTGTTCACATAGTTAATTCTGTCAATCTGTATGACATCTCACTGTTAATCTGGGTGTGATACCTATGTGTAAGAAGATATAATATATTCCAAGACTATCATTCCTAGATAAACTGATACAGCATTAAGGATTTGAATATCATTGGGATTTATGATTACCTATATATGTTGTGTGTGTATTTTTTCCTTAGATTGCCAACCCTTAGAAGGGTCCATATCTAACCTACGGGCCTCATCAACCAATTTAAAGCCAGGGTCAAAAGTCAGCCTTTTCTGTGATCCAGGCTTCCAGATAGTGGGGAACTCTGTCCAGCACTGTCTAAACTTGGGGCAATGGACTCGACCTCTTCCACACTGTGAAAGTAAGTGGGTTGTCTCAGCAGGCTGTGGTTGAAAAATGTGTTGGTCACAAGCCAGGCATAGAAACCTTTAGACCTGATCCAGCTTATCTTCTTTTTACATTCTATGACTACTCACAGGTTACTTAGCATTGATTCAGTGTAGCAGTTGGGACACTTTGGATAGGGACATAAGGGGGGGAACTTCCTTTTTCCCCCACTTCATTTGTGCTTGTATGTGGATAAATAGATAACTAAAATTTCCCAACAGTATGACTTACAGAAGCCTGAGGAAACTGTGTACAAAACATGCCAAAAAGTTGGGGTATGCCTACAAAAACATCAAATGTCCCAAAAAGAACTCTGAGTGAAATACCAATAAACCTAAAACCAAAAATATATTAAAGACACGATATCAAATCCATATATTCCATAATAAAAACCTCCAGTTTACAAGAAGAGTTAAGGCTCTTGCAAATTCAATCATGCACTAAAAAGCATGGAAATTGCAAGTTAAGGCTCCCGCCTGAACTTCCATGCCATGTTAGCAGTAAAGACTAGTGGTGGGACCCCGGGCCCATTACCGGCTACCGGATTTACCAGTTACCGGTTCTGCGAAAACCGGATTCCCGGATTAAATCCGGTATGCCGGTACCGGATTTATTTCATTGATTTCAATGGGGTGCTGTGTCCCCATTGAAACCAATGAAATAAATTAATTCCCTCCCCCTCCCCCTCCCAGGCTGCGCGGGTGGAAGGGGGGACACCCCCCACCCACCCTGCCCAGCCTGGATTTTTGTTTTAAAAAAGACCCAGAGGCGAGCCCACCCCCCAGCACCAGCGGCCGCGGCGTCCCCGCAGCCGCCGGTAAGTATGACCCGATCCCTGGGGGGGGTGTTTAACACCCCCCCAACCCCCCAGGGATCACCCCTACTAAAGTTCAGTGCGCTTACCTTTGGGAGCTGCGGCGGCGGCGGGCGGTCCGGCGGCCTCAGCGCCGGCTGTGGCTGCCGGCGTCAGAGACGCTCTAGGCCTTCCGGGGAACTTCCGGGTTTCCCCGGAAGGCCTAGAGCGTCTCTGACGCCGGCAGCCACAGCCGGCGCTGAGGCCGCCGGACCGCCCGCCGCCGCCGCCGGAGCTCCGCAAGGTAAGCGCACTGAACTTTAGTAGGGGTGATCCCTGGGGGGTGGGGGGGGTGTTAAACACCCCCCCCAGGGATCGGGTCATACTTACCGGCGGCTGCGGGGACGCCGCGGCCGCTGGTGCTGGGGGGTGGGCTCGCCTCTGGGTCTTTTTTAAAACAAAAATCCAGGCTGGGCAGGGTGGGTGGGGGGTGTCCCCCCTTCCACCCGCGCAGCCTGGACTCGGGGAGGTTTTTTTTTAAAAAAACTTTTTTGCTGGGGCTTTAAGTTTTTTTACATTGCAGCCATTTTTAAATGGCTGCAATGTAAAAAAAATCCGGTACCCCGGAATCCGGTACCCGGTCCGGATTACCGGGTCGAATCCGATAATGCCGGTACGCCCGGTACCGGCATTATCGGATACCGGATTCTACCGGTTTCCCGCCCCTAGTAAAGACATTGTACAGTCTCACATATTGTGCTCACTTACAACTTAGGCTTCGTGCACCCACACTTTGCCTTTGACTTTCAGCCCCAATCCTCTTCCTCTTTGCAGGTTGGGGTCAAAACTGAAGCTGGGGACAGGAGGACGTGAGCTGACCCCTCACCCTCTCCATTTCCTCTTTTTAATAATAATGTTTATTTCGGCTCTAGCTTTCGCCATGACCAAACAAGACACCATACACAAAGAACAAAATCCAAACATAATAACATAAAATATAAAATACAAAAATAAATTAATAAAACATATTTCACAATAATCACCATCATACACATTCCTCAGATGGTTCCTCCTTTAAAATTTAGGGGAGAATGGCTGTCAGTTATTAGATAATCCTATACTCAGTAAGAATATTCATCCCTCCTGGAGTTTTGCAGCTAGAAAGGCAAACGTTGCCACCACCCTTATGGCTGCGTCTGTTGTGGGGATAAGAAAGACCATCATTTTTGCTTCAGGGATAGGTGGTCCTTTCCGTCTATTAATGGACAGATTCAATTGAATCTCTTGACATTGGCATGAACAAACTCTTGACATTGACATGGACAAACATTTAAGGCAAAGTGTGGGTGCATGGAGCCTAAGTTGTAAATGAGCACAATATGTGAGACTGTACAATGACTTTACTGCTAACATGGAACGGACGTTTAAGGCAGGAGCCTTAACTTGAAATTGCCATGCTTTTTAGTGCATACTTGAATTTGCAAGAGCCTTAACTCTTCTTGTAAACCGGAAGTTTTTTGATTACGGAATATCCAAGTTTTTTGTTAAATACAGTGCAATAGAGAAAATTTGTCTTGCTGGCATAGTAGAATGCCGAGCAGCATAACCACTGGGAACAGGGCTTAGGGGAGGCTAAGGTGGAAGAGCTGCTCCCTTCAGTTTAGAAGACTGTTACTTCCTTCAAATAGCAAGCAAGGCGAAGCTGGATTTTTACTTGTAGCTCCCTTCTGTACTAAAAATACAACAATTTTGGTTCAGTTTAAGCATTGCAAACTTCCAAAAACTGCTCTCTATGATCTCTCTAGCTCATGAGTCTTCCACTGTACAGGAGTCTTCCACTGTACTCCCCACTGTCAGAGCTCTTTTCCTTGTGCAACACTGGCCATTCTGCTTTCTATAAGAACCTCCCCCTGTACAGGACCCCCTGGCTAGTTCACTCCTTGTACAGAGCTCCCTGACTCTGCTGTGTCCATGTACAGGACTCTCCACCTGTCATAATGCTGCCCATCCTGCAGCTCTCCCCTTGTACAAAGCTCTCTCACTCAGTTCTCCTCTGTCCAGGGCTCTCCTCCAGCACAATTATGGCCATTATTCTGCAGCTCTCTGTCTCTACAAGACTCCCCTTCTTTACTCCCCCTTGCACAGGGCTCCCTTTCTTGCACAAGTTGCCCACTCTGCAGACCTCCCCCTGTACTGGGTTTCATATCCTGTCTCCCCAATACAGCTGCTCCCTGTAAAGTGCTCCCCCTGTGCATGGCTTCCACTGTGGAACCTATTTACAGAGGCTCTGACCCTACTCTCTCCCCTTAATGTCCCCCCCCTCTTTGTTTATGCTCCCTCCCTCCCTCTCTGAACCCCCATAGAATTTCCCTTCCTGGGCTGAGGCTAGCTCTTAAGAGTCCTCCCAAGAGGACTAAACTTGCCACTCTGCCTCACAGGGCTGCTCTGCACAGGACCCCACCATCTCCCTGCCCCCCTCCTGCAGAATGCCCACGATATCAGCCAGAGCACCCGCTTATCCCTCATTCCTTAGTGGGGTTGGGAAAGTCAGAGGCAGAAGCGCTGAAAGAAGATCGATTCCCTCCCACCTGTAGCTTCCTGTCCCTGTTTCTGGGATAAACCTCTGCCCTCTTCCTGCAGCTGGGACCATCCCAGGCAAACTCCAGCGCTCTGGCCCCAGCCATGCTCCTCCAATGGTGTGCCCCATTGGAGCCACAGCCCAGACACCCCACATTTTTGGAGGGGGAAGGGCTGTCACTGAAATCCATGCGCTTTATGGTTCTGGGAAGGTTTAGGGGGCAAGATCAGCCACCCCAAACATCACTGCGGGATTAGCTAGCTCTGTTGTTTAGCCATCTCGGCGTCCCTGGCCCACAAACCAAGGTGCCTGCTGTGCGGGATCAGATCAGAATGACCTTCATGCTCTCCCTTCCACAGGCCTTGCTCTCCTCTTCTCCTCACCAGATCAGCTTTGAACATGGCTGATCAGTCACTCACACTGCCCCCTGGGAGGTGCAGTTCCCTCTCTTTCCTCAGCACTGATAGGCTCTAGCAAGCAGCGGCTGCTAGGAGTTGTAGTCCCCAGTATTCAAGACTGTTTGCTTTTAAGCAGTCTCTGCATTACACATAGAATGCTTGCAACTACTCCACACTCAGGATGGTCTCCATAGGCGAACATTGAATTTTCAGGATGTCATAACTTAAAAACTACTAACTGGATTTACAAAAAGTAAACCAGAAGGCACCCCCTGGCAGCCTCCTTGAATTTTCTAAAAGACTTACACCTCCTCCCAACCAACACAAAACCTGTTTATCCTGCCGAGATTGAGACAGTCTAACTTTTGAAAGAGCAGGCTTCAAAGTGCAGTTTTCAAACTGCAATATTTCAGCTGTTGTCCAACCAATTCGGCTGCAATTTGGACAGCATGTTCCACTTAGTCCAGTGATCCTTCACCACAAAGTTCACAATCCTAACTTTAATCATGTCAGTGTTATAATGAATAGAATGTTCGGGCTTTATAATGGAGCGTGCAACACACCTTAACTGTAGAGTGACTCCTGCCACTCTATAATTCCGATACAGTCATAAATGCAACAGCAAATATATTAATAGAATGCAAATGGCAGTCAAATACAGTGTCAAAATACCAGATGATCCACATCTGTGATTGATCCAAATTGCGCTCCTTCAAGGCTCCTGAAACACTAACATGTTTCAACTTCAGAAAAGTCATCTTCAGAGCACTGCACCAGAGTCTTAATTAACAAACAAAAGAACTATTGGAGAAATACAAATAAAACTAAACAACATCCAGTATTATAAACCAAAAATTCTATTATACAACAATCAAAGAACAAGATAAATAAATGCATCCTATTTAAATACCCAACATATTTAAAAGGGAAGAAAATAGGGGGGAAAGGTGGGGAAGAAAAGAAGAGAGAAAATAAATAATTATTAATAAGGAATCAATAATAAAGGGGGAAATAGGAAAATAACAATGAATATTGTTGAAACTATCAATTGTTGAAACTAGTAAACCACAAAAAAACCCAACCTTTACCTTTCTCAGCTCAACAAAGAACAGAGACGTAGCAAAACTCTATACAAAAAGAAAACCTCAAAAAACTAGAAAACGAAAACTACTTAATGTCACAAACATAATCTAGTAAATAAACCCCACCTTGAAGTTAAGGTACCAAACCAATTAAGAAACAAATAAAGAAAACAAATACATCAAATACAAAGAAATATCAATCACAAAACATTTAAGTAAAATAAGAAACACCACCAAAATAAAAACACTTAATATCCACTAACAACTCAAACATAGTGTTAAACAAATGTACTAGTTGCCTATTCCTTACAGGCTAAATCCAGTCCCTCATATGCTTCCACAAAGGAGAACACGTAAAGAAAGTTCTGCAAAAATAAAACAAACCCACACTAACATTAACCCACTGAAACAACTTTAAAGCACTCTTACAAATACACCCAGTCCTAAACTCTGTATAAATACTTTGGATTAAACTCATCTATTTCTTAAAGACACAACCTAATTTAGTCCTGCAAGGCTACTGCACAAACCCTCAAAGGAAAAGACCTCTAAAGAGAGTCCTGCAATAAAAAAACCAAAAACCCCAGACCATTAACTAATTTAAAAATAAACCCTTTATAAATACATCCCATACTCATATGCTTATTTAACAACAATATAAAATTGAACTTACCCCATACACCAAAGCCATGAGAAACTCATAAACCACACTCCAGTATAATCTGAGAAAGAGAAACCAAAACTCCACCATCCCCAGGTAATACCTTATATACACAAACAGTCCACTCAGGCCTGTCTATCTCAATCACTCTTAAAGAGAACTGCCTATTCCCTCAATAATAAAACATATGACCACAAATGACCAAATACTACCAATCAACTCCAGGTTCCTCATTTCAATAAACTAAATAATAATAAATCAAAAAACTAAAAAGCTAAATCCTTTTACCGCTACAGAGCTACCCCTGGGATATTTTTGGCATTAAATTCTTTTTTGAAGCTATGGGTGCAACCCTGAGTCCTTGGAAATCTATTATTAAATCCCCATTGACTTCAATAAGGTAAGGATTGTGCCCTAAGTATTCTACTAATGTCAGTCACGTCTCTTCATTCCAATTGGAACATGAGGCTGGCAGCTGCTCTGCTTGTTATCAAATGATATTATCGCTAGTTTTCTGTATCTGCCATTTAACATTAAGTATCTTTCTTAGAAATTTACTGTCAAAACCATCTATGTACTGTTTATATTGATTCTTAAAGTTCAGTTCACCACAAAACATGCAGATGTAACAATAATCCATTGCTGTGCCCCAACACATGATAGTAACGATACTTGCACTGATGCTACTATGCCAGTTTATTGACTGTATCTCACCTGATAGTGTTCTTATCTTATTCTTTACTGTGTATGATAGGAATAAGCTGTGGAGTGCCCCCTACTTTGGAAAATGGCTTTTATTCTGCTGAAGACTTCTTTGCTGGCAGCACAGTTACCTACCAGTGCAATAATGGCTATTACTTACTGGGAGATTCACGGATGTTCTGCACAGACAATGGAAGCTGGAATGGCATTTCACCCTCTTGCCTTGGTGAGTTATGTCACACATTTGACTGCATTATTTATGCTATGAGCTAAATGCCTGCTCATGTTCCCGTTCACGAACTCACATTGACTCCAATGGGAGATAAGGTACTGGAGGGGAAAGCACATGATTTGTGTTTGAATTGTTTCTTTGTTCTGTTTAAGATTTTATTGTGTTTATCTCCTACTCTTAAATGCCTTTAATAATTGAAAAGAAAAATTTGTTAAACACACAAAGTGATTTTAAAACTAAACAAAATGCGAATGATAAAAAGAAATCTAAAGATATTTCAGTCCTGGGTGATTTCCCTATATAGAAAAACCTCTGCTACACAACTTCCTTTACAACTTAAAAGCTCATCTCAGTATTCTCTTCCCCCAAGAAATATCTGGCCAAGTTCTTTCATTCATGCTTTGCCTACACAGGGTATTTTCAGATGTGATGGTAAAGTGCACCTTCACACTTTGATCTCAACCCAGGCAGGATTCAACCTGGCTGCCAAACAGACAAGTCGGTAGCCTGGGACGGGGAGAGGTGCGGTGATGTTGGCATGTCGGTGCGCATGGACCCGGCCCCCGCGTTGCAGAGCACAGCCTGCCTTCCTCCCTGACAGGTGATCATTATGGCCTCTGAGACTGCCGCGCCCATCCAGAACAGACCCGTACCAGGGTCAGGTAGAGTGGGCCATCAAAGATGATGGCCCAATCTACCCCGGTCTGAAGTTGCGTTGCACGGGCCACGGCAGCACTTAGCCCAGGCTGTGCCTCGGTGATGAGCCCGAGTCACAGCCCAGGCTAAAAACTGCCACGGCCCGTGCAAACCCTGGGTTTTCAAATGTAACGGGACCATGGGTCAAAGCGTGGCCACCCATGGTACCATCACATTTGAAAACACTCAAAGAATTGCATCAGATTAATGACAATTGAATTCAGTTTAGTTTAAATGGATCTATGCCATAGATTGGAAAGGGGTCAAATGAAAAACAGCTGCAGATCAGATTTGGCACACAGCTCAGAAGTTCCCCATTAATTAAACATTGTCTTAATTAATCTAGATTAACTAAATTACACTAATTAATCGGGCCCAAGTTATCAAATAGACTAGCCTGCAGTCCTCCATGTAACCAAGAACCAAAGCAATGGGATTTAGAGGTCGAACCAGCCTTCATCATTGCCTGTTTTGAGCCTGATTCTTCCTTGTTTCGTGTAATTGTCTATCCCTGTGCTACTTGGTAGCATTCAGAATATTACATTAATCTTACACTGATTGGCATAACTTTAGCTCACTACACAAAGTGCCAACCTGCCAGGCCCAACTTTTGGTGAGTTTTTTTTAATTTATTTATTTTATTATTATTTTTTATCTCTGGCATCAGTGTGAAGTAGCTTTTCTCCTTCTCTTTACTTAAATTGTTGCGAATAAGTAAAAGTATACATTCCATTTGAGTTAACAGGCCTGCTTTTTTGTGGATGGTTCTGTCACTTCTGTTTTATTGCACTGTTTATGCAGAGGCAGATAAATGCTTTGCTTATAGTAACCAAACTATGTGTTTGCATTTTTTGGTCCTCCTGCAGCATCCATTCGGTTTAGTGGCTTTTAATGAAGAATTGTTATATGCTCGCTTATTAAAGGGGAAAAAATCAGTTGCCTGGAAATTTTTCATTGAAATAGTTTTGAACTGTCTCCTACAGGATGTGATGTGCTGTATCCATAGCAAGCATGTTTCTCCATAACACAGAGTCAGTGAATGTCACTATTCTGATAAAGAGTGCAAAATGAAACATGATTGGCCAGGGATTGACGTTTTATCATGTGTCACTATTGTTTCAACCATAATGGGGGCTACATCCTTTAAAATAAAGTTCCTTGGCACTTCCGTCGTAGTGGTGATAGTGATGATGACAGCAGACCTACTGATATCAGTCAGTAATTACTGACAACACAATTATTTGCATTGCTTTAAGAAATCAAAGAAAACTGGGCTCTGTATAGACAGCTATCCAAATTCTTACAATTTACACAGAGCAGTAGTAGATAAAATAACCAACTCTTATGAGCTTTCAATAGAAATTCAAAATATTTCCTAGCTTCATCAGTTCAGGCTGTTCCATTAAGTAACATCAGTTTTGTAACAAATAATCTTGATTTTCACACAGTTTTCCTTTAATTAAAAAGATCCTAGTATTGTTGAAATTTGTAGAGTTATTCTGATCATCTTCAAGTACCAGATAAATTCTACATCTAAGCTAAGGTTTGACTTTGGTACCATCGCAACTGAGATTGGTTGAGATTGGAAAGATGATGGGTGAAAATAAATGAAATGTCGGCCACATGTTCAAGATCGTTGCCAGCACAGGCAATCCTGAACGTGTAGCTGATGTTTTAAACAAAATAGCTCATGTGGGTACCCAGCGAGGGCCTGCTGGCCCACAAGCTGTTTGGAGGAAAGAGGGGGAGGGATGTCTCACCAGGACCACAGAGCAGTGAGTGCTGGTTACAGGAGCATCAGTTCTAGGGAGTCCCTACTGTCCCTTCACTTGTTGCTCCCTGGGTCTGGGGGCATCTCCTGCCTTTCTCCTACCACTTCCTTTCCCTCAGGAGAGAATAGTTTCAACGGAGAAGCAGTTCAAGGAACTTCCCCATCGACTTACCACTTCTTCAGCAGGAACCCAGCTCCTGGTCCAACACCCTGCCCCTCCCCCCCTCCTTTGCACGTAGTTCTCATGAGATCACTTAGCAGACCTCACGACAACTATGTGCAAGTGCTTCCCACTCACAATGGGGCCCCTACTGTCTCGCCATATGCTATGAGTCAGGAGTGGGTAGCAGCTACTTAGCCACTACACAGTTAAAAATTGCTGCCACCTACCACATGAGACAAACACTCATGTGTGAGCATCTGTCACATTTGTTTACACCCCATGATGACAATATATAACCTCCCATTTAAAAAAAAATAAAAAATTGTGGGGGGGGTGTTACTATCATTTAACTGTACTAGCCAAGAACTCATAAGGAATAGTTCTGCATTGTACAAGGCAATGTACAAACTTAGAGACCGAGGTTGTGATCCACATTGTAGCAGGGTTGAGGATACTTGAGTGAGGCAGCTTGTACACGAGATGGGAGGGGGGGGGAGTGCCACGAGCAGCAATCACACCATGGGGGTCATGTGAAACTCTGCTCGTGTATGTGGGGTTTGTCAAAGCCCAAGCCTGAGTGGTTTCTGGGGGCTGTGTAGGATTTTTCTTTTTGGGCAGGTATTTAACAGGTGGGGTTAGAGACTGGCGTAGGGTGCGGGTTTTAAGGGACTTTTAAAGATATATTTTATGGGGGGAGTTATTTCTATGGCTTTTATGTCCTAACCCACCTTCAAACTTAGAGAGAAGGGTGAGCTATAAGCTTAAATAAATAAATAATATAAGCTGATATTTACATTTACAGGTGATGTCAATAACAAGTAGCACCTTAGATAGTTTTTGGCGTTTCTTATTTTGCAGATGTTGATGAATGTGCTGTTGGATCTGATTGTGATGAACATGCTTCCTGCCTTAATACAAACGGTTCCTACATATGTACTTGCATCCCACCTTATACCGGAGATGGTAAAAAATGTACAGGTAATGGGATAAAAGTATAAAATACATAGAGATGCAAAGGGAGACTTATCCAGTCTGGTACTATACATGTTCCATTTTATATATATATATATATATATATATATATATATATATATATATATACATCTTGAAGATATATAAAGTGTGTGTGTGTATATATTTGTGAAGAAAAGAGAGACTGCTTACTCTAAACTAGTGTGCATGTATTTTATTTATCTATCTATAGCTAGCTATAGATATTGCAAACACACACACACTAATTTAGAGTAAGCAGTCTCTCTTTTGTTTACTTACTAATTTAGTGAGCAGTCTCTCTTTTGTCGTCCCCCCCGTCCCCTCCCTCCATATATCTCCTTCCATCCCATCTGCGACGCAAAATCAAGAAGCAGACGAACATGTGAAAGAGTTGAGAAGCTTGTTTCAATTTGTGTAAACCTTCAACTTTCTGAAGTAAATTAAGAGGACAGTGGAAGTTCAGAATCGGATCTTTCAGGCATAGATACTTATTAAATAAAGAAAAACTCAAGTTTTTCAAGTTTTGCTAATCTTTCAAAGCTATAAACTAGACTACCGTAACACACTCTACATCCCATGGTGATGGCTCGGAAATTGCAGCTGATGCAGAATGCGGCGGCCCATCTCCTAGTGGAACTGGGCCGCCGGGAACATATTACACCAGTGCTCCGCTCTCTGCACTGGCTGCCGGTGGTTTTCCGGGCCCGATTCAAGGTGTTGGTTTTAACCTATAAAGCCCTAAACGGTCTAGGCCCTGCCTATCTGCGAGACGGCCTCACTCCCTGTGTCCTGGATCGGCCCCTGCGGTCGTCCAGGATGCCCTGCTCGAGGTCCCCCGAGTTTCTTGGGTGGCCACGCAGGAGAGGGCGTTCTCGGTGGCCGCACCGCGCCTATGGAACTCCCTTCCAGTGGGGACCCGGCTGGCCCAGGACCTCCCCTCTTTTCGGAAAAGTTGCAAGACCTGGCTGTTCCACCAGGCGTTTGGTGGGGGAGAGGGGTGATGGGTGGGGGAGTAGGGGATGGGGGGTAAGGGGTGGTTGTTTTATCTGATTTCTCCTTTTAATGTGTTTTAACTGTTTTAATTGTTTTTATTGTTGTAAGCTGCCCCGAGCTGCCTGTGTTAGGAGGGGCGGGGTAATGATTTTTTTAAAATAATTTTTAAAAAATAAATAATAGTAATAGTTATAATGATTCACTGTTTGGTTAATTTTGATGACAAATATTACATATATGCACACAACCTACTAAAATTAAGTCTGCTGGCATTAGCTATGCACTGACTATGGCCATTTTTACACAAGACGGCCCCACTCATGCCCATGTAGATCCGCTGTACAGGCATGAGTGGGTGCCGTCCATGTGCATGCCGCAGCCAGTGAATGGGGGTGTATGCGCGCTCCCGCAACCCACTCATCCCCACTCACCCCCCACATATCCCCACTCACGGAGCAACCGGCGAAAACAGAGGTTGCTCCGTGAGTGGGGATGCAGGGGGTATCAGTGTGCGACCGTGTGCACTGGCCCCCCTGCACTCCCCCTGCTGCCATGGCACACACCGATCTCCCCTGCACTGCGGCTCATATAAAAACGGCCTAAATTAATTTCCCAACTGAATCTCTACAAGCATGAGTCTGACTCTGCTTGATACTTAGCAAATCAAGTAAAATAATAACACTGATATATTTTATATTTTATTTCTGAGTCTAAAGGATATAACCAAATGTTGTTTTGATGGTCTGTTAAAAACTACACATTTTAATTTTTCCCAAAAATTTCATTTTTTTCTAGGGGAAAATGGGGATGGGATGACATTTTTTCCGTACTGTAAAAATTTCTGGAAATTTTACATCTATAAGAGTCCTAGTACAAGAGAGTCCAGCTCCAGTGAAATCAGTTAAATTTCTTCAGCTTGCAAGAAAGCCAGCTTTCATGAATACTAGAGAAACAATAGCCCAGAAGGTTCTTCAGAAATGCCTATAGATATTTATTCCAGTAATTTTCTGCCTTAGCATTTTTCATACAATGCCCAGTCCAATGTTCCATAATTTGTTCTGAAAGCATACCAGAGACCACCCTACTTGCTTGTTAGTAAGCTCTGTTTATTTTATATATTTCTCCAAAGAGCCAGTGAAATGCAAGAGTCCAGGAAATCCAGAAAATGGGTATTCGCATGGTGACAACTACAGTGTTGGCAGTGAAGTTATTTTCTCTTGCGAAGAGGGCTATCGTCTGACAGGAGTAGTTAAAGTCATATGCTTGGAGTCTGGGGAATGGAGCCACCTGATACCATACTGTGAAGGTATCATTCTTTGTTACCCTTCTCAGTGTAGTCCCACTTATAGCAATTGGCACCACCTCGCGGCCAAACTTGGAAATAGCAAACAAATTTCAAACTTGAAGCACTAAGCACTTCTGTGACATCATCCATCCCTCATCTTCCTCTCCACCCACTCCACCAGATGTTTCCAGTTTTTTTGCTTCCAGCCTTCCATGGACTCTGGATAGCAAAGAACCGATGTATGACCCTTGCTAAGGGCTTTGAAAAATGTACCAAGTACAGTGCTAGAATTCCTGAAACAGAGGGCCTTTTCACGTGCGGGGTGGGGGGATGCCTGTGCGAATGCCCCGGCAGGTGCAGGGAGATGGGTTGGCGCCTATAGGAATGGTGCCCGCAATGGGTAGGGGTGCATGTGCACTCCTGCGCTCCACTCACTTCCACCCATGACCCACATACAGAGCAACAGGCTCCAATGCCAGTTGCTCCGTGCGTGGAGATGGCTGGAGATGGGTGTGCACCTGTGGGAATGGCCACCTCCACCCACCGCGCATGCACACCCATCCCCCCACCCACCGCGACCCATTTGAAAAGGGCCAGATTCGCACTCTTGGTGCTTATTCTGCTTGTGAAGGCATCATTTGGCAGGATACTGCAGATACTGTAAATCAGGGATACCCAAACTGGGCATTGGGACCCCTGGTGGTGGTACTGGATTGATAAATGGAGTCCCAATGAGGCTGGATCTAATCAGGGCTTAATTTTGTGCCATGGTTTGTCAGGATTCAGCCCTGGCAACTGTTTTCAAGCCAGAACCCAGGCGTAGCACCTCTTTCAACCCCTGTCAGTGACTATCACCATTGCATTGTTGCTCTGCCAAACCCCCCACCCCAGCTGGATCCAGACAGTCCTAATCTTTTCTCTGCCAGTGTTGGGGTTGACGGGGAGGGTGCTGCTCCTGCCACCCATCAATTGTTTGGCAGGGGGAGAGTTTTGTTACCAGAGATGATTAGTGGGAAGCAGTACTGACAGGCCCCAGCCGCGACCCCCTTCAAACTGACCCTGGGTGAGGGCTGGCAAAGGAATGAGAACAGAGGCTGGTGAAATTGTGGGGCTTGGCAGCACCTCTGAATTCCTCCCCCTCAACCCCCAATGCTTCTGGGGTTAACAATTAGGACAACCATGGCAGGGCTGAGCTGTGGCACCTCTTTTCCCCCCACACAAATTAAGCACTGGATCTGTGTAATTAGAAGTGCAAATTTCTAAATCACAAGGATTTCTTTTGCTGTTAGCAGGGTCACAGCCTAAAAGAGTTTGGGAACCACTGAGGTAAGCATTGGTAGATAACATAGGTGGTTATAATAAGTTGCAGCACAGGAGAGACTGTACTCTGAGAGGATTTAACCCCACTCCCCTTATTCATGCATTTCTTGATAACTTCAGTGGAAGAACTTGCATGAGTAAAGAAAGTAGATTTCAGCCATAATAGTAAGAATCATTGCTAAAAAATTAAGCATCTGAAAAGGTACTTTTACATAAAATTAATCTGTGGGTGAAAACAAATGAGATGGGGGGCAAGTCAGATCCCCTAGCTGCCCGGAAAGGGGATGGGAGGGCCACTGCAGCTGCCACTCCTCAGGTTGGTGGGAAGAGCTGTTCAAATGAGCAGCTCCCTGTCCCACCCCCCAGAATCCAGGCCGGGGGCGTGGGGGTGTGAGGGGACTGCCATCACAAGTTCCTCCACACCACAGGTCAGCCGAGGAGCCGTTCACATGGGACAGGACTCCCAGACCCCTGCTGCCCAGCAGAATTGGGCCCCCAGGTGGAACTGCTCCCAAACAGCTGATTGGGGGAGTGGAAAAGCGTGCTCAACCAAACCAGATGTGCACACCAAACAGCTGATCAGGGCCCCGGAGGAGCGTATTCCTCAAGGCCCCACCGATCAGCTGTTTGGCAGCTGGGGTGAGCACGATCCTTTGGGCCCACTCCTCAGACCTCGCCTCATGGTGGGGCTGGGCAAGGCCTAATTGATGAGAGGGCACACGTTAGCCCGGATTAACCCAGCTGGGCGAATCTTAGCCTGGGCCCCATCACCAACCTTCTCCGGATGACGTGTTCGTAGCAGCCGTCCCTCCACCCAAAGGTGGATGTGGGCGAACAACTGGCAGCTACCAAACTGATGAGGAGGTAACTTGCAGACTACTGTCTCATTTGTTTTCACACTATGCTGTCTAATAGTCTGTGTTTTATTCCTTTCAAGCTGTCTCTTGTGGTGCCCCAGTTATTCCAGTGAATGGTGACATTGAGGGCTCAAATTTTACTTATCACAACAAGGTGGTATACAGGTAGGCGGCATGTTTTGTTTGGATCAAGTTGTTGCAACTGTCTCTGGAGGCAAATTGGAATTTGTTTACTGATTTCAACGAAATCTTAAAGCTACTCATGTTATGGGGAAGTAATGAGTGATCCACCCAAATGTCCCAATAACCCCTTTTCATAGCTGTTGTAAATTATATAAAACCAGTTTGATTTCACAAATTAGAAAATGAATACCATGTCGTGATGTACCCAGAAGTGGTGGAGTGTCTGTTGCTACAAGAGTCATTTGGGGGGGGGGGGGGCTGAAATGAGAAGAGATGTCACCAGAACTCCAGATGCAGAGGAGGAGTATGTCCCCTCTGCCTTCCGCTTCAGCCCCATTCCTTGAGGCAAGATACCCACAGTATCTCTGTTGGATGCTTGCCCAGGCAGTTTTTTAAAAAAAAAAAAAACTCCAATGAAAGAGATCCCATAACCTCCCTAGGCAACATAGTCCACTGTCTGCCTGTCCTTATAGCTAGGAAGCTTTTCCTAATATTTAAAACTGAAATTTGCCTTGCTGCAATTTTGTCCATTTCCTCTTGTCCTACTGTACTGCCTCTTGCCCTACATCGGTGCTTAAAATGGAACACATCTTAGTATGGTAGCCACTAGGGTGAGTTTTAAATAGCATGTACTCTACATATAGTAAAACTACCTACGGACTGAAGCCACATCATCGACCTGTTTTTTTCTACATCAGAGGTGGCCAAGAGGTAGATTTCAATCCACTGGTGGATCATGAGCTAGTCTCCAGTAGATCATAGTGTGGGGCTGGGGACCAGCCTCTCAGAGATCACCTCTAGAAGGGGTAGAGGGGAGAGTGGGTCTAGTGACCCAGTGGTGTCTCAAAGGAAGAGAGGAACTAGAAGAGTCCAGTGAAGTGGAAACGGCTCTTTCTAAAGGGAATGCTCCTCTCCATGCCTGAGACCAGTTCCTAAGATGTCCTAGAGCTGGGAGCCAGTGGGAGAGGTCCAGGCTTGGAACACTGGAGCCAGTGGGAGGAGTCCTGGTAGATCACCTAAAGTTGATGCCAAGATCAAGTGGGTTACGTGTCCCTTAGACTGCCCACCCCTGTTCTGCGTCTTTTATTTATGTACCACCTATAGATGTACCGCCTATAGATCCACCAGATCTAGCTTTCACATAGATTTTCAGTAGGATCCAGGCAGATTTTCTAGCTGCAGTAAAACAGAATACTATGTGATATGCAAGTGTGTTGGGAGTGTATGTGAGAGAACGAGAGAGAAGGAGTGGGATGTTTGGGGAGAATTCTCTCTACAAATATATTTTATAGCTACTTTCCTCTCTAAATACAGATGTAATAGAGGATACAATCTGCTGGGTGAAGAAGAAGCATTGTGCCTTGCTAGTGGTACTTGGGACTGTTCTCCTCCTTCCTGTGAACTAGTAACATGTCCTATCCCACAGAAAATTAACAATGGGGAATATATACTGAGCAGTCGAACATACCTTTCTACCGCATCATACACATGTAACAGCGGATACAGGTAAAAATGCTAAAATATGCATGCAGTAAAAGTGCTGGTTAAGTATAGAAGCTTGTGGAAATGACAAATTCATTTATGAATAATTCGAGTGCACCTAATGTATCCTGAGAGAGATACTATATTTAAGGTTTTATTTTTCTTAGTTCTTTAAGATACTTTCTGTATCTCACACAAAATTTTAGTGCTTATGGGAAGGTTACATAAAATAAGCCATCTTATTAATGTTTAATTCATTCTCTTTATCACCAAGTTCTAAGCATACTTCAAACACTGCATGAATATGAAAATTACTCCAGTATCAAAAAGTTCCTATTCACAGCTTGAAGGCTATATTAGGCTTAGTTGGCTTTAATGCTTGCACAAGGTTATTTTTATTTGAAAGCACTCCAAGATATCAACATTTAGGGCCTTCTGTAAAGCAGAGTGTCTGATGCAACCCTTTTAATAAATGCATAAAACGTATACCTATTCTTATGTTTTCCTTTTGCACATGTGAATCGAGAATAGTGCAAACAGGTCTTTATAGAAGAAATAATTTTAAAAGAATAAACGACTTTATATTAGAATGAATCTTAATTCCAGTTTACGTACTGAACAAATTGAAAATCCATCGCTATATTATATACTTGCATGCACACCCATATATTTAACATATCCTATATTCTGCCTGCATACATGTTCTGGGCTGATTTTCATAGTATACAGTCATTCAGAACTGTCTACATAGGGATATAAAAGGATGCTACTTGTGTAAGCAGGAAGTGGTACTCATTTTGCACTGGGATAAATGGGGTAAAGTAGGCTAGAATCGGACTCTATCTACACCATGTCTTGCTCAGGCAAAATTCCCACTGAAATAAAATAGAAGTTTTGTCTGTGACCAGAATTGTAGCAAGGTCATAATGTGTGAGGTATGATTTCTTGTATATGTGAAATACGTATCATGAAAGTTAAGACGTTTTCAATGTAGCTGAATCTTATGGATGAAATTCTTCATTTATGCTTCTTTAAAGGCTGACTGTGTTCAGGTTTTCTGTGGTTATTCTGCATGGATGTTAGATGAAATCCACAAACTCATGACTCAAACCCAGGAACCGGCGTTTACTTTCCCCATTGCTCACAATGAGGAAAATACGTTGAACACAGGTTCCCAGGGTTGAGTCATGAGTTTGAACAGTGGGTGTCTTTAGACATAACGTCAGCAGGTGTCTGAATGTGTGTTTCAACCTTGATATGAATATTGGTTTGGCCCTGTGTTCACCATGTAGCGCTGGTTGACACACAGCCCATCTTGGGGCAAATCGGTGTTTTGCTCGCAGTCAAGCACTGCCACCTTGTTCCTCATGCTATACCTGCTAATGTGACATGCCATATCATTAGACACAATATCGGTCAAGTATTCAGCTGAAACACGCAAATTGTCCTTGTGATGCAATGGTGTTCACATTGCATGATGAACAAGTGGCCAAATTGATTGTTATGGTGCTTACACACAATGGCCAAACACATGTTTAGGAGTTTTGACACCCAACCTTTGTTATGTCTAAAGACGTCCAGTGAAAAGGCTTACATCTTAAGCTGGTGTCTCTGGCTGCTGGATCTGTGGAAGCCTGGATCCAGTCCTTCCCTTAGCTCGCTTAACAAGTTCCTTTTCCGACCAGTCTATTCCTTGCAGATGCATCACATGCCTTCCTGGCAGTACTCCATATCTCCTGTGAAGGTCTCAAGCCTTCTACAGGTAAAGTGCACTTTGTCTGGATAACACTGTTTCACCTTTATATTGTGGCACAAAGAAACAAAGGGTGCTTGCCAATATTCAGGGAGGGGTGTGGACTAAGGTGAGTTTAACTCACGTTAGCGCGGTCATGTGAATCCCCGCTCGTGTGGGTGGGGGTTTTAGCATTATTTTCCCATTCTCCTGTTAAATTAAATAATGTGAGATAGACCTGGATTTTGAGCCCTCTATCACATTATTGAATTTAACAGGAAAATGGGGAAATAAACACTAAGGTTGCTTGCCAACACATTCAGGGAGGGGAGAGGACTAATGTGAGTTTAACTCACATTAGCGCGGTCACATGAAATCTTCACTCGTGTGTGCGGGGGTTTTAGTATTATTTTTTCGATCTCCCATTAAATTAAATAACGTGATACAGGGCTGGGTGTTGAGCCCTATATCACATTATTGAATTTAACAAGAGATAGGGAAAATAATGCTAAAACCCACATGCACACAAGTGGGGATTTCACATGACTGCACTAACATGAGTTAAACTAATGTTAATCCCCGCCCCTCTCCCGATGTCAGCAAACAGCCAAAAAGAGCAGCCAAGTGGTAATATCTTGGGTTTAATTCAGTAAACATTCTTCCTTTCCTAAAGAAAATGAAAAGCTTTTTCAAAGGTTATCTAAACCTCAGTGTTTCTTTTACTTCTCTTGAGTGAATCAAGTTTCAAATCCCTTGCAGCTATGGTGTTGGTGGTGGTAAACAAATCAAGAACCAAGTTCAAACGTGTATATGCAGCCCTTGGGTGAGGTCATTTGAAGGTTTGGTGTGCGATGTCATCAATATGCTGATGACACCCAACTTAACCTGTCTTTTTCAACTGACCCAGCAGTCTTGGTGCTTGGCGGCTGTCGGGGACTGTACAAGGGCGAACTGTCTGAAGCTTAATCCCAACAAGATAGAGGTGACGCTGGTGGGAGGGGCTGAGGGAGTGGTGGCACCCGTCATTGATAGGGTCTGCCCTACGTTGGTTCTTCAGGTCTGTAGTCTGGGGTTGCTCCTTGACTCACAACTCCACCTGGATGCCCAGTTGGCGGCCATGGGGAAGGGAGCATTTCGCCAATTACATCTGGTGCAACGGTTTTGGCTGTATGTCTCAGACACAGATCTGGCCACCATCAGCGCTTTCATCACTTCGAGACTGGACTATTACAACACGCTGTACGTGGAGCCACCTTTAGGTGACGGTCCGGAGACTGCAGCTGGTGCAGAACACAGCGGCCCATCTCCTTACAGGGACGGGTTGTCATGAGAACATTACACTAGTGCTCCGTTCTTTGCATTGGCTGCCTAGACTCTTCTGGGCCAAGTCAAGGTGTTGGTTTTGACCTATAAAGCCTTAAATAGCCTGGGCCCCACTTAACTGCAGGGTCGCCTCACCTCCTGGGTCCTGGCCCGCCCCCTGCGGCCGGCCGGGGACACCTCCCTCAGAGTCTCCCGGGTATCGCGGGGGTCAACAATGAAGGGGGCGTTCTGGGTGGATGCACCACAGCTGTGGAACTCCCTCCCGATTGGAGGTCCGCTGGGCCCCAGACAGTGTAAGACCTGGCTGTTCCCCCAGGTTTGTGGCGAGGGAGACAGGTGATGGGTGGGGGGGGTTGGTAGGGAGGTTGGAGGTGGGGGTTGGCTCTGCCTGGGTTGTTTTTGCCATTGATTTTATATTATATTGTTTTTATATTATGTTGTTTGTTGAAGCTTTTTATTATTGTAATATGTTATGTTTTAATTATGTTGTGAGCCGCCCTCAACTGCTGTGGCAGGAGGGGGTGGCGAATAAATCTAAATAAATAAATAATGGCCAAACACCCATGTTTGCTGTATTTTCCCTATTGACAGCAATGGGGGAAACACAGTGATCATGGGCCCCTGCTAATGGCTCTGTGTTGCAGTTTGTTTGCTGGCCAAACTTCCATTCACACCACTCAGGGTTCTGTCTACACAAGAAGTACAAAAGTTGCCACAATAGCCTAATCAAACCTTTGATTCTCTTTAGCCTTCAGGGTCCCACAGTACTTGTGTGTGAAGCCTCTGGTAACTGGAACAGCACACCTCCAGACTGTGAAGTTGTCTTTTGTGGACCACCTCCTGCCATTAAAGATGCTGCCATTAGTGGGAATAACTTTACTTATGGAAACACAGTCACTTATGCCTGTAAGGAAGGGTATGTACTATTACAGTAAAACTTATGATCATGAGTAAATATTGCCAAGTCAAAGAGTAGCCAAATGCTTACTCACTGTAAGACTGTCTTTCAGAACACCACAATGGTTACTGCGTATACACAGTTCCAGCAAAGTGTGTTGCTAAAACCTCCCCAAAACATGCTTTAATACTTTTCTCCTGAAAACCGCCTGAAGGAAAGAAGTGTGCCTTTAGGGAATATGACTGTTTTACAAATGTTGATTAATCATCCTTTCTATTAAACGTGTATGAAAGTTAAAAGCCATTGAAAATTCTTGCCAACTGAAAAATGTATACACGTCACAAGGAGCATATTTCCTCTGGCTGTACTCTAGATACTAGATTTAATGGTTAGGCTGTATAGATACTTTGCTAGAGAGTTCCAGAATGGTGTTTATGGCAATGAAATTATTCAGCATAAATTCCCTGTTTCCTCTGAACCATCATTGAAATAATGTCCCCTGGTGCCTTTCTGGAGTGCCATTTTTCAGGAAATACATTTCATAAAATCATGTTCCTAGCAGACTCCTGTAGTACTTTTCACAAAAGTAAGAATGATAATCTGGGTGACGTGGCCAAGTTCTAATTGGGGTGGGTTCTATTCCACCTATTTAAACTTCCCTTTGTAGTTTCAGATACAGTCTCCTGCATAATTTTCTGTTCTAAACTGTTGTTAATGATGTGCACCATTTAACAGATACCACGTTTCATCTAAAGGGAGATTGCATTTCAGTAGTGGCCAGAACAACTCCTATAATAAGCCCTCATTCTATAGCCTTCGGTCCGTTTATTCGGACCTAGGGAGCGTTCTCCCTCTTGACCACTAGGAGGCAGCACAGACTTTCGACTGGGCATGCGTAGGGAGAGCGCGCCCTCGCTTCCCCAGTCGAAAGTCTGCCTCTGAACTGTTAGGTAGTGCAGCGCGGGGGCTCTGCACCCCCAACGGACTTTCGTGCCTCCCTTGCTCTCCTTC
>QEPC01002304.1:440202-456237 GCA_003113815.1 Sphenodon punctatus | reverse complement strand
ACTAGGACCTTGAACTTGGCCCGGCACACTATCGGCAGCCAGTGCAGCGCTCGGAGCACCGGTGTAATGTGCTCCCGGCGACCCGTCCCCGTAAGAAGACGAGCCGCCGCATTCTGCACCAGCTGCAGCCTCCGGGCCAAGAACAAGGGAAGCCCCACGTAGAGCGCGTTACAATATGAAGGAGGGCTGCACAGTGCTATAAGCTGTGTCCCTTAACTGGCAATTTCCTTATTACTTTTAAGGGTTTGCAGGGGTGGGTTTTTGTTTAACTAGTTGCTGACAAAAGAGTCTGTTTCAGCCTGGGTGGGTGAGCGTAGGGGAGACTTGAAGCTACCTACAATTTCCTCCAACTTGAGGAGAGCTTGGATCTTTTCCAGTTCTTAAAAGAGGTTCAGCAGTCTGGCCACAACAGGCCAATTCAGCAGCTAGGTTTCCCCTAGCATTAGGGTCCACACCCTCTTCTTGTTGGCTAAACTCCAGTATCAGGGTTGGGAAATACAGCCTGAGAGAGCTACCATTGATGTTCCACAGCACCTGGAGATTCTCCTAAGTATAGGGAATCCTTAGAAAGCTAAATCTACCATCTTCCTACTTGAATGATGCCAAGAGAGCAGCATTAGACTGCTGGAGACAAAATAGTTGAGGCAATCTCTTTTATTAGATTACTGCTGTTGGTAGGAGAATGGAGGCTTTAAGGTAACATGGGGCGAAAGCTTGTATACTATCACCAGCAGTAGCTGGTCCAATAATAGAGATGAATTCAGCTACTTTGAGTGCCTTTACATCAGGAGTGGGGACCTTTTCTGTCCCAGGGGGCCACGTTGAAAATGAGTACGATCTCCGAGGGGCACATAGAGGTTGAGGGTGGGGATGCTTGGCAGGGGTATTCAAGAAAAGGAGGACCCAGATCATGGATCTGTGCTGTGGATCTGTCCCCTACTTTTGTGTGCAGGCCCTCCTCTCTGCTCCCTTATCCTAAGCTCAGTTGTTCAGTGCTTGGGGGTAGAGCCTGGATCCAGGGGCCAGATCCAGGAACTGGAAAAGGGCCACGTAAAAACTTGCTGAGGGCCGCATTTGGCCCCTAGACCTGAGGTTCCCCACCCCTGCTTTACATGGATGGCCCCCACAAATCTGCTCAACCTCATACCTGGACGGCCTGTCGGTGTAAAGGTAGACTGCCGAATGTGGAGGTGGAACCGAAGCGGAGCACACACTGCCTGCTCTGCTCCAGCCCTGCTAGCTATACTCTGGAATATTCCAGAGCACCGTCAGCGGAGCAGGCCACCTAAACCTGGGGCAGCGGCTGGAGGCAGAGCTGTGGTGGTCCATCTATTTGGCGAACAGCCATTGCAGCTCCACTCCCAGCCAGGGGTTGCTCTGGGCAATGCCATAGAGCTGCGGGTGGCAGCGTAGAGTGGCCGCTGATCCACCCGCAGCTCTATGGTGTGGTGGAGGGGAGCTCCATGTGGGCGGACTGCAGGCCACATCAGCCTCCAGGTCCATTTAAAATGGACCCAGGTGCATCTGCAAGCGAGTAAGATGTGGAGGTGCATTCCTGGAATTGCTCCAGAGTTGAGCACCCCCATGTCTGTCTAAAGACACCCTTCATTTCCATCTCTTACATTTGGGACCAATATTGCAATCACCATCTTTCTGTAGGCAATTAAGCAGCTTATGACAAGATTCTGTCCCAATCTAGTCAAACTCCTGTCACAGAATTTAGAAGCACACAGGAGAAATGCTTCATCATTACTCCAGGAGGTGGTAGTTCTCTCAGGCTGTATTCTCTGTGCACAAGCTGTATGTTGAATGATAGTGTAGCTCCAGCAGCCTGCCATTTAGAGCATCCAAGAGATGTTCATTGCCATTGTTATGTATTGCAGATGTCTGGATGGCTACATGATGGAAACAGAAATGGATATGTGCACTTGTCAGGAAGATGGGCTCTGGACCCCTGAGAATATTTCCTGCTGTCCCAGAAAATGTCCCCTGCCAATGAATATAACAAACATGATTATTTCTGGTGACGAGTTTACTGTGAATAAGAGCATTACTTTGTCATGCACAGAAGGCTATACTTTGATGGGAATAAACACTTCTACCTGTCAGGTAAGGATCACCTTCCTTCTGTTTATTTTAAAGTTACAGGACAACATTCTTCATTAAGATGTTGATGAACCCCCTCCTACTGAAGTCAATAGTTGACTTACGTAGCCATCCAGAAGTTAAAGTTTGTTCTTGCCGTACAAAACAGAAGTGTGCCGCACAAGATAAAACAAGTTCTGCTTCCCCTTTAAAAAAAGTAACTTTTTATTTCAGGCAATATATAGGGACTGGTCCCACGCCCTGCAGACCGGTGTGCACAGAACACACCATGTGCACCCCCATCATGAGGCTCGCAGTGTGTGTGCAAACCGTGTGGTTGTGCATGTGTGTGTGCGCAGCTGCACACATGAGGCATGGGATCAGCCCCATAAACATGTATTAGCAAATTTGGGGAAAATACTCTCTAGTAAAATAACAATGTCGTACTGTAATTGAAGTTATTCTATGGAATTCTCTTTTAACAGGACATTTTAGATTATAAATCCTGCAGACGCAGACGCATCTGAGTAATGCTGCTGACATCATATAGGAAAGCTTAAGCAAACGTTTGTGTTTGCTGGTCAGAGACCATGATGTTAACACCACTTTAGCATTTCTTATGCATGTTGCAGGGCTGGACAGCCCTGCAACATGCATAAGAAATATTAAAGCAGTGTTAAGGTGCATGTCTGAAAGTACCCTCAGTCTTAGAGCAGGAAGAATTCTGCCAAACATCAGTTGCTTCCTATTTGTGTTGCCTGCTTATTTGTTTGTATTGAATGCAAATCTACAGTGATTTGTTTACTCCTGCTTCCCACAGTCCTCACTGTAAGACAGAGAGATATTTGAAAAGAAATTCAGTTAATGAAAAAAGTCCAACTGTTTGCTCAACATTTCTTTAATTATCCTGAAGATTCCAGTGGGTCACGATGCAGATGAGCAGCTTTTTATCCTTACAGGAAGTATCTCTCTTCTCTGCACCATTAGTCAGATCTTTGTTCAGCAACTTTTCACATGTAAAGTATGTAGTATTTATTTCTTGTATGAAATGGTGAATCCTTATCATTATTTTTACATTTCCTAGCAAGCTCTTGTTTTCCCCTTTTTAGCATGATGGTAACTGGATGCCATCATTTTCAAATGGTATCTGTGCTCCTGTGTCTTGTGGAAAACCAGACGATCCAGAGCACGGAATGCTGGTTGGCACTGGACACAACTACAAAGATGCAGTTCTTTATAAATGCATCTCTGGCTATGAATTAGAAGTAAGTAACAAAAATGTAAACTCTACACAGGCTATAAATGTAACCTTTATGCTTACATATAAATTTGACTTTATATTACTCTCTGAACTATTCTTGAGTGTCCTCTCTGTTCATTAGAACATGTCAGTTCCTTGCTCTATGTTTTTCTGGGTCTCTGCAGGAAATTCATACCTTTCTATTCTTAGTGCATAGTGATTTACAAAATATGTTAAACAGCCATATCCTTGCCTCCAGTGGCTTCTAGTCTGAGTCAAAAAATTGAAATGCAGGCTAACAATTCACTTGCCAGAAGCCTTGGAGATACTGCAATTATGATCAGAGTCAGAAAGAAGAAATGAGTTTGAAAGAGAGAGTTGCAGGTAATGAGGAAGGTTCCTGTGTAATTGTAGCTAGTTGTTTAATCAGTGGATGCTACTCAACTGCTACATACAGTGGGTGGTGCAATCCTCACCCTTTAAAGTCAATGGAAGCTTTGTCAGTGACTTCTTGTGCTTATGACTCCAGCTGAAAATCAAAATCAGATTTACTTGTCAGCTCATTCTGACTCAGGAGCTTGCTTAGCAATATTCTGTAGCATTTTGCAAGAGTGGGTTTATTTAGCTTCAGAATATTCCTGTAAATGCTAGTTGTACCAGTGCTTTGGCAACTGTCACCTTAAGGTGAAATCTTACCCCATTAAAATCAATGGTAAAGCTTTCACTGACCTCAATGAGGTATCTACATGATGTTTTGATGTAATTAATTAATGCATCTTAAAGAGGAAAATCTTGTTGCACGTAGAAATTATTCCAGGTATGCCACCTAATGTCTGTCTTGCCTCCTTGCAATCAAGAACAAAGTGCTTTTATATTTGCGGAAATTTATTGTAAGGCATTGAACTTCCAAGAGCTAAACGTATTTAAAGTACCCTGCTAGCCTTGATTATAGCTTCAGTTCATGTGGGTATTAATAGAGCCAAATGTACAATCTGAAATTAATGTAAAGAATTCTGCAAAGAACAGAGTTCATTACCTAGGTAAAAATCCTGAATTCACTGGATACAGTGAAAATCCAGATTTCACCCTAAGTCACAAGAAAGCACTTATAACCATGTAAGTAAATAAGTAAACAAGAAAGTAAATCAAATAGTTTATTTCCAAGTAAATAGAAAATTTGATTGATTAGACAGGAGCCATTACAATTTATTTGTACAGCAGTGGCCATAGTTTTTCTTTAGAACAAAACAACTCAGACCTACACCCCATCCCGCCCATACTAAAATAAGTGTTAGAGAGAGGGGGATTATAACAATAGTGAAGCAATCTTGGAAACAAAAGGCTCATCAGCTAGCAAAAAACTGAAAGTATAATCCTGTTAGTGCACAGAGACCATAGGATTGGGAATCAGGAGGGCTCGATTGCAGTGTCAGCCCTCCAAATGATACTGTATTTTGGATAACTGCAAGTCAGTTATTCAGTCTATCATGTCTCAGTGTGGGGGTATTTATTTACTATTTACCCATTTGCCCATTTGCAGGGGTGTTGTGAGGCTGCCTTTATTAATGTATGTGATGTGCTCAGTTACTATGTTGATAAGCACCACAGAAATGTCTATAAACCAATAATAAGGTACTTTTTAATAAAAACCATATTGATAACTTCATGACCCAAATTCTCTTCCCATTTGGAAGTGCAAATCTAGATAAGTTCAACTGATTTAGATGAAATTGTTCCATGTTACACAGGGGTAGCTGACAACAGAATATGTGCTGAATTCCCAGTACTGACTATATTCTCTGGGCCTGATTTTCATGTCAGTTACATCACTTTTATACAGTGTTAGCACCATTGACTTCAGTAGCGTTGTTTATACAAGTATGACTAAAACTATATCTAATCCTAGCTGAACCGGTGTAAATCAGGACTGAGTCATCTGAAATCAGTGGAAATAAAAGTGATGTGAAATTGGTGTATGTGAGAGAAGCATCAGGCCTGATAGCTAATTTACTCTCCTGCTCTTTACTTTCATTGTAAATAACCTGTCACAGAGAGGCATAACCCAGCGATCTGAGCACATGACTGGGAGTGTGGAGTTCCAATCCTGTCTGTAGCATTGGGTGTTTTTAGATGGACGGACTGCCGCGGTGCTGACTGTGCCAGCCAGCTTCACACCCGGGTGGCCCATCCCTCTCAAGCCGGCCCGCTAGATGTTCGGGACAGTCCCACTGGTAGCACTCCAGAACATCCTAGAGTGCTGGAAGCAGAGCAGACTGGCCAAACCCAGGGCACCCGCCCAAAGTGGTGCAGCTGTCAGAGCGTCCGGCAGTCGCCCTCAACTCTATGGAGGTGGGGGACTCCACATGGGCAGACTGTGGGCCAAGGAACCTGCTGGGTCTGTCTGAACCCAACCCAGGCGGGCCTGGGAGCAGACAGGCGCGAGGGGCACCCCTGGAGCAGTTCCGGGGGCGGGCAGCCCTGCATCCATCTGTAAAACACACACTGACTCACTATATGGCTTGGGGCAAGACACTTATCAGTTTCTCATCTTGATCTCAACAGCAGGGAAGAGACGTAGTAGGGAAAGCAGGATTCTGGTATCATAGCAGTCTTTCAGAAGGGGGAGCAGTTTGATTTCCTTTACTTTTCCTGTAAGCATGACAGGATGATGACTATTTTGAACTGCTTTCTGATCCTTTCTCTTGTCTGATAGGGTAAAGCAGAACGCATCTGCCAAGGAGACAAACTGTGGAGTGGGGCAGCACCAGTGTGCAGAAGTAAGCTGTAGCTCTATTTATTGTATGTCACGCTCAGTTTGGGACTGGGTTTTCCATGTCACATAAATGGGAATGTTCCGTTGGCTTTACCTGTAACTTAAAGCAAGGCTGTCCAACTCGCAGACTGAATCCAGCCTGTAGGATTCCATCCAGCCTGCTGCCTTAAAATTGTTAAGAGATTTTTGTGCAGTCCAGCCCACCGGCAAATTGCTCTGAGGCAATTCAGCCTACAGCGACCAAGAAGTTGGGACAGTCCTTTCTCAAATCATCACTTTGTACAGAATATTCTAGAGCCATGGAATCAGGTCTATAGTTAAGGCATCTTGCACACACTGTTAAAATCATGAAAATTCTACTCATAAAATCAAGATGATTTATCCCATCACTGTGAAACCTTGTATGGAGGGAGGATCATGAGGGAGAGGCGTAGAAACTTGTCAAATTTCAGACAGAGCTGGTGAGAAACAGCTGAGTTACATGGGTTTGAAAATTGGTGGCAGAAGTGTTCTTTCTGTTCTTTGCGACCATCTCTTGTTGATAGAAAAAAGTGTTTAAAGTTATATGTCTGGAGCTGCAGAGGAGTCAGACAAATTCAAATGTGCATTCTAGTCATTTCCTGAGTTTGGATTTTTAAAATCTGTTATGTAGTTTTTATTTATTTATTTGTTTATTTATTTATTTATTAAATTATATGCCACCCTTCCCAGAATGACTCAGGGCAGCTTACAATTAATAAAAACCTATAAAACCCCAATTCCCTCCCCAGAAGACCTACCCCTGAAAGAAAAAAAAAAATCAAAAAACTTCCCCTAACCCCTCCCCCAACCACACATAACCCCCCACAACCCTGATCCCTATTCCCACCGTCCAAATTCCCTACTGAACAAAAACATTTTATGCTGCCTCCGGAAAATGCTCAGACTTGGGCTCAAACAAACCTCCAGGGGTAGGAAGTTCCATAAAATGGGGGCAGTGACCAAGAACCACACCCCTGCTCCGTGGAGAAAAGCAACGGGCAAAACCCGCAGGAGGGCACTCCCAGCAGACCGCAGAGGTCACAACAGAGCAGAGCATGGTAAGTCGGGATCTTTCGGATATGTGGGGCCCAGGCCATTTAGGACTTTAAAGGTCAAAAACAGCACCTTGAATTGTGCCTGGAAGGCTATAGGTAGCCAGTGCAGACTCCAGAGCACTGGCGTAATGCGCTCCCAAAGACCCATCCCCGAAAGGAGCCGGGCTGCCATGTTCTGCGCCAGCTGCAGCTTCCAAAAGTCATGAAGGGCAGCCCCACGTAGAGCATGTTGCAGTAGTCTAGCCTCAAAGTGATGAAAGGCAAAGCATAGATGACCGTGGCAAGGTCCAAATCAAAAAGAAAAGGCTGCAGCCTCTTCGCCAGATGTAATTGGTGAAAAGCACTCCTGAATCATGATCCAGGTGCAGCATGGGGTCCAAAAGCACTCCAAGGCTGCGAGCCTGAGTGACAAGAGGGGACTGAACCCTATCAATAACAGGAGTCCCCATCCTCTCCAAGTCACAGGGCCGACTCACCATCATCACCTCAATCTTGCCAGGATTCAGCCTCAATTGGCTCCCCTTCATCTAGTCCCCAACTGCAGCCAGGCAGTGGGTAAGCTCCAAGACTGCAGGACCTGGGTCAGATGAAAAAGAGAGATAAATCTGGGTGTCATCAGCGTATTGATGACACTTCACACCAAACCTCAAAATTATCTCATCGAGTGGCTTCATATACACATTGAACAAGATGGGAAACAAGATGGAACCCTGCGAGACCCCACAGGAGTGGTTACGCAGGGATGACAAGCAATCACCACCCACTCAGACCACCCCAACAGGAATTAACAGGACCACCCAAGAGCAGTCCCACCCACACCCGTCAGGTCCCACCATCATGTCAACAACACCTCATAATGAAGTGTGTCAAAGACTGCTGAAAGATCTAACAAGATCAACAGGGTCTTGAGAATTCAACAGCGTCTTGACAATTGACAATTCCCCTTGTCAATCTCCAGGCACAGATTATCGACCAAGGCCACAAGTGAAGTCTCTGTGCCATACCCAAGATGAAAGCCAGACTGAGAAGGGTGTCCAAGAATTCAACAGCTTCGAGGTGAGCCTGAAGCTTTCAGGCAACAATCCATTCAATAACCTTCCCTAAAAAGGGAAGGTTAGAGACAGGACAATAGCTGGCCAGGAAGTCCATATCCAAAGTTGGTTTCTTAAGCAGGGACCGCACAACCGCGTGTTTAAGGGCATCTGATGCCCTACCCTCCCAAAGGTAGGCTGACAATTCCAGCCAGCAATGGCCCCAGTATCTCTCAACTGATCTTCACCAACCAAGACGGGCAAGGATCTAATTCACAACTGGTCACCCTCATCACTCCATGTACATCCTCCGCATCAGTGGGCAATACCGCTGATCCAAACAAACAGAACAGGACTGAACTTCCATAACCCCAAACTCTGACTCTGCAGTAAAAATGGGACAATTTTTTTTAAGTTAGGACATTTTGCAGGTCCCATGTTATCCGGTAGAGAGAGTGAACTTGTGAAGTTATTTCATGCATCCACAGAACGCTGGTGCAAGTTCAGCAGGTGGACTGATCCCTCTATCAAGAATCACCGCAAGGATATTTGATGCTCTAGGAGGCCTGAGGCAGCCACCAGTCTCCCCCCTCCCTCCCCAATGAAGCTTAGAACCAGGTTGATGGGTGGGAGCCGTTAAGTCCTGGAAAGTCCCACCAAAGTCAGCCGTGCTCCAAAAAGCATGGAAATTGTAAGTTAAGGCTCTTGCCTTAACTTGCATGAGCTATGTAAGCAGTAAAGATGTTGTGAAGTCTTGCATATTGTGCTTGCTTACAACTTAGGCTCCATGCATCTACACTTTGCTCTGGTCTTCCAGCTCCAGTTCTCTTCAAGTTGGGAGCAACACTGAAGATGGGCATAGCCAACCCCCTACTTCCCATATATGCTTTCATTTGGGTTGGGGAGTATGGAACAGCTGATTACTGAGGGCTACATATGTTGTGGGGACAAGGTTAATGGCTGCAGGAAGTGTACAGGGAGACCAGACTGGGGACAGCTGGGCAGTGGGAGAAGTGAGGGGGCAGCCAGGTGCTGGGGGAGTGTTTATGGAGGACAAGGCTGGAAAATGGCACAGATAAGGCTGGGGGCAGGAAGGGATGTGGGGGGGAGCCATATGTATTGGCAGTGGGAAGACAGCTTTTGGAAGGGGTGTATATTGGGGGGACAAGCCTGAGAGGTGGGTGATGTATATTCATGGAGAAGGCTGGGGGCAGCCAGGGAGCAGTGTTTGTATGGGGAGGGGGTACCCAGGTGATGAAGGGGGATATATGGGAGGAGACACCTAAGAGCTGGATGATGTGTATTCAGGGACAAGGTCTTGGGGACAGACAGGGATGGGGACGAAGTGCATGTATGTTTTTTGCATGTGGGTTGGGGACAACAGGACATCCAAGTACTGGGGGGCAGGGAGTATGTGGGTACAGAATGTGTGCTTGGAGACAAAACTGTGGGAAGCCAGGAGTGGGGAGCAGTGTCTGTATGGGCAATTAGCAGCCACATGCTAGGAGGGTGTATATGGAGGGACAAGGCTCAGAGTCAGCTGTGGTGGGAAGGGAAGCAGTGTATGGGGAGGGGGCACCCAAGTGCTGGGGGCTGCGTATGTGGGGAAGAAGGCTAAGAGATGGGTGATATGTATTCAGGGACAAGCCTTGGGAGCAGTCAGGGGTGGGGAGGAATTGTATGTATGAGCTATAGTGGAGACAGGGATCAAGACCATAATATTGGGGCAGGGAGTAGCTTGCTGTCCCCAGCTTCAGTGTTGCCCCCAACCTGCAGAGGAAGAGGATTGGAGCTGAAAAGACCAAAGCAAAGTGTGGGTTCATGGAGCCTCAGTTGTAAGCGAGCACAATATGTGAGACTGGACAATGTCTTTTCTGCTTACATGGCATGCAAGTTAAGGTAGGAGCCTTAACTTACAATTTCCATGCTTTTTGGAGCATAGTTAAATTTTTAAAAGCCTTAACTCCTCTTTTAAGCTGAAGTTTTTTCAATCCTATATATTCATGTGACTGTTGTGACCCATCTTTCCGATTGGCTTTCCCATTACTCGCAGAGGTCATGATATCCCCAAGTGCTATTGCACTATCTGCTCGTTGGGTCTGATACGTGATTTGGGGTACCAAATTCAAGACACACGTACACACACACACACACACACACACACACACACACATATATATAGACACACATATAGACATATGCCACAATTCTGATACGTGATTTGGGGTACCAAATTCAAGCCAGTGCAGTGGGGCCTGGTTTTTAGAAAGCCTCCATGTTCTGGAAATCATGCCTCCTTCGGGCGTTTCAGATTAGGTGTCTAAAAACCACGAACTTATGTTGGTGAGGGTATGCATCCTTATGAGCTGTACAGGACTCTTCATTGAGCGATAGGCAAGTCAGAACTCACCTGGTGAAGAGTCCTGTGTGACTCATAAGGTCACATACTCCTCACCAACAGAAGTCGATCTAATAAAAAATATCATCTGAACTACTTTGTCTCCCATCTATTTCTTTTGAGACCAACACAGCAACCACATCCTCTCTAGATTAAAAACCACCAGTCATTTTTTAAAATGGCCTTAAGACATATTTCTAATAGGATGCCCAATTATTTTTCCCCAAATATGGTCATTCTGCCTGTCACTTCTTTCTGATGATTATTCTTCAGCAGAAGTGAAAGCCAGAAGAATTTGGATACTACTCTCCCTGTGACCTAATACTCAGAAACCATATATCAGAATATACCTAAACCCTTTGCCTATAAGTTTTCAGATCTACTCAACTTTGTCCTTTCAGTAATAACATATTTTCTCCACTTTTAGTTTCAAGTGGCCTGAAGTACCTTTTGTTCTATATTCTTTGCTTTCCCCTTGAATATATATCAGAGCTCATTAGTGCCATCCTTTTGAGGTGAGGCTGGGAAATCAATTTCTTCTTCAGTATGTTTTGAGGATGTTGTTTTTGGTCTGGTGTCACAGGTTAGCAGGTTAACTAGTAGCCCTAACCTGACTCTTCTCCTTTCCCCGCCCCTATTTGTACATTATTGATGGGACCTTGTTGCCTTTTGCCACAATTTCTTTGTGGAAGCCTTCTGCAGCTGCTTGTTAGAATGCTTAAGAACAACAGCAATATCCGTCATGTAAGTATGAGATCAATACAGGACCCTTTCTGAACAGGTCAGACACTATCTTTGGATAAAGCACACAGTGTAGATATAGCTGGAAATGTCTGAGGTTATTTCTTTTATTTATTTTGAGCCATTTTTAGTCTGCTCCCTCCTGTTCACAACAAAAGTAGAAAATATAAAACAATTCAATAATTAAAATCAAATACATAAAATGTATATAAAAAATCATTAAAAGAGCAGAACCAACCCCATCCCACCCTACCCATCTCCCTCCCCAAAATCCTGGCGGTACAGCCAGGTCTTACACTGTCTCCGGAAAGAGGGGAGGTCTGGAGCCTGGCGGGCCTCTGTCGGGAGGGAACTCCACAGTCTAGGAGTGACCACGGAGAACGCCTTCCCCATAGTCACAACTCGGGGGGCATCCCCGGCCAACCACAGGGGCCACACCACGGCCCGCGGCGTGAGGCATTCCCGGGTCATGAGTCGTTATAAAGGGATACCCTGGATTTCGGCATTCTTATAACTTGGTACAGTGCAGCTTCATCATATCATGGTATTTGAGGGCCATGCCTCATACCGTGTTATAACCAAAACCATGTTATAAAAGGGATGCTTAAATTTGGACTGTTTGGATGTGCAGACCCTTTGCCTTAGGCAATCAAAGAATTGGTAGTCTGTGATAAGATTCCTCCCCAACAGAAAGACCCGTGAGACTTGGATTGTTTAAGGGATAATGACCTATTACGTCCCTGACCGGTAGGAAGAAACTTGATTTTGAAACCGATGCTCCTCTGTCTGCAAAGTAGCTTTAATGGGTCAGTATCCTTTAAACAGTGCAAATCTGGTGAGTCTTTTCTTTGGAGAGTTTCTTATCACAAATTGATAACTTCTCTGCCTGTGATCAAATGGCTCTCTCAGTGAATGAATGAAGTTGGCACTCTACGTGTATGGGGTGTTTGTAGGTTTGGGGTTGGGGGATATGCCTCATAGAGTGTTATAACTGAGTTTAAGCTATACCAACACACTTTGTTATGAGGTTTCATTGGACCTGATTTTTTAGAGCTTCTAAACACAAGTTGAAATCATTGAGACTTGTGGCTGGCTGTTATATGGGGTCTTTTTAAATGAGCAAGGCTTGGAGGGGGCGGAGCATAGCCGCTGGGTGGCACAGCTGCGGAGCAGCCACACAGGTGGAGTGTGTGAGGATGAATTCTAACAGGCAGCTCCAAGCGTGGCTACTGTGGCAGCCACCTCACACTCCCCTTGCCATAGACCATGGGGGAGAGAGAAGCACGCTGGGCTGGCCTTTGAAATTGACATGTCCCGGACATGAGCTCTAGGGAACTGGGCTCCCCAGCACTCGCAGCCAGTTCCAGTGACTTGCAAAGACCATGTCCTCCACCCGCATTGCAGGTCTCGGCCCCTCATACCTTAGGGACTGCCTCACCCTTCGCGCCCCAGAGCGGCTCCTGCGGTCCGCCGGGGGTGCCTTCCTGGAGGTCCCCCGTGTTAAGCGGGGGGCCACGATGGAGAGGGCATTCTCGGTGGTGGGGCCGCGGCTTTGGAACTCCCTTCCGGAGGAGGCTCGCCTGGCGCCTAGCCTATTAACATTCCGGCATAGTTGTAAGACCTGGCTGTTCGCCCAGGCCTTTGGGAGGGAGGGGTAGGGGAATGTTTTAGTTCCCCCACCTATCTATATTTACATTGATTTTTTGCCCTGTTTAATATTTTAATATGGTGTTTTTATAAAAATTTTAAAATTTTATTGTATGTTTTGATATTGTAAGCCGCCCCGAGCTGCATGGCAGGAGGGGCGGGGTAGAAATTTATAAATAAATAAAATAAATATAAATTGCCAAAGAGCTGAGGACATGGCTGCTGGCGTGGGTGACCGCCCCAATTCATACTGGCAGCGGATGCATGGGTGCCCTTTTGACTTGCCCCACATGGTGCAGTCCAGGTTTCCCGGCAGTGCACCATGAATGAATGTTGAGGTTATAAAGGGTTGAGATTATAAAGCATGGATGTTGAGTGTTTCACAGGAGCGCACATTCTCCCCACTTCACCTTCAGATGTGTGGTCAAATGAGTAGCAATGTGTAGTAGCATCTCACTACGGTCTCCTTTTCATTGAGTGCAATAATCCAGGAAAGTTTGCAAGTACACACACACACTGCACCCTCATTATAACACACTTTGTTATAACGGGAAATTAGTTACAAGGTAGGAGGCATGGCTCCAAATTCGCAAACACAGAGGGAAGCAGTCCTCATTCATTCATCAAAGAGCCCCTTGATCACAGGCAGCAAGATTAAAGATTTGTGATAAAACTCACCAGACTTCTATTGTTTAAATTAATGGCCCATTTACAGACACTCTGCAAACTCTGGTGAATGGCCCTGCCATTCAGAAACCTGAGAACTCATTGGGTGAACTCACACGTAACTCTGCTAAACTCCAATGTCTGCAGGGCCCCAGAAGCTGTAATCAGCCCCGGATCGCTGTTGTGTGTGAATGAGGCACTCTGATTTACAGCCCCGCTTTAAACTCTAATCTAATGTTTAGATCTGATCTATTTGTCAGATTGGAGTTTAAAGTGGGGCTGGAACTCGGAGTGTTTCACTCACACACAACAGCGATTAGGGGGTCATCTGGAGCTGATTATACAGCTTCTGGGGCCCCGCAAACATCAGAGTTTAGCAGAGTTACATGTGAGTTCATCCATTATCTCCTACGCAGTGCAAGCCTTCTATGACTTACCCCTGAAAGGAAAAGCCTTTAATTTGTCTGCTAGAAGGTTCTGCACAGCCAAACGCTTAAGGTGTAAATATCTTCATTATAAAGCAGTTTCTTTTATAAGGTGACAATAGTTTTGGCTCCCAAATGGCATTTTATAATGAGGGTGCAGTGTGTGTGCCTGTATATAAGTATGTATTGTATCCTAAGTGTTTTTCATGGATACTCAAAGGAGAAGCCTGAAGAGGTTGAGACTGAGAAATTATACTGTTTGTCTGTGCATTAATTAAAGTGGCATGTTTTCTGTGATTTAGGGATATCCTGTGGGCCCCCAAAATCAATAGAGGATGGGTCTATTCATGGGACGGAGTTTCTGTTTGGAGATGAGGTTCTCTACAGCTGTCATCAAGGCTTTGAATTGCAGGGGCCAAGTCGAAGGATCTGCCACGTTAACAAAAAGTGGAGTCCCTTTGCCCCCACGTGTGTGAGTAAGTACAGAGCAGAGTAAATGAAATGCAGTCCCACAAATGAGTCAGATAGCATGAGTAGTAAAAATGTTTGTGCTATTTTACGGTAGCTTTTCCCTGTCTGTCAGGTCGTAGAGGCACTGCTCAGCTAGCAGTGAGGCAGTGGGAAGAAAAATGACTAAAGTGTTAATCTCGCCAGGGTCTGTGCTCTCGGGCAGAAGGATTCTATCATTGTGCAGAGTGTTGCAGCTGGATTCCCCCATGCTCAGACCTGGTGCAGTGGTGATCACCTCGGCTACTTCTGGCATGGATAAAGCTGAGCCGCATACGCATGACCGCACAGCCTCACACACACAGGGCGACTGGAGCAAAGGCGATGTGGTCAGGGATAGCATTGGGAGGCCTGGCACTAAAATCCCTTCATCTGCCCAGTGCTGAACTCAGCATGCTGATTAGAACTCATGCCACACCCTTCACTGTCTTTATACCTAGCTGGCACAGCCAGAGAAGTGGTCCAAAGGAGCTGCAGAGGCTTAGAACACAGCACTGCTGAGCAGAGGCTGTGCGAGCTAGCACTCCTTCTGAATTAGGTCCTCCCTGCAGGACCGCCTCACTCCCCGGACCCTACATTGGCCCCTACGGTCAGCCAGGCACGCCCTTCTCGAGGTCCCCCAAGTTTCTCAGGTTGGGGAGGGCGTTCTCGGTGGCTGTGCCAAGGCTGTGGAACTCCCTCCCATCAGAGGTCCGCTTGGCCCCAGATTTTCCCTCTTTCTGAAGACAGTGGAAAACCAGGCTTTTGGTGAGGGTGATGGGTGGGGAGGGGGGGGTTTCTTAGCTCTGCTCTTGTGTTTATTAGCTATGCTCTTGTGCTTGTTTTTATACTGCTGATTTTTATATTTTTATTTATATATATTTGTATATGTATTTTATTTGTTATTTTTGATAGTACTCTGAGCTTCCCCAAACTGCTGTTGGCAGGAGGGAGTGGGCTAAAAATATGGTGAAAGAAATAACTTTAAACAAATAAATAAGCAAGGCTAGTTTATATTTCCACTTTTATCTGAAAGAGACAGGGGCAAATTTTCTTGTCAGTTACATTCTCAGTCCATGACATTTGTTTTATTTATTTATTTATTTATTTATTTATTTCAATTTCTACCCAGCCCTTCCCAAATGGCTCAGGGAGGCTTACAAAACAAAGAAAAAGAATATATATAAATCAGCATAAAAACACAAACTCCCAACCTTTCCCCTCCCCAACCCTACCACAAACCAAAAACAAAACCCTCCCCAACCACTCTCTCTACCCTGAATACTTACCAAAAACCCATTCCCTATCCCTGCCTGCCAAATGCCTTAACAAACAGAAAGGTCTTACACCACCTCCGGAAGATGCCCAGACTTGGGCTCAAACAAACCTCTGGGGAAAGGGAGTTCCATAGCATCCGGGCAGCAACCGAGAACGTCCCCCTGTGAGCCCTCACCATATGCACAAGAC
>QEPC01002304.1:405480-439894 GCA_003113815.1 Sphenodon punctatus | reverse complement strand
ACCTGCGGCTGCGGGGACGCCGCGGCCGCTGGTGCTGGGGGGGGGCTCGCCTCGGGGTCTCACTCTGTTGCTGTTCTATCTTTTTTACAACAAAAAGCCAGGCTGGGCAGGGTGGGTGGGGGGTGTCCCCCCTTCCACCCGCGCAGCCTGGACTCGGGGAGGGTTTTTTTTCTTTTAAACAGTTTGGCTGGGGCTTTAATTTTTTTGACATTGCAGCCATTTAAAAATGGCCGCAATGCAAAAAAACCGGCACACCGAAATCCGGTACCGGGCGCCGGATTACCGGGCCGAATCCGATAATACCGGTACGCCCGATACCGGCATTATCGGATACCAGTAGATCCGGAATTCCCATCCCTAGTGAAAAGCGTTTCTGGCCACCACGGCAACCTGACAATCCAGGTGCAACAAGGGGCCCAGAAGCACCTGGAGGCTGCAAGCCTGACTGACCAGAGGGGTCGGACTCCATTAATAACAGGAGTCCCAATTCCCTCCAGGTCACAAGGCCAACCAACCATCGTCGCCTCAGTCTTGTCTGGATTCAGCTTCAGTCAGCTCCTCCTCATCCAGTCCCCAACAGCAGGCAGGCATCGGGTAAGCACCGAGACTGCAGGGCTTGGGTCGGATGAAAAAGGAGAGGTAGAGCAGGGTGTCATCAGCATACTGATGGCACTTCTCCCCAAACCTCTTAATGACCTAGCCCAGCAGCCTCATATGCACATTGAACAAGAGGGAGAGCAGAATAAAACCCTGTAGGACCCCACAGGGTAGGTCCCGAGAGGATGACAAGCGATCGCCCATCACTACCCACTTGGGACCTCCCTGACAGGAAGGAGCAGAACCACTCGAGCAGTCCCACACACCCCTGCCAGGTCCTGTGGTCATGTCAACAACACCTCATGGTCAACTGTATCAAAGGCTGCCGAAAGATCGAACAGGACCAACAGGGTAGAATTCCTCTTGTCAATTTCCAGGCGCAGATCATCAACCAAGGCCACAAGTGCAGTCTCTGTACCATACCCAGGATGGAAGCCCAACTGAAACAGATCCAGGAATATGATAGCATCAAGATGAGCCTAGAGCTGTTGGGGAACCACCCTTTCAATAACCTTCCCTAAAAAGGGAAGTTTAGTGACCGGCCGATAGCTGGCCAGGGAATCAACATCCAAAAATGGCTTCTTAAGCAGGGGCCAGACAACCACAATTGCCCTATCTTGAAGGTTTACAGCAGGAAACAGTATATAAAACATAAAAATAAGTATAAAAACAACACAGAATACATAACAATGTGAAATTATTATTTTTTTAAACTCTGAAAATTGACTCCCCCACAAAGCCATTATCCCCACCCACCAAATGCTTGACCAACTAGAAAGGTCTTTCATTACCTCTTTAAAATGCTTAGACACATGCTTTTATGAACCTCATGAAGAAGTAAGTTGCATAATAACATAAAAAGTGCTGTTCTGAGTCAGACCAATGGTCCATCTAGCCCAGCATCCTGTCCCCGACAATGACCAGCTCGGTTGTTTGAGAAGTGCACAACAAGCCATTCCTGTTACTCTCAGCCCCTGGCAGTCAGAGGTGAAAAGCTTCAAAACTAGCAGCCACCAAGAATAACTCTCTGTGTGGCCCTATCATACAGATCTAGCAAACCAATGGAATTTGCAGGAGTTCATTCTCTCTTGACCTTAGGAATTGTAATGGAGCATAGGGGAGGAGGCAGATGGGACTGAAATGATTGTAAAAAGAGAGAAGAGCTTGGTCAATGTCTTATCTTTTTTATTGTGCCTTGGGATTCAAAGTACTCAGTCACCCTTCAGTGATTTACTTTGGGAGTGCACCGCTGACCCAACTGAGGAGTTAAGGTGCATTTGGTTATTTACTGTCTGAGTAATGACTTGTAACTTGGGTTTGGGTATGGTCCAAAGTACATAAAATTGTTTTATTCATCTTATTGATGCATTATGAAGGCTTTATAGCCTTACCAGTTAAATTCTTCTTTGGCTTTACACTCCATTGTATTTACGGCTGTGGCCAGTTTCTCTTTCCCATCTCTTCCTTCAGCTGCCTACAACAAGGGGAGTAGCTGTCTCTCTTCCATTATGCCCCATCTGTCTGCGACTCTTAAGACAACAGCTGCTTTTAGACGAGCGGGTCACCATCACGCAACCCGCTCACGCATTGTTTCAAAATGCCGTAATGCGGGATTACACGTGACAGCGGTCAGGGATCATGCACATGGGAGGCGATAGCGCATGATTTGCCGACCGCAAATTAAATACCTCGCAATTGGGGTATTTAATTCACGGTCGGCAAATCATGCGCTACCGCCTCCCATGCGCATGACCCCCTACCGCTGTCACATGTAATCCCACGTTGTGGGATTTTGAAACATCGCGTGAGCAGGTCACGCAACGGCAACCCACAGTCGTGACCTTAATATTGCTTTTCAGACTCCTTTTCCCCATCCTCTTAACTACTGACCAAGACACACTCCACAAAGCTGAATAAGAATTGTAGCTGAGTGGTCCTGGTCCCATCACTATGGTCGTTTTTACACGGATGCCCCCCCTTCCTTCTCCCCCCCCCCCCGGGTGTGCGGATGAGTGTGCGATGTAGGGGGGCATCTGCAACACACACCCACAGAGCCATCCAGCAAAACAGAGGAGGCTCCATGGGTGGAAAAGGGTGTGTGTCCATGGGCAACACATCCATACCCCCACCCACCGCTGCCGATGTAAAAAGGGCCTCTCTCTCAGCATCAGTTGCCCATCTGTAAAATGGGAATAATAATGACCTACCTCACAGGGTTTTTGTGAGGTTGAAGTAGATATGGATTGTAAAAGACTATGACCACTGAAAGTGTTTTATAAATTATTATAGCTATAGGATATGTGCTATATGAATTATTTATTTGTGCTATATATGTGCCTAATAAAATAATAATAAATAAATGATTGTGCATAAATGCCAAAGAACATTACACAACCAGATGACTCTTCTCTTCCAGGGGTAACTTGTGGACCAACTCCCTCCATAGCAAGTGCATTGCCTGTGGCCACAGGAAGTACATATCAAAGCAATGTGTCCTTTGTGTGTGATTTTGGCTACCACCTGGTTGGGCCCCAGAACATCACATGCCTAGCGAATGGGAGCTGGAGTCAGCCCCTCCCATCATGTGAAGGTGATGATCAGATTATGTTTTGTGTCTCTATAAATACTGCTGAATAGCAGAAAAGTAGTCGTGACATTCTTATAGGCATGTCATTTCATGTGCCACACAACCCAAAATTCCAGAGCATTTTTGAATGGTTGTTACATTTTTCCATAGAAGAGGAGACAAGAAGAGTTCTCTAGTTTAAATGTTGCACACCAGCCTACATAGAGAGAGGATCAGAATCTCCAATGCCCTGATTGCCCTCAGTTCTTAAACTTCAGCAAGAGGGAAAGGACTTAGACCCTTAAAAAGCAAGACTATGCACGCTGAACACAAATGGCTTCTCTCTCTCAGGCTCATAAAGAAAGGACTTGGGAAAAACTAGAATTTTGGAATGCACTAAGTTGCCATTCAATAGCAAGGATTGAAACTGTCCCAGGAAAGATCTTTATCACATACATATAGGGCACCCATCCTCAGCAAAATTATTCAAATGTGGACTACAAGCCACATGACCCAACCCAGAAGTATTACAAGCATACATCATTTGTTTATTTTTATCACCAGTAGGGAGCAAGATTCTCAGAATCAATCAATAAAAGTCAATGGGAACATATTAAATAAAAGTACATTACAAAAATACAAAATAGAAGTGGGCTAAACTTTAAAGGTAATCTTTTCCCCTTCTGTTCTCCTCTCTGCCTTAGAAAAGCCTCTCTGTGGTCTTGACCCACATTGGCTGCAATCCTCAAACCACAGAGTCTTAAGATTGGCCACTGTTGGAGACATCTGCTGGGCTCAATGCACCATTGGTCTGACCCAGTACGGCACTTCTTATCTTCTTAGAATTGTACGGTTGGGAGGTACCTCAAGAGTCATCTAGTCCACACCCTGCTCCAAGGCAGAATACTCTGCGCCTGGCAGCATCATTGGCAGGCTCATGTCCAGCCAGTTTTTGTGGAATCCCTTTCATTGGAGGTTTCCAGTCTCCCTGTGCAACCTATCCCATTGCCCAAGACTGTTCTTAATTTGACTCTGGAGTAGCCCTGTTTGAACCAATGGGACCACCACAAGTTAAGTGGTTTGAGGATGCATGTACAGTAGCTGGTTATGACATACAGTATCATCAGACTCCTCTTCTTTTAAATCTTGTTTTTAAGATTTTTTTTTGCCCGTGAGGCCTTTCCTAGCCAATAGCAGTTTTTACTTTAAATAGTGTTGTTTTATGCTGTCAATTCATTTCATTAGTTACCAATTAGTTGTCAATTTGCTTAGTTGGGCTTTCCTATTGTGATTCTGTACTTTTCTCCCCTCTCTTTTTTGTAATTATTTTTACTAGATTGCAAGTCCCCATGACTAGGAACTTTCCCCTTTTCTGTGTTAGGTACAGTGCCTGGTAGGTACACTGTTGGCACTTAATAAATGTATAATAATAATAATAATAATAAATATCAAAGACTCCTGGTCTTGAGGGAAATATTGGTACTTGACCTTTCTTCACCCCTAGAAAGAAATTGTCCACCAACAAAACTATATTTTCTTAATGTGCTTTGCACATAGCCAACCAAACCTGTACCTGTTTGTAAAAATATGTAACAGAAGTTGGACTCTACCTTCTTTCTTTCCAGTGCTACTGTTTTTCCTTTAATTATCATTCTGTAGCTGCTTCTGAGAGCAGGGCATCTTAACTGACAGAAAAAAAGTGAATCTAGAATCATGCTGACTTAATGAATGCTCCTCCTTTTAGAGACCACATGTGAAGATCCAGACTTCATGGTGAATGGAAAGGCGATCTATGAAAATAACACAGTTGGCAGCAGAGTGGTGTACTACTGTGACAGAGGATACAGCTTGGAAGGGGAACCCTTGGCAGAGTGCACGGGCAATGGAACCTGGAGTCACCCCATTCCTCTTTGCAAACGTGGGTTTGCTTTATAATGAAGAGTCATGTCTGGATTTTAGGCATCAGAGCCCAAATTCTTAATTTCATTTAAGTTAATGTTAAGCTAAAGTAAATAAATCCACTGTGGCGTCAGTGAAGATAATCCAGACTCATTCCAGTGTAAATGAGAGCAGAATTTGTCCCTAAAACTTTAAAATCCTACATTAGCATCTCCTAGTTTTCCTCCCTTTGTGTAACTTTGTAACCCTTTCAGCTTAACTGCTTTTCTGTCCAGAATTTTAGAGTACGTTACATTTGTGTTAAAAAATACTTTTAAAAGAAACCAAAAAAACCAATTAATATCCCCTGAAATTGAGAGTGAAACATTGGCCTACTTAATTGGAAAAGGAACGTGACTTATAGTCTACGATCCTGTTTCTTTTATCTTCATCTGATGTAACTGATCTTAGAACTGGTTTGAGTTGCCTTGTTCAAGCTGGGTCGTCTCACTGTGGGTTTTGTTTTGGTTTTTTTAACAAGAGACCAGCCTAGCTTTCGTTACTTGGAAAAAGAGTTGGCCTCTGCTGTATCTATGCAACCGAATCCTCTTGAGTAAGGATAGCAAGGTTTAGCCTAAGGTTACACTAAGCGAGCATGTTAAAAGAAGACTATATATGAACTATACATTCTGTTTAATATCCAGCTAGATAAATCTGCAAACAGAGACAGCTTCACTAGCACACTTGCTGCTTTATATCATTCTGGTGCCCCAAAGCAGCTGGAGCTCCAGCTAAACCAAACAGATTGATCCTCACAATACATCAGTAATTTCCATATTGTGGGTTGGAGTTGGGATTTGCAAGCGAGGTTACCCCATCTTTGATGTGGACACAATCCCAATTGATATTTGATATACTTTGCATGTTTTTGTTGCTGTCTGGAATCACAGGATTGTGTTTAAGTCTGAAAACATATTGGCAAAAAGTTTTTGGAACCGTTGAACCTTTGGGCATTTTCAGACAAGACACTCTTCACCCACTATCCACCCACCAATTATACATGTTGCAGGGCTGCAGTGTTTCCCTATGAGTGCCCTGTAACATGTATAGTGGGTGGGTGGGGAGTGTCTTGTCTAAAAATGCCTTTTTATTCCACCCTGCCAGTGAAAGGGGACCTTAGTATGGGGGTAAATTATATTTAAATCCAAATTAATGCCTCTTTGACTGTTTTAACTCAACCTGTTTCCTGTAGTAGACTTGCCAAAGCTTGAAAGCCAATGAGAAATGCACCTCTTCATATAGCTACTTTGGTGATTTGATGAATAAAAAAGAGAGAAGCTGGCGGAAAAGCTTAAGAGCTGTTTGTTTTTTTCCCCTCCTCACCCTTAAACAGCAAACCCTTGCCCTGTGCCTTTCATAATACCAGAGAATGCCCTCCTATCTGAGATGGATTTTTATGTTGGTCAGAAAATATCTATCAGGTGCAGAGAAGGATACCAGCTTAAAGGACAAGCGGTCATTACCTGTAATCCTGATGAGACATGGACACCAACAAAAGCTAAATGTGAAAGTAAGTGCATTAAAGAAATTCAATTAATTTTATAAAGAAATAGGTTTGATGACCTATATTAGATAGTATTTTGACACATTTTAATAGGAAGATTTTTATAGGAAGCACTGTTGTTTCTAGCAAAGCTGCTGCGCTTGTAAAAATGCAAACCAAAATATCTAGCAGCAAAATAAATTTTGCAAACTGGGTTAATATATGTATTTGTGTAGAGCAAGTAATGACTTTGCGATCAAAAACTATGCTGTTATGAAGCCTTGGAGTAATATCTAGCCATCTACCTCTGAAGATCCTACTTTATACCTGAATTATTTTACAAGTGAAATGTGCATACTGGAAACAAATATGCAGTCCTAATACCGAACATCTGATACTGCAGCTTTTACGATTTCTATGCCTGCAATCCTCTTCCCGCAGTTCATACTGCTGCTACTACCACTGAAACCCACTGCAGTAGTTTTGATACCATCAGTACATCAGAGATTACATGTTTAGAAGGACTCTCAACCCAGCCTCAGTTTGTAGGAATGTAAATCACTTGAGTGTATAGTTTTGCAGGCTATAAATTGCATAGGAGACAATGCCCCTTTAAAATCTTCTAAGATGTAGGGAATTGTATATGATATTTCAGGATTTTACAGGGAGTCATCCCAGACTCCTAGCTTTTTAAATATTTACTCCCCTATTTTAAACGAACAAATCTTTCCTGGTCTCTAGCTTATGAGTTCTGAAGGGACCCCTCTGAACCTAATTCTCTTTGAGAAAACTTTCAGCGATGAACTAATTTCTGACTACACTGCTACTCCTTTTCATCCTTCCCTATTACAGGCCTCCTCTAAAGCCCTTTGGAACAAGTAGGAATTTTTCCACCTATTTCAGTAGGCTTTGGGTCAAGTGTTAAGTACATAATCCTGTAGATGAAGATTGCTGGAAAATGCCATTGAGCCACAGAAACCTTGTGATATTCCTGTTCTAATAAAACAAAGGGGGCAAGTCCTGCAATCTGGGGTCAATATAAATCATGCCCAGCACACACCTTTACAACACACTGATAGGCAACTGTGATAGGCATTCTTTCCTAGGGACCTTCAGATATAGTTCCATGTCAGTTGATGACTCTATAGCTGGCCCTGTTATCACTTTCTTCTTAGTACTGCACTTAAGCAGTCATATGTAACTACTGTCCCAAGTTGGCCAAATAAAAGATCCTGAAAAAGGCTACAGTGCACATTATCTGCATCCAGTTTTGTGCTCTACTACTGGGTGTACTTAAGCACCCAGACCTGGTCATGGCTTCTCTGTGCTCCTGTCATTACCAGTATGAGAACATTAAGGTTCAGTTTGGTGCTTGTGGATGCAGATGCTGTGGGCACTTCCTAGGATATGCGGAAGCCTTTCTCTGTGGGTTCTTCTGAACAACTGCTTTGGCTCATTACAGTCCTTTAGTCAGAGCTCAGCAATCCTGCCCCCAAACAGACTCACATTGCATGCTGTAGTTATCAGACGCTAGCGTTCACCATTTCATCTCTGTTGATTTTGGCTTTTGTTTAGAGATTTCCTGTGGCCCCCCTGCTCGTACAGAGAATGCACTGGTGCGTGGGACATTTTATCAATATGGAGACATTGTAACCTACTCATGCTACAGCGGATACATGCTGGAGGGATCCCTTAGAAGTGTTTGTTTGCAAAATGGGACATGGACAACACCACCATCCTGCAAAGGTAAATAGGTGGGTGGAGACTGGGAGGAGGAGCTGTCATAGGAATTCCCCCTTTCCCAGGCACGTTTGTCCCATGGAAGAAAGAGGTGGGTGGGTTTTCCAGATTTGGGAGGATTAGCAGGGGTTGGAGATTCATCTCTACACCTAAGAGTAAAGACCCGGTCTCAAGACGTAGAAGGCAAGCCAGGGTGGAGCGCGGAACTCCCAATAGGGTGGAAAGCAGGAAATTCTGGAGCGACTCCAGATTACCGACAGAAAAAGGGGCCCAAATATCCGCCCCAAACAGGGTACCTACACGGTATTTTAACTTAAATAGCTTCAAGGCATGGGGAATAAACTTCCCTCCATGGGCTTCACCAGAACCTCAAAAGGCCCCCAATAGCTTGTTTTAGCTTAAGATAGGCTGCCCTGACGTGGGGAAGCCAAGATAGCTTGCTGTTAACAATCAGTCCCAGATACCTATAAGATAGGACTTGTTCAAGCTTTCCCCCATCTAAGAGCCAGGTATGGTTCTGAACTGGGCGCCCCGCCACCACCACCTTGGTCATATATTTTGGTCCTCCCATTGCCATGCCCCTTCAGCCTCTTTGCATGTTCCTATGGAGGGCCACCTCCAGCAATCCTGGAAGTCTGTAACTTCCAGCAATGGAAGCCCATTTCCCAAAAAATCCGAATCCCTGTTGGACCCTGATTTGACAGTTAACAATTTTAGACGTAATAATTCAGTGGATTATTAGTCAGTCATCATCTTACCTTCCCTACCCCCAAAAGATGGTGCAATTTTCAGGAAAGGTCTGTTTCCGGAATTCACATCTGAGTGCTCCTTTAGAACTATTCTATAAATAATGCAGGATATTTGCCTAACAAAAGGCCTCCAGTATCTAAGCCTTTGTGATCCACATCACAAGGAACTTGAAAGCAGCCTGCATGATGACTCACATGGAATATGTAGCTTTTGGCATCAATACTACAATATTAGTATCCCAGGTCTGCAAGAAACATTCTAACCCAATTAAACAAGTTAATCAATGTGAACATTATAATTAAGGCACAGTCTTCATTAATAATTGTGAGTGCTATAATCCCAGTTGTACTTGTCTAAACTGTTACAGGGTGCCTGATTCTGATCCCAGTCCAACTGGTGTAGATCAGGAGTAATCCACTGAACTGTGTGGAGTCATGACTGTGTAAGATCAGAGTGACATGCAGAGTTGGTTGAAGAGCCTGCATAGTATCTATGCACTTCACAGTCTGCCAGCCACCAAATTTCTGTCAAAGACCCGGCAGCATCCCTTACCGCTCTAGCAGAGCTGGCCTTGGAGGTGGTGTTGGGCTCCTCCAGGACTTCAACATTCACTTCAACATGGGGGACTTCAACATTCACGCCGATGCTGGCCTTGTTGGGGCGGAGCGAGAGTTCATGGCAACCATGAACTTGCCCCAGGAGGTTACCTGCCCGACCCACGTGGGGGGACATACCCTCGACCTGATCTTCGGTTCTGGCCTTGAGGCGGGGGGTCCGGTTGTGGGGGAGGTTACAGCGGTGCCCTTGTCATGGATGGACCATTATCTCCTTCAGGCCGGTCTTCTAGCGCACCCCCTCCAGAAGGGGAAGGGACCACTTAGGATGGTCCGCCCTCGGAGGCTGATGGAACCCCAGCGGTTCCAGGAGGTCCTGAGGGAGCTTACCCTGGATGTGGACGGTCACTCTGTGGATGAGCTGGTCCGGCATTGGAACATCTTGCTGGAGGAGGCCATTGACAGGGTGGCTCCGAGGCGCCTTCTGCCTCGGTCTCGTCACCGCAGGACCCCTTGGTTTACTGAGGGGCTGCGGTGTATGAAGCGTGTGGGCAGGAGGCTAGAGCGACGCTGGCGTCGGACTCGGTCTGTCTCCGATCGTCTTCTCCATAGGGCCCATTTGCGGTCCTATGTGGAGGCTGTGAGGACGGCGAGGAAGGAATTCCTCGCCGTCCTCATAGCGTCTGCGAAGTCGCGTCCAGCGGAGCTGTTTCGGGTGGTGCGGGGGCTGGTGAGTCCGGCCTCCCTCCGCCTGGATGGGGACTTGTCCCGGGCCCGCTGTGAGGAGTTTGTCATCTACTTCGCAGACAAGATCGCTCGGATTCAGGCCGATTTCGACGCTGGGTTGATAGCAGTAGGGGAAGAGCGCGGGGGGGCGGAGGGTCCGTCTGGTCCATCTTTATGGGGTGAGTTTCAGGAAGTGACGCCAGCCGATGTGGTGGATGTCCTGGGGTCTGTGAGGGCCACGTGTTGTCAACTAGATCCATGCCCGTCCTGGTTAATAAAAGCTTCCGGGGAGACGTTGGGGACGGTGCTGGCGAGGGTGGTGAATGCGTCCCTTCGGCAGGGGAGGTTGTCGCCTTGCTTAAAAGAGGCTGTGGTGCGCCCCCTGCTGAAAAAACCATCGTTGGACGTAGACGCGCTCGCCAGCTACCGACCTGTCTCTAACCTTCCCTTTTTAGGGAAGGTTATTGAGCGGGCAGTGGCGCTCCAGCTCCAGGGTCATCTAGATAATATCGGGCTCCTTGACCCGTTTCAATCTGGGTTCCGCCCCGGCTATGGCACCGAGACGGCGTTGGTGGCCTTGGTGGACGACCTCCGCCGGGAGATGGATGCGGGATGTTCGACATTTCTCATCCTGCTCGATCTCTCGGCCGCTTTTGACACCGTGGACCATGGGCTGCTGTTGAGACGACTGCGTGACCGGGGGGGTCTGGACGGGACTGTTCTTGAATGGTTCCGTTCATTCCTCTCGGGGAGGAGCCAGCGGGTGGTGTTGGGGGAGGAAACATCGAGCCCCCGCGCCTTACCGTGTGGCGTTCCGCAGGGATCGATCTTGTCTCCATTATTATTTAACATCTATATGCAGCCCTTGGGGGAGGTCGTGAGAGGGTTCGGGGTGCGATGTCACCAGTATGCTGATGATACTCAGCTGTACCTCTCGTTTTCTACCGACCCAGACCCTGCTGTCTCGGTGCTATCCCAATGTTTGGAGGCCGTGGCGGATTGGATGCGGCGGAGCAGACTGAAGCTCAACCCAGATAAGACGGAGGTGATGGTGGTGGGGAGGGCGAAGGGGGTGGTGGCCCCCCTGATTGGGGGGGTTTGCCCCCCTGTAGCTCAGCAGGTCCGGAGTCTGGGGGTCATATTGGACGCAGACCTGCGGCTGGAGCGGCAGGTGGAGGCAGTCGCTAAGGCTGCCTTCCGCCAGCTTTATCTGGTACGTAGGCTGCGTCCGTATGTCTCTGGCCCGGACCTGGCCTCCCTCATCCATGCATTCGTCACCTCGAGGCTCGACTACTGTAACGCGCTCTACGTGGGGCTTCCCTTGTTCTTGGTTCGGAGGCTGCAGCTAGTGCAGAATGCGGCGGCTCGTCTCCTTACGGGGGCGGGCCGTCGGGAGCATATTACACCTGTGCTCCGAGCTCTGCACTGGCTGCCGATAGCGTGCCGAGCCAAGTTCAAGGTTTTGGTGATGATCTATAAAGTCCTACACGGTGTCGGCCCCTCATACCTCAGGGACCGCCTCACCGTTCGCACCCCAGGGCGGCTCCTGCGGTCTGCCGGGGGTGCCTTCTTGGAGGTCCCCCGTGTTAAGCGGGGGGCCACAATGGAGAGGACATTCTCGGTAGTTGGGCTGCGGCTCTGGAACTCCTTTCCGGAGGAAGCTCATCTGGCCCCATGCCTGTTAACATTCCGGCGGAACTGTAAGACCTGGCTGTTCGCCCAGGTCTTTGGGAGGGAGGGAGGGTAGGGTGAGGGGTCTAGCTCCCCCACCTACTGTGGTTTTACTTATAACTTAGCCCTGTTTTAATATTTTGTTGTATTTATGAAAGTTTTTATGGTTTTATTGTATTTTAATGTTTTTGGAAGCCGCCCCGGGCTGCATAGCAGGAGGGGCGGGGTATAAATCCATCAAATAAATAAATATCAAATAAATAAGAGAAGAAAGGAAAGTATTGTGAGGAAAGTTTCAATGGGTTGCAGCCTGCATTTCCTGATCAAGAAGCAAACATTTTGTACCTTTTTGCTTTGTTCTTCACCAATTTTTATGTACATGTTTCCAAGAAGGGAACTGAAAATACCAAATTCCTGTAGAATGGGGGCACCCCAGGGGAAAGTGATCAACTTCCATCATAAATATAAATAAGCAGTATAGAGGTAATCTGTAGTAGGGTTTCTCAAACTGGTCTGTGGAACAACAGTTTGCAGAACCAGCCACAGTGAAATGGGCTTCTGTCTCTGCCAGTGCCGTGGCCATCATGGAGACAAAGGAGGGGGGCTCTGACAAGAGACAGTATTACACATGTGCTGGCAAAGGCGCTCTCATGCCCAGCACGTGTGTGTAACAGTCATCCTCCCTCTCCCCACCCCCGCCAGACATGACTGACACACCAACAGGGACCGACGCAGCCTGCTTTGTGCAGCTGTGGAAAACATACTTTCCTTTCTTCTCTTATACCAGGTCTCTGACTGAAATTTGGTGTGGTGTGCTGGGCAGCCCACAATGTGCATGCACTGGACCACAGCTTTCTCTAGCAGGTGCATAGCAATTGATGGGAAATTTTGAGGCTTAGTCCAAAAGGTTTGGGAACCTCCATTCAGGTTTTCTTAACTTAATAATAATATTAATAATTAATATAATAAAATTATTTTTATAGCACCTCTCCCACCAAATGGCGTTCGGAATGCTGTACAACCATGAAATACATAATAAAACATAGCCCATTTAAAACTTAGGTAAAGAGGGAGGACAGAATACACTGAGAGGAAAACAGCAGTGTAGAGCTAAAATGGGTAGCTGATTTGCTACCCGCAGGTAATACCCACATTTTCAGGTGCTGCATTGGGTACTCAATGGGCTACTTGATTACTGATTGTGTACTCAGAAACTTGAAAAATCGATAATTTCCAGTACTGATTTTTCGAGTTTCTGATTACCAATCAGTATATCGGGACAAAAAAATATATTAAAAATCGGGACAGAAAACAAAAAAATTGGAACGATGTCAACGTTCCAGAATGGAAAAAGCAAAAAATCAGTATGGAAGTTACCATTCCAGGACCGGGAGTCAACATTCCAGGAAATTGGGTACCCAAAACAGGTCAAAATTGGGGACCGATTGGAACCTGATGTTACCTAGTCGATTTGGGTACTAGATATTCGATGGGTATACCCATTTTTGTGGTTACTCATTTCAGCTCTACAGCAGGGGAACCTAAAAGCACCTGGAAAACAAATAATTTTTCAGGTGCTTTTTTAAAGGTGAGGAGGGAGCAACTGAGATGAACTCGGGTAACTCTTTCAGCCTATAAAAATTTTGCACTTGCATAGCACTTTTTACTAGCACTAGGTAGCTGGAGGGCGTAACAATGTCAGTTCACTTTTACAACAGCCATTGTGAGTTAAGGAAGGATTGCCCCTCCCTATCTTTCAGATCATAACACTTATTATGAGGCACCAGATGGCGCAATTGGAGATAGTTTCACTCATTCTTGTTAAGCGACTGCAAAAGCAGATGGATCCTGGAGAAATGCTTATGATGAGTGTCATAAAAACTGGCTCTCTGGCATTCACTCTCATCCAGAGATATCTATGCAAATGTGTAGTTCCTAACTCTCTAGCTGACCGAAACATCTGAAGGTGTCAAAACCAAGGCAAATCACTCATTTTCTCAATGTCACACAGGAAGGCTGACAGTGCAGCTGGGTACATAATTCTCTTCTCATTGCCATTCTTTTTACCTCATTATAATACCAATTGAGCAGTGCTTGCATTTCTCCTTAAATCCCCAATTTCTGGAATCCTCAACATATGCTTCCATTAAGTTTTTTGCCATTTTGGTTGCAAAGAATAGCTTTAAAAAACCAAACCCAAATTAATTATGTTTTGAAATCTCAGTATGTTTAAGCTAGCTCATGAATTATTTGGGACACATGGAGGTGTATCTCCCTTATATTGCTATCGAGTTACTCCTCCGATACACTAGTGTGAGAGGAGAATTTAGACCATAGATGTAACACCTGTGTTTTAAGCAGAAGACCATCTGTCAGTCACATGAGTAGAAATTAACATGAAATTTGAATGTGTACAGTGCATTCAAATTTCACGTTAATTAAATTAGCTGTGAAACTCACTGACACCGGTGCTAGTCAGGAAAGAGCTTCTTCTGGGGCTCCAATCTGGCAACAGCTTCTTGGTGCCATAGTGCTGCTGCTGCCGCTGGGGAAATGCCGCTGGCCAGCCAACAGAAAAGTATGCAACAAACCCTGCTGGCTGGCCGGCAGCAGAGCATACAACAGTGCGGGGCCCAGCAAAGACAGTGGCTGGAGCCGGTGAGCGTGGGAGGGCTTGGGGGCTATTGGGTGCCCTGGGGGCTGCAGAGAGTAAACATGGGCATGGATCCATTGTATCTCACAACGGATCCGTCCCACTTTGGACACAGTGAGAAATCAATGTGGGCATGCAGTCCATGTTGATCTCACGTAATTGCAATTTTCTCACGAGAAAATACAGAACATGTGCAAGCAGTCTTCGTGCCTCTCCTGATATCCCTGGTAGTGGTTCCTCCCCTCCCCCTGCCCAACATAACCCTAATTGGCTCAGTAGCTGCCCTGCCCTTCCCCAAAACCGACCCCCCACCCCCCTCTCTGGCCCCAAATTTTCCATCCTGAACCGCCAGGAGATAATAACCCTCAAAGGGTAGTTAGTAGTCGTACCAGTAATGAGCTAGATTTGGAACTCGTGGATCTAAATACACATTTCACTTTTTGTAATAACTATTAAAGATACAGGCTTCAATCCCAAGTAAGTGGTTTGAGGATCAAAACCAGGGTAACTTTTACATTTCGTTATATTTCCTTCTACTAGGTCTTTTTAATTAGGTATTATGAATTTGTATTGCAGAGACCCTAGTTAAGGATCATGCACTGTACAAATATATAAGAAGCAAGACCGCACTTTCCCAGAAATACTGACTATTGAAGTAATTTATATTTAGTTTGGCACCATGTAATCAGATACACAATGCAGTATTCATACCAATTAACCCAAATTACCAATGCAATAAACTATTTGTGCTATTTTCTTAAATCTTATTTTAATGAGACAATATATTATTCCTGGCACCTTTGTTTTGTTAGATTATTATGCCAAGACTAAGAAAGTATGTTTGATTTTACTTTTCTAGTTCTCTAGAATTATTATTATTTTTTTGCTGTGGGGAAAGGGAAGGGTTTATTTTAGCTTGCTTGCTTTATGAAAATAAGAAAAGTCAGATGAGACATGTCCATGTAAAATCCTCATTAAAATATACAAAATCTATTCTCAAACCCTTCTATATTTATAAAGGTTAATGTCAAAACCAATATTTCTGTAGAGCAACCGGGCAGTAAATTTTTGAAAGGCTGGTCTTAAACACTTAAGATTTAAATATCATTAATTTCAATAATAACTTTGACATGTCATGCATTGCATCTAGTAGAAGGCGGCATTGTACACACATGTGCCCATGTCAGAAACCATCCTTGCACAATCCATGCAGTCAAGGCAAAGTTCATCTTTGATCTTCATTAGATCCATTCATCGTATTTAAGCCTTCTGGTGCCAAGAACATGTTTAAGATGCAGAACTCTATACCACAGTTCCTGAGTGCAATCCTCACCCAGTGAAGACAATGTGAATTTTGCCATTGATTTCAATAGGTTCAGGATTGCAGCATTTGATGTGGCTTAACTTCTTTGTGTTTTAAGTTGATGCTGTTGTCATTTTCAGCTGTTTGTCGATTCCCGTGTCAGAATGGTGGCGTCTGTGAGCGACCAAATGCATGTTCCTGTCCAGACGGCTGGATGGGACGTCTCTGTGAAGAACGTATGTACCTCTTTGTCTGACCATACTGAAGATGTGCAGTAGATATTACTAGATGTGCATTGACATGACACTACACTGGCTGTGCAGAGAGAATTAGGCCATTTTCATATGGACCACAGCATCTTCACAGCCCATGGGGGATGAGTGGAGGCCGAGGCAGGTGGATGGTACGTGGTCACCTCGTCCTGTAGACACCCACCCATCTCCACGCACAAAGCATCCACCATTGGCGCCTGTTGCTCCATGTGTGACCGGTGGGTGGAGCGTGGGAGCACACACGCACATCCACCCACCTGCCACGGTGATCCCACGGACGCCCCACCCGCCCACACACATGGGCGAGGGGGTGGGGCATCCATGTGAAAAGGACCTTAATTTTGCAAAAATCCCAAACAACAAAGGCTATAACTTACTCAGTTTGGCAAATTAGTTGTGAACTGCTAAAGGACGCAAGCTATCTTGCCCACTTCTGCTGAAGAAAAGTGTTTCCAACAGGGCCAGGACTGGGGAATGAAATGGAGCCTATGTTAACTTCAGTTGCCAGGAATTTATTTATGTAACATGGGGAAACTAGGTAGATCGGGGGGCTGGTAAAGGCCTAAACATTTTTTTATTTCTCAAACTGGCTCACTCTAGGAAGTCTTTGTCAATTGAGAGCCTGTGTAGTGGATAGGTGTCACCAGAACCGTAATCACAGTTCACATAAATGCAGTGGACTGGGAGAAAGAAGATCTGGCTATAATTCCCTACTGTGCAACAGACGTCATGCACCATGTGACAAATCACTTAATCTCCCTGTGGTTCAGTAGCCTATCTTTATAGGGGAAACAAAAAGCACCTCTCTATGTCACAGGGGTGTTATGGGGTTAATGTATTAATGACTGTAATACTGTAGTGATAGGAAGAGAGGCAGAAAGACAAATCTATTCTTCTCCAAACAGTACTAGAGATGATTGTGAACCAAAGTACCATAAATCCTGGTTTTCAATTTCCCTGAATTGATGTTCAGGGCCTTCTCTCACTATTGCACTGTCATCTTGTCTAACAAAGTCTTGTTTAAGTGGAGAACAACTGAAAGAAACAATAGATTGTTCTACACTCAGCACAGTGATTTTTGCTCAAGCATTAATGTCATTTCCTTTGTCCCAAACTGTATGTTTAAAAGTGTTCCTTTAAATCCATTCAGCTCTGCGTCTGTTCGGGCTAAGTCTGTGTCAGGTGTGTGTCCCACCACACTGGCTAGATAAGACGATTTTGCAAAGCGATAGTTTGGTTTTCTTCAATGTAGAAAACACCAGCTATGTTGCACCAGTACATATTACGCAGGGGGCGGGTTGTAGGGTTTGGGTTGGGTTGTTGGGTTTTTTTGTGATTTCTCTCTTCCATGCCCTTTCCCATAACCAAGCACACACAAAAATACACCTCTTGTACACTTCAGAGGTTCTAAGGAGTTGAGGATACCCCACACCTCACAGACACTGGTTTTAACTATGTTTGAAATGTCACAACTCATTTTCCTACCTTAGTGTTAGCAATGATGCTAACACTGTCCTCCACGCTGAGGATCTAATTTTATGCTCCTGGTCATTTTTGATCTGCCATCTGATGGAGAAAACCCCAATATCGTCACATCCCAACTCATCCTCCTCCTCCCTGTGTGCACAAAGGAACAGACAGCTGCCTAGCTGGATTACTCTTCATATGGATACTTGTGCTATGTTTTCTGCATAAGTAGAAACTGGAAGGTGGGGTTCACATACAATAGGTTAAAAAACTTCCTTACCTAATTTCATGGCATTGTTCCTCCTGTAAAGAGAGTTAATGAGCAAGGTCCAGTCTTAGTTAACACTGAGCAGCACCGCTGCTTCAAATGCAAGTGTTGAGCACCTCTCAGGATCAGGCCACAGCTGAGGATACATGGTTCTGACAAGCCTTGGTCACCTAATGTTGTATGGTACATCTAACTCCAAAAGGGAGGTGATAGCTTATCATGTGACTGGTTCATCCTTCTGACACATCCTACTGTACTGGGAAAGATAGAGGGACTAAACAAAAGAAGTGGCTTTCCACAGTATAGATTAATCCCATCTGAGAATGAAAGGCCATTCCTGCTGTCATTCAGTTTTACTGTTATCTTTCTTGGTTTTACCACTAGAGTGTAGTGATCACGATGGGGATAGACCTGCCAGTCATTAGGAAACTTGGCTCCCACCACCAAAAGGCAAAAAGAAAACCGATTATAAGCCCTCTGGAGCAGAGTTTATCTTTTAATAGTAATAATTGGCACTTGGGACTATTTGCAAAAACAATTCTATAAAATATTATTACTATTATTTATCTTTTCCATAGCACCATTAGGCATATGCAGCACTTTACATTCACAGATTTTTAAAAGCCATGTAGGTCCCTGCCTAGTGGGCTTACAGTCTAAGATGGACAAAGATATGGGGAACATACATATTCCCATTGTATAGATGGGGAACTGAGGCTGAGAGGTTTTGACTTGCCCAAAGACCACCCGGTGAGTTTATTGGCTAGGGTGAGACTTGAACCCTGGTCTCCCAGGTCCAAGTCCAGCACCTTAACCACAGCTTCACAATTTGTCTCAGTGGAAATACAATCCGTTTAAAAACTATTTTAAAAAGAAAGCATGAAAGGGAATAGGATAAAAGGGAAGAAATAAAATATAGTAGAATGAAGGGCTGGCATAATATCTTAGCTACCAAAACCAGTAATCAGCCATGGTGTCACGTTTTGAACAATTTGCAAGCAATGGGGATTAGGGATGGGCGAACAGAACGCGATTCGGATGTTCAGTCGTTGGGTTCGAAACCCGAGTTCGGGTTCGATGGTTCGGTTCAGCGGAGTTCGGTTTGGCCGAACTTGGCCGAACATTCAAAAATAAAGAAACCGAAACCTAATTTTCAGCCCTGGAAAGACGTTTTTTCTGCCTCTGAACTCATCTGAACACGACCAAACTGTTCGGTCGTTCGAGAGTTCGGTTCGGACGTTCAGTTCAGACGTCCGAACAGACCGAGTTCGGTCCGAACGTCCGAACCACGTTCGCCCATCCCTAATGGGGCAGCACCTCTGGAAGTCCATAAAAGAGGGAGTTACAGAAATCAAGTGCTGTGTTCACCAGTGCATGAGTTGCTGTGGCAAGGTCAGCCTGGGATAAATAACAGGCGTAACTTACACAGATTACATAACTGAAAAAAGGCATCTTCGAACCACATCCAATACCTGAACTTTCATGGAAAGAGTGTGGTCGAAGACGATGTCCACATTCTTTACCTGGTCCACTAAACCCCCTCAACATGAAGGGGCCCAAAAGTAGAGAGGGTATCCTCCTATCAGCTGCCCTTACTAATTAGGATCACCTCAGTCTTCCCTGGACTGAGTACGAGGTAGCTCTGATGGCTAGATCATTCAGGTAATTCTCCAGGGCAGAGGCAGAGCTCCCAGGGTGAAAGAGAGAGAGGTTGCTGCTGTGCCTAGCACATGGAGGCCCTGTTCAGTGACTGGCACTACCACTATTAACAAAAATAATAGAAATCCTGTGAGTACCACCAAAGCACAAAAACCAGGTAATTTGACATGTTCATTAGACCACATAATAATTGACTATAAATTTATAGTCGGTGCAAATTTTGAAAGCTCTATGTAAAGCCACAAAATCTCACCCAATTAGGGCACTGGGGTTCTTATAAAAAGCAACACAAATTGTCCCTGTAGCCCCACAATCCTCCTTGGAAAGCTACAAATCTATGGGCTCATTCACACAAACACTTTTTAGAGTGGATAGTAGGGCCGGCCCCAGGGTTTGTGAGGCCATGTGCGAAGTCTTGGTGCGGGGCCTAATTTGCATAATTAGCCACCACCTAATTTGCAAATGTATAAATGTACATAAAACTTACTCCCTCTGGACAGGAAGGATTCCCATTCTCCACCCCTCCGAGCAACTATGGAGAAGCATGGCCTCCTAATGCTTCCCCCTCTCCCCAGCCGAGTGTCTACCACCACTCCCCAGGAGTGGTTCCACTGCAGGGGCAGCCAAGCGGGCAGTGACACAGGCACAGAGAGACTGACTGCGTCCACTGCCTTACTGGAGGAGGGGCCAGGGGGTGAGCTTAGCCAGTCTGGCCTCCAGGGCCTGTTGCTTCTTGCTGCCAGTGCCGCCTGTGCCTTGTGCACGCATGCGGTGTGACCAGTCCAGAGGTGCTGCTATCACACACACAAGACACCCAAAATGCAGCTAGCTTATTAAGCGCATTATGCCATGAAAAGAGACATATAACCAGTTCAGTTGTGCCCCCATAATCAGTTCATGCTGCCCCCACCCCATAACCAGTTCATTTCTGCCCCCGCCCCCATATAATCTATTCACGCTGCCCCCACCCATAACCATTTAATTTGTGCCCACGGGGCAGCGTGAATTGATTATATGGGGGTGCAAATGAACTGGTTATGGGGTGCGGGTTTAAAGACAGTATTCCTGTTAGCAATAACTTCATTAAGAAGAGTTAGTGAAATAGCAGCCATAATAATCTCAGAACCATATTTGCAGATTTATTTTCCAAGACAGAATAGATATTGCTTTACATCCTAAATTCCTACCTAAGATAGTATAAGTAAGACAGTTGTGAGAATGTGGCCCTTTTTACACGGGTCTCTCCTCCCAGCCGTAAACACGCAGATTTCTGTGTGTTCATGGGTGGGGGAACCCCATGTGAATGACGTGGTGCACGCGCCCATGGTGAGTGGGGGTGCGTGCGCGCTCGCCTAACACGCATCCCCACTCACCCCCCCACTCATCCCCACGCACGGAGCAACCGGGGGAAATGGTGGTTACTATGTGGGTGTGGATGAGTGGTGGGTGAGTGGGGATGTGTGTGCAGCTGTGTGCATGCCCCATCCATGCACTGGCGCGCCCACGGACTCCCCACCCGGTGGAGCCATGTAAAAATATCATGTGAGGAGCCACTCGAAGAAGAACAGAAGGTTGCTACCTTGCAAACAAGGTTCTTTGAGATGGCTCCGAACATTCTCACAACACCCACCCTTCCAGCCCCGCATGGAATTCTTTTCTTATATTTCTAGAAAGGGTTGAAAGGAACTGTCATTCAGAGGGGGAGGGTTCTTTTTATACTAGAGGAGCTCAAGACCATCATGTGGTCTATTATTTGAATAGGGTGAGTGCGCACAACCCAGTAGTGAGAATGAACCTTCTTTACAAGGTAGCAACCTTTGATCAGCACGTGGGCAGGAGCTGTTTGTAAACAGCCTTATCTCCCAGCCCTATCCAGTGTCCCCGCTGCTGCTGCTGCCCCCGCTGCAGCACTACTAGAAGGCAGAGGCAGATGAGGGATGGGGTCTGGAGCCAAGGAGGGGAGGCAGAATCACTTTCTGGGGGAGAAGCTGGCTGCAGCCTGCTGCCCAGCCAGGCAAGTGCGGGGCCCCAGCTGGCTGCGGGGCCATGTGCGGCCGCATATGTGGCACATGCCTAGCGCCGGCCCTGGTGGATAGCGACACAAACCCACATTCTGAATGTTGTCTGAAATCCTTTTCGCTTTCTGTATTCCTCGATGATCCCTTGTTGTCGGCACTTGATAGTGGGCCACTGAAATGCAGGGGAAGGAACTTTATTGATACTTAACAAGATAAGCATAGATTAAGGAACAAGTGGAAAGTTTGCAAGGGGAACATGTTGTGTGAATCAGCCCTGATGTCATGTTTCGAACAAAACACACTATTAAGAAAGTTGCAGGTAGTTTGGACATTTGCTGCAGACATTTTGTAAACCACTACTGCACAAGGGGTCTTTAGAGCTGCACTTTGTTAGGAGACCTCTCTGAAATGCTCACTCGGGCTGGCAACTACTCACCTGAGTCGCTCCAGCCACTGAATTTATTTATTTATTTATTTCATTATATTTCTACCCTACACTCTCCTGCCAATGGCAGCTCAGGGCCGCTCACAAGTTACAAAATATAAAAAATACACATAAAATACAAATACAAAGTATAAAATACATATAAAGAATAATCAAATAATAATAAAGCATCCAATAACAGAAAGCGGAGCTAAAAGTCCCATCCTCCCTAACTCTCCCCCCACCCTCATCAGTCTCCCTCACCGAAAGCCTGGCAGAACAGCCAAGACTTACGCTGTCTTCGGAAAGAGGGGAGGTCTGGGGTCAGGCGGACCTCCGTCAGGAGGAAGTTCCACAGCCTAGGTGGAGAACACACCCTCTCCATGGTCACCACCCGAGAAACTCATGGGACCTCGAGTTGGGTGCCCCCAAATGAACACAGGGGCCGGTCCAGGACCCGGGGGGTGAGGAGATCCCACAAGTAGACAGGGCCCAAGCCATATAGGGCTTTATAGGTCAAAACCAACTCTTTAAATCGGGCCTGGAAGGCTATAAGCCAGTGCAGAGAGCAAAGCACTGGTGTAATGTGATTGCGACAACCCGTCCCAAAAAGGAGACGGGCCGCAGCATTCTGCAGCAGGTGTAGTCTCCAAACAGTCACCAAGAGTAGCCTCACGTAGGACTGGCGTAAGTATTCATAGGCATGAGTAAGTGTTACTCATGGAGTCCATGATCATCATTCTTGCTTGCAGCAGAAGCACTGAAATCCCATATAGCATTACCAGTGTGTACAGCGGGCACAGACTGTTTGCTGTCAGGATTACAATGCGCTGCTTTGTTCACTTATTAAACAGACTTCGCTGAAAACTCATTCTTCTGAATTGTTTCAGCTAACATTTACATCAGTCTCCTGTTACAAAGCAAACCGAGATTCAGTATGCTCCCTGTACCCTCAAACAGGGGCGTTGGTGGGTAGTTTGATTGTTTTATGGTTTAACCTTCCCCCACCCACCGGAAGTGCATGGACACCCCACACACAGAGTATCCATCTAAAAACAGCCTCAGTTGTATTGCAAGGGCCAAAGAAACTGGCATGCTTGACAGGTTATTGAGCTGAAGTAGCCGTGCCACAGGACTAGAGGGAGGAAACTTTTACTTGAGTTACAAGTACAGTTTATTCTTGCTTAGAGACATCCATATATGTATCTATGGACACGCATTTTGAAAAGAGAAACTATTCTCTATATAACTAGTATTCATCACCATAAGATTAATAACACAAATGAATCAGCCCCCAGCATTTAGGAGATTGGCTTCAAAAAATTGTAATGCGTTTTCTGGGAGTTAAGATTTTGCTTGGGTCAGACCCCTCCACCCCCACCCACCCACCCACCCACACATACACATACACAACTGTTCTCCACAACCATGAGAGACAGAAACATGTTACTTTTAAAAAATAAAAGCTGAGATGGATGATCCAAGTTCTGGGGTTTTACGGCAAATACCATGAGGTTTGCAATAGAAGTGCAAGAGTTAGCAGTGCTGCAATCCCTTTAATATCTAGTTGCAGATTACAGTGTTTTCTGCTCACTAAGACCATAATCTACAAGCCACTTACTCCACAGTAGTCCCATTGGAGCCCATCCCTCAAACAATTCAGAATTGAATTTTCAGCAAAACCTGTTTAACGTGTTTGCTGCAGTTGTCAAAACAGAACAAAGCAACAAGCTGTGTCCTGACAACAAACAGTCTGCGCCCGCTGTGTACACTGGCAATGCTATATGAGGTTCCAGCACCTTTTGCTGCAAACAAAAATGGTGATCATGGACTCCAGAAACAACACTTTGTCAAGCTGATGAATACTTACACCAGAAATCCCAATCCAATGGCTGGCTGGAGCTACTCAGGTGAGTGCTTGCCAGCCTGAGTGACCATTTCAAAGTGAGATCTCCTCACAAAGTGCAGCTCTAAAGACCGCTAGTGTAGTAGTGCTCTACAAAATATCTGCAGTGAATGCCAACTACCTGCAACTCGCTCAAGGTTGTGTTTTGTTCCAAATGTGACATCAGGACTCATTCACAAAATGCTCTCCCCCCCCCCGCCCCCTTGCAAACTTGCCACTCGTTCCTTAGTCTGTGTTTGTTTTGTCCAGTACTAATGAATTCACACAGCTTCTGATTTGCCTGCATTTCAGTGGCCCTCCCCTTGATTCAGGCATAGAAAACAAGGGATCAGAAAGGAACGCTTGTGAACTCACACATAAGAAGCTGTATATCAGCCCCGAATGATCCCTGGATCACAGTTGCGTATGAGTGAGGCACTCCAATTTCCAGCCCTGCTTTAAACTCTGATCTGATGTTTAGATCTGAACTATTTGTCAAAGCTGAGTTTAAAGCGGGGCTGGAACTCGGAGTGCCTCACTCACACACAACAGCGATCATCCAGGGCTGATTATACAGCTTCCGGGAGGGACCCCACGGACATTGGAGTTTAGCAGAACTACTTGTGAGTTCACCCAGAAAGTGGAAAGGATTTCAACAACAATCAGAATGCAGGTTTCTGCCACTATCCACTCTCAAAGGGTGCTGTGTGAAGTAGCCCTTAAATTTGCAAATATTATGAGACTTGCAATAAAAGTGCAAGTGTTAGCAGTGCTACAATCCCTTTAATATCTAGTTAATCCTTCATTGCAAATTACAGTAGGGTTTCAGTGGGACTACTCTGAAGTAAATGGATTATGAATTGCAGCCCAAAAGATTTCTCCCTAAAGGATTCTTTATCTGCCATTTTTTAATTCAGTGTCTTAGTTTTCATATTTTTTCATGTATCTCTAGTTATTTTAAAGACATACACTTTCCCTCCTTTCTATGCCCGCTCGTCCAGTCATTCGGACAAAGGGCGTGATCTCCTCACCGGCCACTAGGAGGCAGCAAAGCACTTTCAGCTGGGCATGCGTAGGGAGAGCGCTCCCCCGCCTTCCCAGTTGAAAGTCTGCCTCCGGACCGAGAGAATGTGGCAGCAGGGTGCTCTGCACCCAGAGCACTTCTTCGACTTCGACCTTGTTACTTCGGGTGCCACCGCACCGGAGATTCCTTGGGCGCATCCTCCCCTCCCGGGCAGGAGGAGGTAATCTTTCCGGAGCCGGCTTTCGAGCACAAACCAGGTTTTGCCGGTGAGGTGATCCTCTTCACGAGATACACCGCCAGCCGGATCAGCCTCCGCTCCTGTGGCTGAAGCCGCCAAAGCCCGCCGGGCCACTGCCGCGCGAGTCATGGGCAGAACCGAAACTGTTGCGGCAGCGGCAGTGGCAGCAAGGGAAAACAAAACTGAGGATCCCGCTCCCCCAGCACCTAGGCAGGTGGCGCAGGACGCCCATCAGGAGCACGGATCCCCGTTAGAGCAGGAGGAGGCAGACGGGGAGGTGGCATCAGTAAGGGGGGACCACAGTTATTTCCAGCAGACTCAGCTGGAGGCCCTTAGGGCTATGATGGGAGCACTGACACGCATTGAGAGCAACCACCTCAGGCACAGGCGCTCCAGCAAACCTCCACCCCAAAAGCCCCCAAGGGCTCCTGCAAGGGCACCTCCAGGACAGCAGGGAAGGGGAAGCACAGATGCCCCCATAAACAAAGCGCCTCCCTCGGAGACCTCTTGGGTTCATCCTCTGGGGAGGAGGAAGAGATGGGGCCCGCTAATCCTGAGGAGGGGGAGATTTTCGAGGATGACTCTGAGTCAGACACACACACACCCTAAAAAGGCGCGCACAAATAAAAATAGGGCCCACGATGATGAGGACTCAGACAGGGACTATATCCCCAATCTGAGCCACAGCTCGGCCAGGGCCTCATTGGACAAGGCCTTTGAAAAAATCATCAAGGCTCAATGGAAACACCCCACTAAATCTTTTAAGTTATCCAGGCCCCAGCAGACCCTTTACGCATTCAACAGGCCCAGCAGCCCTATCTTTGCACTCCCTCAGGTGGATGCTGCGGCGGCAGCTCTCGCACGCCAATCTGTCTTCCCCGCCGAAGGAGACTTCGGTCTTGCCAAAGGACCACACAGATAAGGGCCTGGAAGTAGGCCTAAAAAAGAGCTATGAGGCCCTGGCAAACGTTCTCCGTATGGCCACTACCACCTCTTACATGACAAGGGCAGTTATGAAGTGGTTCAGGATGGGCAAGGACCCTGAACTATCCCCGGCACAGTCACGAAAGCTCACCACCAATGTCACTCTGGCTCAGGCTTTCCTCATGGACTCCTCTATGAATATTCTCACATGGGCTGCTAAGGGGATGGCGGCTAATGTCGCAGCCAGGCGCAGGCTGTGGCTCCGCTCCTGGCAGGCAGACCCACATGCCAAGAACCTCCTGCTGAACAGCACCTTTAAGGGAGGCAAGCTCTTCGGACCAGCACTGGACAAGGCCCTCGCTGAGGCCTCAAACAAAGACAAAAAACATACCTTGAACCAGGTACAAACCTTTAAGAACTTTTTTCGCCCCTTCAACAGATCTCAGCAGGGTTCCAGACGCTCACAGTATTCCACGCAAACCTCCTGGAATTCTTCCAATCGCAACAGGAGCCAGAGAAGCATAGGAGCCAAAACTAATCGGCCTCCAGCACAACACCAGTACACCCACCGCTCCAGATCCCCCCAGTGCAAGCAGGAATCCTGACTACTCCGGTTCTTCCTGCCTCGTCTCGCCCAAACTCGGTGCTCGTCTCCTCCACTTCACTCCAAGGTGTGTAGAGGCAACAACAGACGCCTGGGTCATACAGACAATGCCGAGGGGCTACTCAATGGAGCTAAAATACACTCCACGAGATTTCTTTCAGGTATCCCCTCGCACACGCATCCCCACCAAGCACACGGCAATGCTTTCAGGAATCACCAGACTCCACCACATGGGGGCCATAGAGAGAGTGCCTTGGCACGAGCAGGGATCGGGACTGTACTCCATCCTCTTCCTGGTGCAGAAGAGATCCGGGGACTGGAGGGGGTCCTCGACTTGAAGCGCCTCAACAAGGCCATCCGCAAGCAGCGCTTCAAGATGGAGACCCTCTCCTCCATATCCCTCACCATCACCAACGACGACTGGATGGCCTCCCTGGACCTCAAGAATGCCTGTCTACATGTCCCCATACTGCCTGCACACAGGAGATGGCTCCGGTTTTGCTACAACGGTCAACACTGGCAGTACCGGGCCCTCCCCTTCGGATTAGGGTCAGCACCGCGCACGTTCACCAAGATCCTAGTGCCCCTCATCGCGAACCTCAGACTGGAGGGGATAGCTGTCTACCCCTATCTAGACGACCTCCTCGTCAAGGCATCGTCACATCAGATCGCACAGACCCACCTATCTCGCACCATGACATACCTGGAGAAGCACGGCTTCTTAATAAACTTAGACAAAAGTCATCTCACCCTGACACAACGCCTGGAGCACCTATGAGTGATTTTCGACACTCTCCAGGACAGGGTGTTCATCCCTATTCAACAACAGCTCAAGCTGCGAGACCTAATCAGGAAGGTTCGAGCTTGTCCATGAGTACCACTTCTCACCCTGGCATCACTCTTGGGGTTGATGGTATCCTGCATTTGACATCTTCGCTGGGCCGCTTCCACTCACGCCCCCTTCAGGCCCTACTCAGACCCTGGCAATGTGCCATTATCGACAGCTTGCCGATCTCCATCCTGCTCAACCACACCACCCTGCAGTCACTTCCATGGTGGGAAAATCCACACTGATTCACCTGAGGAGTCCCTCTAACGGATCCCGAGTGGGTGATTCTGACCACAGATGCCAGCTTATTCGGGTGGGGAGCCCACCTGTCCACCCACACGGCACAAGGATCTTGGGCGGCTCGCGAACAACGTCACAGCATCAACTGGTTGGAGCTCAGGGCGATCCGTCTCGCCTTGGTTCACTTCACCCCGCAGCTACGAGCACAACACGTATTGGTCTTTATGGACAACACTTCGGCCCAGGTCTACGTCAACAACCAGGGGGGCTCGAGATCTCCGTCACGTCTTCTCACGTGGGCAAAAGCCAATCTACTATCCCTCAGAGCACAGCACATCAGGGGACAGAAGAATGTGGAGGCAGACTGGCTGAGCAGGCAGGAGGTCGACCCGGGGGAATGGGCCCTCTGCACTCAGGCATTCAACCTCATAGTTGCCAATTTCGGACAACCGGTACTCGACCTGTTCGCCTCCGCCATCAACAGCAAGACACAGAGGTTCTTCAGCAGAGGCCCTCACCCCAAGGCAGAGGCACATGACACCCTCAGCCACCCCTGGCCTCGGGGCCTGCTATACGCGTTTCCGCCATTCCCTCTCTTAGGGCGCACCATCAGCAGAGTCAAAAAGCTGCAAGCCCGGGTCATCTTGGTAGCACCATTCTGGCCCCGCAAGCCTTGGTTTCCCGACCTCATCAGTCTTTCACAAGGGAACCGGATAGATCTCCCAGTCACTCCAGACTTGCTCTCGCAGGGCCCTCTATGGTACAAGCAACCCAGCTTCCTGAAGCTGACAGCTTGGCTGTTGAGTGCTCTGCGCTCCTAAGCCTCGGATATTTGGCTCAGGTGGTCCAGGTTCTGCTAACCTCCAGATGCAAGGCAGGCCACCAGATGTATCTACCAGTCCACATGGACATTCTTCGGCAGATGGTACCATTCTCACCACATTCCTTCTCGTGCCCCCTCAAGCTCTCAATTTTTGCAATTCTTACAGGAGGGACTAGAGAAAGGGCTTCGCCCCAATACCCTATCCAGACAGTTGTCGGCCTTGGACAGCACGCTAACAGCATCCTCAGGCCAGCGTTTCTCTAATCACCCTCACATCAGGCAGTTTCTCAGGATGGCCCATCGCTTTGCTCCACCAGTTGTGCACAGGTTCCCTAACTGGAACCTTAATGTGGCCCTCACGGGTCCCCCCTTTGAGCCATTACACCAGGTCTCCCTATATTTTCTTTCCATCAAAATGGCTTTCCTCATCGCTGTTACTTCAGCGAGGAGAGTTTCAGAAATTGGGGCCCTTTCCATAGACCCTGCCTTTTGCATATTCAGGAAGGACTCAGTACTCCTTCGCCTAGACCCCACCTNGGAAACATGAGTCATCCAGCCTGTGGGACCTATCAAGCACCTTGGACACCATGGTGTCATGTATGGATTTGGTGGCGTGGGCCCGTTTTCATCTCCGCCCCCTGCAGGCCTTCCTGTTACCTTGGCAAGTGCAGATTGCCACACATCGCAATCCGACCATCCAAGTTCCGGCTCCCGTCAGATCCTCCTTCGATTGGTGGCTCCAGATGGACAGGTACATGAGGGGCCTGCCGATACAAGAACCCAGGAGAATAGTGGTCAATACGGACGCCAGTCTATCTGGCTGGGGGGCACATTGCCAAGAGTTAGTGGCACAGGGCCGGTGGGGTCCCGAAACCAAGGGAACACACATCAGCGTTCTAGAATTGAGAGCGATACGGGTGGCCCTGCAGGTTTTCCTCCACAGGCTGAAGGGTCAACATGTTCAGGTGGTCACCGACAACACGTCAGCAATGGCATATGTCAACTGTCAGGGCGGTATGAGGTCCAAGAGACTGCGACTGAAGGCGAGTTCACTACTGGAATGGGCAGAACGAAATTTAGAGTCGGTCACAGCACTACATGTCAGGGGGGAACAGAACATCATGGCAGACTAGCTCAGCAGATTGACCTTGGATCCTGGGGAGTGGTCTCTCAACCCTGAGGTCTTCTCCGTTCTAGTGCAGAGTTGGGGAATGCCTCACATGGACTTTTTTGCCTCCAGGGCCAACAGAAAGGTGAACAGGTTTTTCTCCAGGCACAAGGAATATGGGTCGAGCGGCCTGGGCGCTCTGGTGCAGGAGTGGCCCCCTCGACTCCTATACGCCTTCCCTCCGGTACCTCTATTGTCCCAAACCCTGAGGAAAATAGCGACCGACAAGGCGGAGATGATTCTGGTGGCTCCAAATTGGCCATGGAGATCGTGGTTCTCGTCCATCAGGGAGCTCCTGGTGGACGAACCAATCACCCTACCACAGACACGGGACCTACTAACACAGGGCCCCATCAAGTATCAGGGAATGCTCAACTTGGATTTGACCGCTTGGAGATTGGGCGGGAGTACCTGAGTACCTTTGGATATAGTGACATGGTATTAAACACCCTCCTCAGGGTCAGACGGGAATCAACTAATAGGATATATAATACCACGTGGTATAATACCACCATAATACCACATGGAAGGCATTCCTGGAGTGGGCACTCAAGCAGAGCATAGTCCCAACTAGAGCTACCGTCTTGGATGTCCTGGCATTCCTCCAAACAAGTCTCGACAGGGGTCTGAGCGTCAGCACGCTACGCAGACAGGTGTCCGCCCTCTCGGCGACCTTAGCATTCCCAGCACAGGAATCGCTGGGGGAACATCGACATGTGCGGCATTTTCTGATGGCTGCAGCAGGTCTGACAACGTCGGTGCGCCATAGATTTCCGACTTGGAAGCTCAACTTGGTCTTAGATGCCTTACAGGGTCCCTCATTTGAACCCTTACAGCGAATCCCACTTAGGATCTTGTCGTTTAAGGTGGCCTTCCTTGTCGCCATTACATCAGCTAAGAGAGTATCGGAACTGGGGGCTCTCTCGATGGATCCTGAACTGTGCCGCTTCGACAATGACAAAGTCACTTTGACCTTGCATCCAGCCTTCAGACCTAAAGTGGACTTCAGCACCAACTGCAGTCAGGAGTTGGAGCTTCCATCCTTTTGCCCTAATTCCTCGCACCCCAGGGAGGTACTCTGGCACAAGCCAGATGCTAGAAGGGCTCTTAAAGTGTACCTAGCTACGACACAGGACTTCAGGATTGATTCCTCCCTTTTTGTAGGTTTTTGCCAAGGGTCTAAGGGAAAAAGGGTATCATCAGCAACCTTGGCCAGATGGCTTAGGGGTTGTATCTCCTTAGTTTACAAGTCTTGGGGCCTTAGAGTTCCAGAGGGCATAACAGCTAATTCCCTCAGATCAGCCTCCACCAACGCAGCGCTCCTTCAGGGGGCAGCATTGGAAGAGATCTGCAAGGCAGCATCCTGGGCCTCGAAGCACTCCTTCACCCGTCGTTATCTAATTGACAAATGGGCCTCTGCTAGGGCGGCCTTTGGGCGAAGGGTTCTTCAGTGAGTAGTAGCATAGGAGGCATATGCACAGGATGGGCGATTTGGCCAGTGATCCGGAAGTCCCGCCCTTGTGGGTAGAGGTTAACAGACTACTTGGGTACGTCACAGCAAGGACTGCCTGCTTCTTCAGGAGACAGAGAAAGGAAAATTTGGTTCACTTACCCCATGAATTTCCTTTCTTTTCTCCATCGGAGGTAGGCAGTCCGGCCCGCCCATCCGGATCAAAGCTTTCAACCCCTCAAAGACAGATGCCAGAAGGGTATGGGCGCCCTAGAGAGGGGGAGAGATCCTGGGCCGAGCACAGTTTGGTCACCTCTCCTCTCCCTAATTGGTTTTGGTTGGGAGAAAAATTGTTGGGGAGGAACTATCAAATTGAGACACCAGAGTAGTTGGTTCTAGTGAATTTGGTTTCAGTTATCCAGTTTCATAGATTCAGGTTAATGGTTGTTGTTGAGTTTTTTTAAAAAGTGGAAAGGTTTATTTCCTTAGTTTGGCGAGTCACAGATCTGGGGCTGCTAGGCCAGGGTTAGCTCCTCCCCCAGGTCCTGGAGGCCTATCAAATCCTTTGGCCCTGCCTACTAATGAGGAGGAGGAGTTAAGCCCAGCAAGGACTGCCTGCCTCCCACGGAGAGAAGAAAGGAAATTCACAGGGTAAGTGAACCAGATTTTCCTTTTTTATCTGTCTTGTGCTATAATTCTTCCTAAAGGACAAAGCTCATTAGATATGTCTTCTAGACTGTCATGACAAGCACATCAAGCTTAGTCTGAGGTCGACAAGCCTGACAGGGTGTTTTCAGACGGACATGGGACTACCTGTCCCCAGAGCTGCTAGAGGTGCACACCCACGTCCGCCTGCTCTCAGCCCTGCCTGGGTCAGGTTCAGAAGAACCCGGCGGGTTCCCTGGCCCGTGCTCTACCCATGCAGCACGCGCACATGCACACGCGCACACACACGCACACACACACACACACACACACACACACACACCATAGAGTTGCAGGCTTGAGTGACCACAACGCTATGGTATTGCCTTGGGCAACAGCCAGCTGAAAGTGGAGCAGCAGTGTANTAATAATAATTTTTCAGAACACTCCCTGCTGTTTTGGGAGTTCTGAAGTCTGAGGCTTCAAAGAACACATCCCAATAAAGCAGTATCGGTATTAGTAGGATAGCCTTGGGACATATGCAGTAGGACATGCATGTATCCAAAGAAGGTGGGAGAACTAGATCAAGCTACCTTAATGTATTACTCCCCTATCTAATACTATGCTTAAACAGAAGATGTATAGCAGTGGGGCTATACTGTTGACTGCCTGACCAAAATGGCAAGATTGATTATTTTATTTTATTTTATTTTACAGAATTTTTACCCCACCTCTCCTGCACATGCAGCTCATTATGCACATTATGAAATGTCAAGGGAGATTAGACAAGCTACAAAAGTAGAAAACACAATAATAATGGCTGATTTTAATTATCCTCATATTGTATGGATAAATATCTCAGTGAATGATGTAGAGATAAAATTTCTAGACAACATAAGCAGCTGCTTCTTGTAGCAACTAGTTCTGGAGTGGAAGCCCACAAGAGGAGAGGCTCCTTTATGCATTTTTATTTTGTGAGCCACCCTGAGTTTGAAGGGAAAGGCGGGTTATTAATTTAAATTTAAATTAATAAATACTAAATGTAGTCCTAAGCAGAACACAGGGTCCAGTCCAAGGGGTAAGTGTAGCTCAGCCATTCAGCAATAGTAACTATAACATAATTAAATTCAACACACTTGCATGAAGGAAAATGCCAAAAAAAATAATCTATCGCAATATCATTTAACTTCAAAAGTAGAGCATGAGGAAGCAAGTTAGAAGGAAGCTAAATGGAGCAATCATGAGGATCCAATGCCTGCAAGAAACATGCAGATTTTTTAAATGCCATTATAGAGGCCCAGATTTAATAGTGCTGAAACGAGAATGAAATTAATTCTTGCGAGAATCTCACAGCCTTGGCGAGAGTCTCGTGAAAAACTCAAGATTCTCGCAAGGAACAAGAGAAACTCAATAATGCCCCCAAAATGATATGCGCACGCACAAAACTGCCGTGGTGGCTATTTCGCGCATGCGCAGACCATTTTTTGTTATTTTAAGGTTCTCGAGTTTCTCGCAAGAATCTCGAGAATCTCATAAGACTCTTGCGAGAATCTTGAGATGAGAAAATCTTGTCGAGAAGCCTGTTCTTGACAAGATTTTCAAGAAGGGCGAAATCTTTAAAATCTTGAAATAAAAAAGGTAACAAGAGTGCCCAACGAATGCCTGCATGGTTGAACAGTAAAGTTAAAGGAGGCTATTAGAGCCAAAAATGCATGTTTTAAATAATAGAAAGCAAGTTTGAATGAGGAAAACAGAAAGGAGCAAAACATTTGCAAATTAAATGCAACGCTATAATGAGGCAAGCCAAGAGATAATTTGAGGAGGAACTGACTAAAGATGCAAAATACAGTAATTATTTTAAGTACATGAGAAGCAGGAAGGCTGCTAGAATGTCCGACAGGCCTTTAGACCATCACGGAGTAAAAGGTACACTCGGGGAAGATCAGGCTATTACTGGGAAGCTAAATTAATTCTTTACATCAAACTTCACTGAGAGGGATGAAACCCATAGTAGAACTATTCTTCTTAGATAATGAATCTGAAGAACTACAACAAATTAATTTAGCACTAGAAGAGATTTGAGAGCAGATCAATAAATTAAACAGTATTAAGTCACCAGGATCAGATGGTGTTCGCCCAAGTGTTTTTTGAAGAAACTCAAATATTAAATTGTAGAACTAATATCAGTAATATATATAACCTACCACTAAATTAAACTTCTATACCTGCAGATTAAAATATAACAAATATAATGTCAATTTAAAAGGTTCCAGAGGTGACCAGGCAAACTGGTACATGCTGCTGTAAAGATTAGAATTAGGCATATTGACAAACATGTTATGGTGGGGAACAGTCAACAGAGTTTTTGCACAAGAAAGTCATCTCTCACCACTCTATTAGAATTCTTTGAGTATGTCAATAAACATGTTGTAAGTTTGATCTGGTAAATCTACTGTATTTGGATTTTCAGAAAACATGGATTGATTGATTGATTG
>QEPC01002304.1:353039-376149 GCA_003113815.1 Sphenodon punctatus | reverse complement strand
CTTGAATCTGGCTCGGTACGCTATAGGCAGCCAGTGCAGAGCACGGAGCACTGGTGTTATGTGCTCCCGTCGCCCAGTCCCCATAAGGAGACAGGCTGCCGCATTCTGCACCAGCTGCAGCCTCTGAACCAGAAACAAGGGAAGCCCCACGTAGAGCGCATTGCAGTAGTCCAGCCTCGAGGTGATGAAGGCATGGATAAGGGTGGCTAGGTCGGACCTGGAAATGTATGGGCACAGCCTCCGTACCAGATACAGCTGGCGGAAGGCGGTCTTGGCCACCGCCTCTGCCTGCCGATCCAGACGGAGACCCGAGTCCAGCACCACCCCCAGACTCCGAACCTGCTGGACAATAGGAGGATGGAGCCCCCCCCCCAAGGGGGGCCAGAACCTCCCCCACCCTCCCCACCACCTTCACCTCCATCTTATCAGGATTTAGTTTCAGTCTGCTCTGCCACATCCAATCCGCCATGGCCTCCAAACACTGGGAAATCAATGAGACGGTAGGACCTGGGTCAGTTGAAAATGAGAGGTACAGCTTAGTATCATCAGCATATTGGTGACATCGCATCCCGAATCCTCTCACAATCTCCCCCAGGGGCTGCATATACACGTTAAACAACAGTGGAGACAGAATGGAAACTTGAGGAACGCCGCAGGATAAGGCCTGGTGGCTTGATGTTTCAGCCTCCAGCACCACCCACTGGCTTCTCCCCGAGAGGAATGAACGAAAACAGTCCCATCCAGACCCCCCAGGTCTCGCAACCGTCTCAACAGCAGCCCATGGTCCACGGTGTCAAAAGCGGCTGAGAGATCTAGCAGGATCAGAAATGTCGAACATCCTGCGTCCATCTCCTGGCGGAGATCGTCCACCAAGGCCACCAAGGATGTCTCAGTACCATAACCGGGGCGGAAACCGGATTGAAAAGGGTCAAGGAAACCGATGTTGTCCAAATGCACCTCGTTAAATAACCTTCCCTAAAAAGGGAAGATTAGAGACAGGTCGGTAGCTGGCGAGTGCGTCCACATCCAAAGATGGCTTCTTCAGCAGGGGGCGCACCACCGCCTCCTTGAGACTGAGTGACAGCCTCCCCTGCCGAAGGGACACATTGACTACCCTCACCAGCACCGTCCCCAAAGTCTCCCTGGAGGCTTTCACCAACTAGGATGGGCACGGATCTAATTCACAACTAGTGGCCCTAACAGACCCCAGGACATTCACCGCATCGGTTGGCGTCACTTCCTGAAACTCATCCCTGAAAGATCGACCAGACGGCGCCTCTATAACCTCATGCTCCTCGCCTACTGCTTCCAATCTGGTGTCAAAGTTACTCTGAATCTGAGCGATCTTGTCTGCGAAGTAGGTGACAAACTCCTCACAGAGGGCCTGGGACAAGTCCCCGTCCAGGCGGAGGGAGGCCGGACTGACCAGCCCCCGCACCACCCGAAACAGTTCCGCTGGATGCGACTTTGCAGACGCTATGAGGGAAGCAAAGAACTCCTCCTTTGCTGTCCTCGCAGCCTCCACATAGGGCCGCAAATGGGCCCTATGGAGAAGTCGGTCAGATTCAGATTCAGAGCGAGTCTAACTCCAGCGTCGCTCTAGTCTCCTACCTACCTGTTTCATACTGCCTCAGCCCTCCTTGCTTCTTCTCACTGACTGTAGGCTTCCGGTGGTCTAGAAATTTTTTCCAACAAACTGGGCAGGACTGATCTCATTGTACACAGAATAGACACAGGGACAGATCAAGACTCTGTGACAGATCAAGACAGCAGGAAAGATCAAGACTCAGACACAGAATGAAATACAGGAGATGTTAGAACTGGTGCATACAAATGTTTATAATAAATAATAAATAATAATAGTGAATAATAATAATTAATAAGCCAGATGGGACAGTTCGGTTCTGTGTAGATTATAGGAAGCTGAATTCCATAACTACATCAGATGCGTACCCAATGCCCAGGACAGATGCTATCTTAGATCAGTTCGCAGGGGCCCAGTTCTTAACCACCCTCGATCTCACAAAGGGATATTGGCAGATTAGCCTAGATCCCCAGTCACAAAAGAAAACTGCATTCATCACAGACGGGAGGCTGTATGAATTCACAGTTATGCCCTTTTGACTGAAAAACAGTGGGGCCACGTTCCAAAGATTAATGGACTGCCTGCTGGACAAATTCAGGGATTTTGCATCAGCTTACATAGATGATGATCAATTCAATTTCAATTTTATAGATGATGTGGTGATTTTTAGCAATTCTTGGGAGAAACATGTGAAACAGGTGGACGCGATACTAGACCAACTCCAAACAGCAGGGCTCACAGTAAAGGTGTCCAAATGTAAAATTGCAATGAGCCAAGTCACATATCTGGGATTTAAGATGGGGAATGGGAAGCTTAGCCCCCTGCCAGACAAGATAGAAGCCATCACTTTATGGTCCGTACCCATAACAAAAAAGCAGATCCTGCATTTCATTGGCATGTCACGGTATTATAGATGCCATGTACCACATTTCAGCTTTATCACTGCTCCCATGACAGATCAGTGCAAAAAGGGGCTGCCTAACAGAGTACAGTGGTCCACAGCATGCCAGGCAGGAAGCTTTTGACAAGCTGAAAGCAGCTCTGTCCAATGCACCTGTACTTAGAAAACCGGACTTCGAAAAGGAATTTGAGGTCTGGACCAATGCATCTGACACAGGGCTGGGAGCAGCCCTAATGCAGGTGGGAGAAGATAACCAAAGGTACCACATTGCTTACTTTAGCAAGAAGCTGCTGCCATGAGAAAAAACTCTATCTGTCATTGAAAGGGAATGTCTAGCTATTGTATGGGCTGTGGGTAAGCTAAAACCATACTTATGGAGCAGAAAGTTCACCGTGTACACTGACCGTTCACCCCTAGCTTGGCTAAACAATGTGAAGGGCTCCAACAACAAGCTCTTGCGATGAAGTTTAGCATTACAAGATTTTGATATGACAATTAAACATATTAAAGGCAAAGAGAACGTAGTTGCAGATGCCTTGTCTCGCAGAGAAAACACAGACTGACATGTTCCAAGACTGGGAGTGATTCAACCCTTCTCACATGTTCTCGAAGGGGGGAACATGTCATGGGGAAAAGGGGGCAACACAGACATTTGGGGTAATGGGACATAGAATTTGGAGTACTGGGGGTAAATTTGGCTACTAACAAGGACAGATAAAGATAAAGAGTAGAAGATTGTGAGCCTTACCACCCTGCTGAACTAGTTTGGCAGAGTGGGGGGACAGAAAAACCATTATTAGGCAGAGCAAGCAGTCTGTTGCTAAGGGAACGCCCAGGTGGGATTGGCAACCATCTCAGAATAACAAAAGGAGCAGGAGGGGGAAGTGACGGGAGCCCCCTACAAAGAAAAGAAGAGACAGGATCTCTATATACTCTCTTCCATCTTGACTAGCAAAGGGTAAGCAGCTTGCAGGAGAGGCTGCATAACCATGAACTAGAGACTTTCCAATTCACTAAAGGAACTGAGCCCGGCCTCAACACCCAGGCCGAGAAGCACTGACCCAATCTGGACTGAGCCTCAGGGTAAGAGGACAGTTAGGGAACTTCAGTGTATTTTAGAATGCGTTTGTTTTATATTTGATTTATTGACTTGCACTATCTGATCAACAACCTTATACTTGTAGGGACTAAATATATGTTTTATAACCAAGCCTCGCACGCTTGTGTGTTTGTTCGGCCTTGGGAGGGTTCACTAAGGGGGTACCCTATCTAGGTGAGAGCCTAGACAGACCTTTTTCATATAAGACAACCCCACCGTGAAGTCTTCTAAGCTACGGGTGGCCAGAGAAGGTTCTCTGAGTTACGACTGGGATGGGAGAACAAAGGGAGGAGTTTCTGGGGGTGCGGACCTCTGAAAGCTCCCTGATTGCTGTGAGGGTTTCCGATCACTTGGGAATCCATGTGGGCACAGGCAACTGGGTTGTGGCTGGCCTAGTGGGCATTCGGGGGATAGCCTAGAGAAAGAGGGGGACCCCGATCCCAGTGACAGGAAGAAAAGGGGTGCTGCTTTGGGGGGCGAGGATGGGGCTTCAACAGAGCTGTAACAGTGAAGCATGCTTTGGGGGACAAGTGGAATTCCTTGCTGCTGCTTTTGTGGTGTGCTAAGACTTCACATAATATGGTTCAGTTGGTTTAAGTTCTGATTTGCTTTTGCTTGTTCTGTGTTCATGTTTGCATGTGCGCTGATAGTTTTCCCCAGCTCCTCTCCCAAACCCCTCAAGCATGTGCAAAGGCTGTGGCCATTTTCTGGTACTGGGCATGGCTACTTTTGGTTAAAATTGGTCGGTCTTGGCTTTTTTTTGGCGTAAACTGTCTGCTTTCTGTTTTACGGGTGGGGGACCTAGGGGCTTAGATGGAAGGGTTTCCAATCTTTACTGGAATGTTCCTTGCATTTTAAAATGGGCCCGCCTTTGCAGTTTGGTGGGATGTTGTGGCAGACTTGTTCACTAATGGCTAGTCTTTGCATGAATGCTCCATGTTTAGTTTTAGCAGGAAATACCTCTTACATCGCAACAGAGCTGTGTAGCATGTTTTGGGGGACAAGTGGAAATCCCCGCTGCTGCTTTTTATGGTGTGCAAAGGACTGCACATAACATTGTTGCCTTAAGATGGTTTGCTTTGCTTGCTCTGTGTTTGCATGATGCATTGCTGCTTTCCTTCTCCCTTCCCAAGCATGAGGAGAGAGGCCATTTTGCAAATTTGTGGGTCTACTGGTCGTGGCTACTCTTTTCTTAAAATGGTCGCTTCACTGTTTCACTGCTGCTCTCTGCTGGAAAGTAGTTTATGGCCTGTCTGCTTGTGACTGTGTGACTTTGAACATCTTGCCTGGGGGTGGGGGGTTGTTGAGAAACAGAAATGCATTGTTTAAATTTTGATGGGGCTGGTTTGGTGCCAACAGAGGCCTGTAACTGGCCAAACTTTTTTAAAAGGCCTGTGTGCTTGAACAGGTATTTGGCTTCCAGGGATACCTCCCGATGGAGGTCCGCCTAGCTCCAACCCTCCCCTCCTTTCATAAGCAATGTAAGGCCATTTTTAGATTATCGCGGCCGCGCTCGCACTTGTTTTCAAAAAAATGCCGGGAGCCGGGATCAGACGATACACTCCCGGCAATCACACGCCCGGAAAGGGGACACGCATGCTTTCCCAGCCGCGATTTGACCGGGTTGTAAAATCGACCCGTTCAAACGCGGCCAGAAAAGCATGCGCGTCCCCCTTCCGGGCGCGTGATTGCCGGGAGTGTATCGTCTGATCCCGCGGGGCTCCCGGCATTTTTTCAAAACAAGCGCGGCCGCGATCCTCTAAAAACAGCCTAAGACTTCGCTGTTCCGCTGGGCTTTTGGTGAGGGAAATGGGTGGGGGCTGTGAACTTTTACCCCTTGTGTTTTATCATAATTTTATTGGTTTTAGGGTTATTTATGTTTATTTGTTTTGTATTTGTTTTTGGTATGTGTAAGCCACCCTGAGCCGCATTAGTAAGATGGGGCGGCATGAAAAGCTAATGAATAAATAATAAATAGTGAATCAGAAATGCAGACAGCAGTAACAAAAAAAATTGGTACCACAAACAAAATAGACTAAATACCAAATAACCATTAGTAATAAACAAGAAAAGGATACAGAGACAGAATTAACTGTGGTCGTATACTTGCAGATTCAATGAGACATCAGAGAACAAAGCAAAGTTGCACAAGCACCTTGGAGTCAGACATGTTGGCATGCTAGCACTACTAAGACAGGGGCAAAAAAAGGCATGGTAAACCCAGCTTTGATACCCCCTTATGAACGTTTACTAGATTCTGAGGTATACTAACTAACTGATCCAGATTAGAATCTTGTTACCATCATCCTCATCCAAATGCAACGTTCAGTCAAATGCAAATCATCTATCTGTTTAGCATACTTTCGCATAAGGTGTCATAAACCACAGGCATTAAAGGTTTACGGGCAACTTCCCCTCATGTTCTCCTGTTTACAGAAGCCCAGAACAAGTTTTTGATGTGTACTTAGAATTTATTTCACTAAAAGAACAACTATGAAACATGGTGCTGCAAAACACTCAACAGTCGCAGAGAGGCAATTCTTTTAATGCCTCTGAATTCCCTTCTGCCTTAATATCAAGCTTATGGGCCTAACTAACCAAACTACAGGTCTACACATATAATGGTAGTGAATACAAAGGTCAAACAGATTATACAGGTCAAGGATTGTGCCATAACAAGTTGGAGGGCAGAGGTGGTAGGGAACTGTCAGTTCCAAGCACATGGCTTTTGAAATGGCCCCGTCTTTCCTTTAAACTAGCAGTACTCTTGCACAAGAGAAAGTACTTTGCTCCGTAGCAGCAAACTAAGACCATTCCTGGAAATGGATGTCAGCACTGGGGAGAGTGTCTTTCTCACACTTGCCTGGGGTGTCTGATGCTCCTCTTTGAGCTGCTTAGTGCAAATTACTGTCTATTGCATCAACTCCACAGTCACCTTCTTACAAGTGTTTGTGAGGAAGGGAATCTCCACTGCAGTTGTCTCCAATGCCCAGGGGCCTAAATCCTTCTCAAGCTGTAGTACATCCCCAGTGATGCCTGCAGAAGGGAGCAGACAGCTGCCAAGCCAACTCATAGATCACAGTTTCCTTCTGTACAGAAGAGAGAGGGAGGTTTAAACCTTCCTGGGCAAAGGACTGTTTGGGGAGCTAGTCCTTTGGGATTCGGGCTCTCTTTGACACCAAAGTGAGCTCTGTCACTGCCTTAAACTGGAAAAAGACTGAGCCCTGAAAGCTGCCCTTTTTTATTTCCAGGAGAGATGAAGAGCTCTTCAGAGCCATATCATGCCTACCCCATGGCCTTGGAATTCCCTGGACCACAGCAAGGTGGGATTGGGGTCAGCGACCTGTTATACAGCCTTGGCCAGAGGCAGGGTACCCAGTCCCAGGTTGATGGCCTAGTCTGGTAATCCCCATCATCCAGCAAGCACTCCAGGAGACCAGACCAGCACCTTGGAGTGAGACATGTTGGTAGAGGGGTCAAGAATCAGGGATTTCCAAGCTGGGCCAGGCCACCGTAGCCCCAACCATGTTCTAGTTGCTCCACCATTGGGTTAGTATTCCTCGCCATGTCCTAGTTTGAGTCCATTCCTCTGCTCTCGTCCCTGGATCATTTCTTCCCCTCTGAGGGAAGGGGTGAGAATATCCCCTTTCCCTGTGGGATTTAAATGCAGGGGCGGATTGGCCATAGGCGGCATCGGGAAGAATCCCGGTGGGCCGCTGCCTCCCATGATGTCATGGGACTGGGTTGGTGCCCATGGAGCTGGGCTGAGCTGAGGGCTGACCCAGGGACAGCTGCTGGCTCACCCACAGAAATCTGGCAGACTATGGGGAGGGGGCTTAAGGGCCCCTCCCCCCGGGCTGAGCCATCAGGGCCGGAGGGAGCCTTTCCCTCCCTCCTCCACCCCCACCCCACCCCCAGCTGCGTTGGATGGGAAGGGCTGCCAGTTGTAAGAGGTAAGCAGTGTGACGATAATGTAAGCACAATTCACTTACCAGGCAGGGAATAGGTATTGCTAATGATAGAACTTTGCCCTCCTGTAGCATCATCCATCTGAATATCTCACATAGCTTTACAAATGCCATTGATGTGTGTCCCAACACCCTTGGGAGCAGGGGAATCGGAGTATCATTTAGCATACAAAGCAAAAGAAGACTTGTTCAAAGTCTCACAGAAAGTGAGTAGCAAAGCTCTCCAGAGTGCCAGGACTTTAGCTACCCACATCCAAACCCTCCTCCTTAGGACCGGCTTTATAATTTGTGGGGCCCAGGGCAAAAATCAAATGCAGGGCCCCTGATGGCCTGACATACCCCCTGAGGCCCTGCCCCTTCAGGGGCACCTTCTGTTGAGCCCTAGAGATGGTTGTGTTTGGGCTGGCCTGCCCTGGTGGAAACGGTGGCGGCCACTGCAGGGTTCTTGAAAGTAGAGAAAATATCAAGGCCCAGGGCAGTCGCCCCAGCTCGCCCTGTGGTAAGACTTTAAACTAGCTGTCAGTCTGAATCTCATGAAGAAATTGTGCTCATTTATACTCCTATATCCTGAGAGTGTTGAGTCAGACAGCTATACACTGACAGAGGCTCACCCCAGCCTAACTGTTTGCACAGCTGAGAGCCTGGGTGGTTTTTCCTAGGAAAAGGGCCAGAGTGTTTGCAGAGTGGATGATGATGCTCCTTCTTGATTTGGACCCATGCCCTGTTCCCTCCGTCGCACGCCTGGTCATGACACTAATTTTTTTGAGTAATTAAAAGGCTTTTGATTGTCATTCTCCCATAGCTTTTCTAATTAAGCTTTCCTCCCAGCTTTATTGTCATTGTTTCTTCCAATACATTATATTTTCTTCCCTGTACTCTGTTCTTTCTTCCTCTTCTGTGGGTTGCAGGTCTGCAATTGCAGTGTCCTCTAAACATTTGCATATATGGCAACCCTACACTTAAGGGATGTGCTTACGATGGAGGAAGGATCCAGATCATGGACCTTTGCCATGAATCCATCCCCATCCTTGTGTGGTGCATGCCCTCATCTCTGCTCCTTCCCCCCTGAGATCACAGGCTAGATCCAGGAATTGCAAAGGGCCAAATAAAAAACAGCCATTGGTCAGATTTGGCCCATGAACTGAAGGTTCCATCCTAAACAATAGATGTCCCCTCACTTTGGTGGAAGCTGGATTCAGCCTGTCTAGCTGTGCTCACTGTAAGCATGGCCACTCTCTGCTGTGAGGGCCTTAGGCCTGTGACTGTAGAGAAAGGGTTTGGGCAGTTGCCTTGACCATACAGCTCTTGGTTTATGGGCCCAGTACTAAAGGCCTATATCCATGCAATGCTGTGTCCCAGGTCCCTGATTGGTTGAAGAGCCTGCATCTTCATTGGACATCCTGGCTATATAAACACCCAACAGGAAGAGGAAGTTGTCTGAGTAACACCATGGTTACCTGGTGGTTGATGTGGACCCAGCTGTGTGCACTCTATGCCTGCTTTGTCTTGTTCCTTGCTCCTGTGCCTGTCTTGCTCCAGCTACCTGCTGTCAGCCATTCCTGCCTGTTGCCTGGAACCTGCATCTTCCTAGCATATGATCTGGGCTACTAGCCTGGTTTACTCCTGATTCTAGCCTTCATTTGACCCATACCCTGCTGTACCTCTGATCTTCTGGTTATTGGCCTGACTTGACCCTGGTGCTGGGCCTTGACCTTTTCTTGGGTACCTATCCCAATAGCTGTCCCTGCTGAAAGGGAGGAGGGGGGCACTCAGGCTCTGCTGCTCTCCAGATCATTGTCCTCATGTACACCTAATTTTTTATTGTACTGCTACCTTGTTGTAGTCAGTTCACTTCATTCCCAACATTTTGTCTCTCTGACCCCACTTTGAGACTTAATCCCACGTGACCCCAGACAGTGAGAAAGACATGCAAAGTCTATCAGATCCCATCGTGCTCACAATTCTGTCAACAGGTCATATGACCCCACCCCACCCCACCCCCATAGGAGTCCTAATCCACAATTTGGAAACTTCTGTTGAAGCCAGTGCCTGGATTACCCTATTGGACCAGTAAGGGGGTCCAATCCTGCTCCTGTTGAAGTCAGTGGAGGGGGTGGGGCTGCAGGTAGCTTCAAAGCAAGCAAAATGGGACCCAAATATATGTGTGAGAAAAAATATTAACAAAAAGACATTATTATTTTTAACAAGCTGGGCTTATTTTCTGTCCTTTTTTTTAAATGTATTTTTTAATGATCTCAGGAGCTTTACATGTGTTTCTAAAACATGTCTCCCAACTGAGATGACAGGGGCTGTGGCTGGTGCTTCCTGTAGCAATAGGCCTGTCAATTCACAAAAAGCAATTATTTAATGCTCTCATGCGAAGCTTCTCTCTCTCTTTGACATACATGAGCCCCCTAAGAAATGGTAAAGACAGGAGAAACCTCACACTAAGCCCAGAGCATTCTGTATTTATTGATCCACTAAAAAAAAACAACCCACCTTCCTAGAACTCAAATGCTTGGTTTGGTTGATCATATTGATAATAGTCATGAAATGTATATTTGCAAGTTTAAATATCTCAGTGGTCACTCTCTCTCTTACAGTAAGGATTGCTTGTCTGCTTCCTTAGAGCTCTGGCTGGCAGCAGAGAGGGTAAGGTAAAGGAAGGCTACTTGAATTGTTACAGTAGACTGCAGGCTATGTTGTCAAGAGAAGGGCAAAATTCCTATTGACATAAACTAACCTACACACATCTTAGGTACTAGTTCACAGTAGGATGATGCATCATGAATTTCTAGCGAACTCTTGTGATGATCCTTTCCCGCTCCGGTTAATCAAAGGGACTGTTGTCATTAGCCTTCCTATGTCTCCCCTTTCAAACTAATCCAAAAAGTGTGGCTGAGGGGAAGGAAAGGGGTTGAAAGAACAGAGCCATCTGGATAGAAAACTTCCTTCAGGGAATACGGCCACTCCATAAATAGTCTAAAAATTGCTATTTATAGCTAAGAGTGGAGATCATGCTTTTTTAAAGGCCAGCAGATGTGTTCTGGGAACAGACAGATGAATAGTGAATAGTTGGGTCGGTGCGTGTATATGCTTAAGTATGTCATCATGCCAAAAAAAATCCTGAGGCTGTTTCTTTGGAAAGGACTAGTAATTAATATCTATGGCTACGCAGACTAGTTGCTTATAGGGTGGCCAGATATGCAAATTTTAGAGGACACATGAGAAACACAGGTTGCAGAGCTGCATTGGCTCCAGTGAAGCCCTGCAATCTGTATTTCTCATGTGTCCTCTAAAGCTTGCATATCTGGCCACCTTAGTTGCTTAAAACCTCGGCCACACTTCAGTGATTGCAACAAATCCTGCACTCCCTGAATAAAGCCCAAAGGATCTTAATAAAAGGGTTTCCTTGTGCTTTCGGTTAACCATGTACATGACACTTGTAATGAGCATCTTAAGATTAATTTCTTAGCTATCTCTATGGAACAGTTATCCTGAGTGACTCATCCCAGATACACAGCTAGGAAACCAGAAAACATCCGTCAATAAAGAATGAATCAGCAATTACAGGTAAAGGTTTCCTACGCAGCCATTTTACCCATACTGTGTTCAGGGAAAAGCTCTCAGCACTCACCTCGACTGGAAAGTCAGCTTAGTAGATATGATAGATCAAATTAAAAATGATTTTAAAACAAACTTGCAAACTCATCATAAAAGCCACTTACCAGCCCTTTGCTAAGTTAATAACAATTTCAAAGTGATGATATTTTACTCACCTGCCAGTCCTATTACTCACTCCAGATAAGCCTCCAAGACCTGAGGCTTTGCCTGGAACAACATCTGATTCCACAATTTTGTAATCTCTTAATTACAAGTACCTACTTACTTTCCAAATAGTGTCCTTCCTTCTGCCATGGCAGATTATTCTTACAACCTCAGCATTACTTACTAACCATTAGTAATAGTCACTGGCCTCTGCCAAAACACACCCACTACTGGCTAGTTAAGGTCATGTGTGTGGACCCCTTAACACTATCTGTCTATTTGAAAAACTTAGAAAAACAAATTTGGCTTGGCATTTCATTTTGCCAGTTTTAGCCTTATTAATTATTATTATTATTATATTTATATAGCACTAGCAATATGTCTGGTGGTGAACCATCATGATTATAGGCAGCTCCCTGCCCCAAGGAACCTTTTCACTGCACCATTATTGGAAACATAGTCCAGATGAATTTGGACAGTGGTTCCAAAAAACCTTTGCCTGCAAGAGCCCATTTTGAGATTTTAGTATAATCCTGTGACATCAGACAGTGACTGCTTTTAGACGAGCGCGGCGAACACGCAGCATAAAAATCATGCTGCATGTAAATATCCCACATGTGGGATTTAGATGTGACATTTTGCACGTTAAAGCTAGTCACATGTTCTTTTAAAGCCGCAAATTAAATACCTCAATAGTGAGGTATTTAATTCGCGGTCTGCAAACAATGCGTGACCGCCTTCTACGCCCATGATCCCGGACTTCCGTCTCGTCTAATCGCGCCTTGCGGGATTTTGAAATATCACATGAGCTGGTCGCGCAATGGCAACCCGCTTGTCTAAAAGCGGCCTGATACGTCAGGTTTTACTGTATTTTGTTCCAGAGTCCTAAAACCATCTGTAAATTTGTTACTAAGGTCAAGCCTATCTTGCAATTTGAGGATGCTTGCAGATTGCATACCTTCGAGTTGCCATGTCACCTGGTTTAACCCTGAGATTTCTATTTTGGCCTATCCGAGTCCGGCTCAAACCATGAGAGGTGGCAACCCTACGTAGAGTAGCTGATGTTAAAAGTTGCCTATTTTGAGTGTGACAGTTAATGGATATGAATCTTTCTGGAGCCATCTGAATTATCCAGGATAAATCCAAAGGACCACATTCAGCCCCAGGCTGCACTTTGGGGGCTATCATCAAATCTGGAGGGAGTGTTGAAAGATAAGGATTAGTTATCCCTAAAGAATGTTGTGTGCAAGGTTCCACCATTTTAATCCTTAAATATGCAGTAGATCAGAGCATGTAAGAAAACAATGCCTTTGTTTAAATGAACCTATGTAATTATCTCTGAATTATTTATTCTGTACATGTGGTTGATATACTCACCATGGAAAATCAGATGTAACTCTAGTGACATCAAAGGCAAAAGAACAATATAAATACGATGTAAGGGGAATCTGGCTCTCTGTCCCTGCTGTCCTTGTGGCTGATACAGACTTCTTTTCATAAATCCAAATCATTTTTCATCTAGCGATAGTGATCTATGGCTTGGGGAGAGTACAGGAAAAGATTTTTACTGTAAAAGATAAAGTCTAGAAGATAAACATGAGCAGGCTCTTATCCACATTATCAATCTTTCGTTATAAAGATTGTGTCACTCACAGCTACTTACAAGTGCTGCAAACAATTTGACTTAGATTCTCGGGAGAAGGCTGCTATCATATAAAAAACAAGCTCAAGGGATGTTCCTGCATCCCATACATAAACTGAAGTCTGCTGAAGCAGAGCATGTTTTAGTAGGGAGCAACCAGGGGACTTGCCCATGTCATGTAAGACCAGAGGGCTTACAAGGCAATGGGTGTTAACGATCTTGATCTTGGTATTTTAGACAATCTTGCAAGACCTGGCTGTTCCATCAGGTTTTAAGCGAGTGAGATGAGTTGGGTGCGATGGTTTTGAGGGATAGGGTGGGAGGGGTTTCGTTTTATGTTTATATTTTTATGGCTTCCCCCTTAAAGTGGTTTTATATTTCTATTTTATATGTTTTATAGTTTTGTTTTAAATTGTAAGCTACCCTGAGCTGCTTTGCAGAAGGGGTGGGATATAAAATTGTATAATAAATAAATAAATAAAATAAACACAATGCAAGCCCGTTTCACCCAATTCTGTCCCACCTGGGCCAGCAGAATCCGCACCCCTGTTCTGGGCCCGCCAGATGTGGGCCTGGTTCATACCCTGGCAGGGTCGGCAGTTGGGCTGGAACATGGGCCTGGAATGAACCTGGCCCACAGTCCAGCCCCATGAGCTTCCCAGGCGGGTCAGCTGGGTAAACCGGGCAGGCGCATCTGTTTTTGCACTCACCTGGCCCAGCGTGGAGGATTGCCATGGCTGCCCGTCATGCCAAGGAGCAGGGTACAATCCCCTAACCTGACCCTAACCTGATCCGGCCAGAGGTGGCGGGGGCAGCCATCCAACCCCCGGACGTGCAGCTGCAATAGCAGCTGCATGTTTGTTTTTACCAGAAGTTAGAAAAACTTACATCTAACTGAAAATTCATAATGGAATGGCATTAAATGATGGTTAAACTCCAGAAGGTTAGCAGCTGCTAAAAGAGCCAGTTCTGAAGGCACAACAGCAAGCTATGCCAATGAGCAGGAAAAGGAATCAAGGAGACAGATGTGACTGCACCAAGAGCTTCTTAAAGACCTGAAAACCAAAAAGAAAAAGCCACAGGAAATGGAAAGGATAAATAATGATAAATATAATAATGCAGGACTGGAGAAACAAGATAAGAAGGGCAAAAGCACAGGCTGATCTGTGGTTAGCAAGGAATGGGGGAAACTACCAAAAGGATTTTATAAGTATATTTTATTAGTAGCAAGAGAAGGGCAATAGAAAGCATAGGTCCATTATGTAATAGTGCAGAGAGCTAGTAATTGAGGATACTACGTTGGCTGAGATTTTCAACACCTGCTTTGCTTCAGTCTTCATGAAAAAGACTGAGTGGGACCAGTTCATGATATTAAACAGCAAGAAGACAGAGGAGCAAGTCAGGATTGGGAAGGGTTGGGTTAAAGAGCATCAGGAAAATCTAGAGGTATCTAAGGGTAAAAACAAATGTGTGGCTAGCAGGACCGTTCCCTGGGCTGCCCCAGGATGCAACATTGCTGGCAACAGCACCGACTGAATGTGCCCGCAGCCAGGGAGCCCGTTAGTCCCGCTAGTCACACGGCCTGGGTAGGGTCAGGAACCCAACAAATATGCCCAGGTGGCTGGCTCTGCCCATGCAGTGCACCCAACACCCCCTCCCACCATGATGGACAACCATGGTGGCTAATGAGGCTCAACAGACATGCTAGTCCACTTTGGCCTGGTCAGGCAGGCATTAGCCCTGGACACACATGCAGGTGGGTCCTGAGCTACAGCGAGTCAAAGCCGACCACAGTGGGTCAACGTCATGTCTGTTTTAACCCTAAACCAGCAGGCGCTGATGAAATTCATCCTAATTATTAAAGGAGCTAGCTGAAGATATCTCTGAGGTATTGATCTTCAGTCTTGGAGACCTCTTGGAAGACAGGTGAGGAGCTGAGGATGGGACAGGAGGAGCTGAGAACAGCAAATAGAATTCCTATTTTCAAGAAGGGGAAATAAGATGACCTGGGGAATGACACACCAGTCAGCTTGACTGCAACACCTAGTCATAATCCTAGAACAAATCAGAAGCAGTTGATTTGAAGACACGTAGAGGGTGACATATTAAAATGCAAAGAACATGGGTTTTTCAAGAACAAATCATGCCAGACCAATCTTCTCTCTTTTTTTGATAAACTGATGTGCCTAGAGGACAGTGGAGATGCAGTTGGCATAATATACTGTTGCAAAACAATACCTTGACTTTAGTAAAGTATTTGACATGGCTCTGCATGACATATTCATAAGTAGGGACCTGTGTTCACTGTATTTTCCCCACTGCTTCCAGTGGAGAAAATACAAACAACATGGGTCCATGCTCATAAGTAAATTAAGGAAATATAGGATTGATGGTGCTACTATTAGATGGGTTCACAGCTGGTTGAATAGTTGTACCTAGAAAGGGGCAAATCAGTGATTAATTGTCAGATTGGGAACAGGTAACACGTGGTGTTTCCCCAGGGGTCTGTCCAAAATTCAGTGCTGTTTGCTATTTTCATCAATGGTTTGGATGAAGAGGTGGAAAGTATTCTTACCAAATTTGCTGGTGATGACACAAAGCTGGGAGGGATTGCAAACACTCTGCAAGACAGGATTAGAATTCAAAATTATTTTGATAAATTGGAAAATTAGGCTTGGAAAATATAAGAGTAAATTCAGTAAAGACAAATGTAAAGTATTACACATAGGGGAGAAATCAAAAGTACAATTACAAAATGAGCGATGTCTAACTGGACAGCAGAACTTCTGAAGGAAGTCTGGGGTTATAGCAGATGTCATTTAATAGGAGTCAGCCTTGCAATGCAGCAGCTGGAAGGGCAAACGAATGTTTTTTAGGGCTGCATTAACCGACTAGTCAGTAAGACAAAGTGATGGTTACTCTCTACTCTTCCCTGGTCAGGTCTCATCTAGAGTACTGTGTGTCTATCCAGTTTTGTGTGTTTCACTCTAAGATGGATATGCAGGAGAGGATTTACAGAAGAGCAACAAGGATAACGAAGGGAAAGACCTATGAGGAGAGATTGAAGGAACTGGGACTGTTTAGCTTAGAAAAAAAGGGTTGGTTATTTAGTGTAGTTGGATTTTTATCTTCCCTGAAGATTTTGGGTGGCTAACATCATCAAAAAGGTATACATATAAAATATCAAGATAAAACCTACAAAGCCATATAAAAATACATATAAACTACTCCAAAAATATAAGCCAAATCCTAACCCTGTTTGTTAAGTAAATGCCTGCCAAGCTGGTAGGTCTTAGAAGATGCTCAAGCTAAGGCTTTTGTGAACATCCAAGAAAACAGGAAGGGAGTTCCAGAGCTATGGAGCAGCCCCCAAGAATGCCTCTCTGCGTGGGTCTGTTCCAATGATAGAACTTGCAGGACATTCGAGGGGGACATCATTACAGTTTTCAAATATACAAAAGAGTGTGATAAGCAAAATGGAGCCCAATTGTTCTCTCTGGCTATGGAGGATAGGAGTAGAGATAAATGGGCTTGTATTAAAGCAGAAAAGGTTTAGGCTAAACATTAGGAAGAATATTCAGCTGCCAGGATTGTTTAGGAAGAGAAATAATTTGCCAAAGGAAGTTGTGTAAGTCCCATCACTGAAGGTCTTTAAAAAGGCTGGACTAGATCATCTTAGGGACTCCTTCCAGCCCTACAGTTCTGTGACTCTAAAAGTTGCACCGTCTAGTTCATACCACTTTAACTGTACACCCCATGTGTAGGGAAGGAAGGAAGGGTCCATACTTAGCCCTTCTATGCAGAAGCGTGGCAGGGCCATCCATTGGACAGTATGAACAACCAGTGCAAGCCAGACCAGGCTTTGAAGCTCTACTCTCTGCCCCACTGCCAATGTCCAAGGACTGGTGGGGAACTACATCTAGTTTCATGACCATAGATGTAAAGTGGGAGTCATTTCAGAGAATTTAAACTACAGTAAAATTAGCCCCCGCCCCTGCTCCCAACTCCGACTCAGTGCTTTGCAAGTTGTATCCATGCAGGGACTCTAATGGAGCTCCTGGCATCTGCAAGGTTTTGCCTGACTAATTGAATCAGGGTTGTGGGACCTAATGTTTTAATTTTATACCAGTGCAATTGCCTTGATGTCCTCTAGATGAATACCAAGAAGAAGTAGGGTAAGAATCGGGCTCACAAGCAAGAGACTCAGCAGAGACACAATCTAGTCTATATAGGCTAAACGAAAGCATGGGATAAGATGGGAGGGGAATACAGGAGAGGTAAGGTCCTGGCAGGGCCAATTTGTGGTCCCAACGCAAAGATAAAAAGCAGGGCCCCTCCCCCATTTCTCCACTCCTCTAGGGGCACCTTCTGTGGGGCCCTACAGGTGGTTGTGCTTGAGGCCCCACTGAGAGGGAGTAGGGGCCCCCCACCCTACCCTAATGAAAACAGTGGCCACTGCAGGGGGCCCAGAAGTAGAGAAATTGTCAGGGCCTGGAATTGTTGCCCTGTGGTAAGGCTGGCTGTGGGTCCTGATAAGAGAGAATGGAACATGAAGGACGCAGGAGATGTGGGGGTTTGTGAACAAGAAGGGAAGGGCTCTTACTGATATCAGGCACAAACGTTGAAAGCAGAAGACCCCAAACTGAAAATGCATAAGAGACAACCCATTCACAGCCAAGACTGCAGCTCATATGTGAGTCCTGCTTTTATTCCTGTTGAAATGAACTAAGTTAATAAATGTTCACATCTCCGGTGACATTTCATTATGTCACAAAAACACCTGAGCATCACAGTCCCATCTGCCCCCACCTTGAGATGGGCAGTGAGAAGAGCAACTGGTTGCAGGTGCCCCAGATTTGACTTCTAGGGTGGCTCACGCACTCAGCTGTACTATGCTGCAGGATATACATAATCAGGTAAGTCCCCAGGGAACTCAAGGCAGAGCTGATGTACTGTTGAAAGCCCAGGGCATCCGTTTTTAATTTTAACCTACTTTGAGCTGGTGTGTAACGGTCACAGCTGGGGTCTGTGCACAGACTTTCAGGACTGGGGCCCAGGTTGCAGCAAGATTCAGTTCCCCCATTAGGGTCAGGGCCACATCTAGGCATTTAGATGCAAGGCAGATCAGGAAAAGGCACAGTCTGACAGGACTCAGGTTAGGATCAAGCAAACTCAGAAGGCTGTTTTAACATGGATGACCCCCCTCCCCCCGGGTGTGCAGGAGGGTGTTAGATGCATGGAGGCATCCGTAGAAATGGTGCAGTGGTGGGTGGGGGATGGATGTTTGCTGGGTGTTTGTCTGTGCAAACAGCACAGGTGGTGGGTGGAGGTGAGTGTGCGCTGCTGGCGCACACCCACCTCCACCAATCACCCACCCATGGAGCCATTCGGCAAACCAGAGGAGGCTCTGCGGGTGGAGGTGCATGTGTGCCCATGGGAACGGGTGCACACCCACTTCCACCTACTGCGGCAGCACACCCATCCTCCCACTCACCATTGCCTGTGTAAAAAGGGCCAGAGACAGAAGTGGACTCAAGAACAGATTAGGCATGTGCCAGTGTAATAAGTGGTTACGGTATTGGACTTGGCCCTGCCTGGGAAAGCAAGATTCAAATCCTGTCTTAGCCATGAATTTACTGGGTGTTCCTTGGCAACTCACTCTTTCCCAGCCTCAGTTCCCCATCTGTAAAATGGGAATAATAATAACCTTCCTCAGAGGGTTATTCGGATGGTAAACAAGATAAGAATTGTAAAGCACTCTGAACACTGAATGTACTATATAAATAATAATAATAATTATAATTATAATTATAATATAATATAATTAATAACTACATACAGGACAATTAACATAAGTAAAACTTGATTAACTCAAAAATAGGTCAGGAACAGGTTGAGTGAACCAGGCAACCAAAGCAGCTGGGCAGTCCAAAGTACAGAATCCAAGATGAGCCAACTGTTAAGTATTGTCTGGATCAGTCTGGATAAGGGCAGGACCAAGAGGTCTGGGAGCAGGCAAGACTGAAAACAGGCAAGACTGGAAGCAGACAAACAGGGCAGGGCTGATAAATCTCAGGCAGGAACAGGGTTGGGTGGGACCAAGGCAGGTGGGGCAGGGCAGGAGTAGAAAAAGACATTGTTCTGCCCAGCTTCCTGTTTCCTCTGAGTGTTTGGATTCTCAGACAGTCAATTCCATATGTGATTGGGGAAATGACTTGGATGTTGTGAGAAGCTGGTCATGCTGTTCAGAGCCAGGCTACCCTTCAGGAAGCTGCAGATAAACAGAGATAGTTTCTTCAGGAAAAGCCAAGGGCAAAATTGCACCTAACCCTTCTGTTCTTGGAGCAATAGCTCCATAACAATGAACATTAGAAAGAATGAAAGCTACTCAGACCTGAGTAGGCCAAACACCCTTTCATGAGCCTGATTTTCTAATTGTGGCCTTCAGTGGTCAGGCCAAAAAACACAGGGATGCCAGGGAGAGCCACACATTGATGAAATCCAGAAGATACCAGTTTCTGATCCTGCTGTTATAACCACTTCTTTTCTGAATCTTTCTATTACTGATTCTCATGCAAATTATGTCCCCTAATAAGTTTATGTTAGAATTACTAGGTGTTGCTTCATGGTTGTTTGTGTCAATGGTCTAAGGGACCACACCTGGCCATTCTCTTCTTTGTTACACTGGCGTAAATCTGTAGTAATTTCACTGAGTTATACTGGTGTACTGTAAACCCAGAATTGACAGCAGAATTTGGCCTGCATTCAACAAATACTGTGCGCATTTACAAACATTGTATTTAATTTATAACAAAGTTTTTAAATTTTTTTAAAAAGGAATGTTATGTAATATTTATGAGGAAGGCTGGCTAAAGGCTAGGCAACTGACCTAGAATCTCTGGATACCTGGGGTTCAAGTCCTATATCTGTCAGAGGCTTTCTAGGTCACCTTTGGCAAGTTACTTTGTCTTCTTGTGCCTCAGTTTCCCCATGTATAAAATGGAGATGACAGCACTTCCTACCTCACAGGGAGAGGGGTGTGTTAAGAGGATGCACTACATGAACTTTTGTAGGGTGCTTTGAAATCTACAGAAAATCAGCACACTCAGTATGGTGGATCATTGATTCTACACACCTGTCCTCTATGGCTGCATCTGCCGGTTAATAAAAGGGATGGGAATCCTCAGGGAAACCAATATGAGAACTATAAAACTCTCATACAGGTTTGCATCATGCATGGCATACAATCCTGTTCCTATTAAAAGCCATGGGAGTGTTTTTCCATTGGTTTCACTGGAACCTTAAACAAGAAACAGACTCACAGTGGCATGATCCAGCTCTCACTGGTCAATAGACTCACCTTTACTGCAACAGGAGGTGACATCACAATCTCCTTTGTGATGTCATAAGGGATTATTAACCAGTGGTTTGTAAACTTAGAAATCTTTTCCAGTGATCTGAAACAAGTTACAGTGGAAAGCAGCAGTTTAGCACCAGCAGGTACTATTTTTCATATTGACAAAGGACAGTATTTTAAAGAACTGTGTTTAGTATGGCAAAGTAATACCAATGTAACTGGAGTGTGATTGAACAACACTTTCGGTTTGGTAGCTGGGACTACCGCTAGCACTTTGTATTTGGGATCTGGGGCAACATGCTCCTCAATTCAACTCGGATTTTTGCCTGTAGCGTGTGAGTTTTGTTCCATCCCCCTTATGTTTTCTGTCCAAACCGTCTATCTATACAATGAGGATCAAGTATTTCCTTCTCCACCCTCCAAGGGAGTGTTATGAGAACAAATCAGCTAATGTTCATATAGTGTTAATGTAACCTATTACAAATGTTGATTTGGGACCAAATTCTCTATGAGTGTAAACTGTAGGGATGTGCGAACACAACGGGGTTTGGATGTTCGGTCGTTCGGTCCGAAAACTGAGTTCGGTTCGGACGTTCGGTGGAGTTTGGACCCACTAGGAGGTTTGGGGCGCTCCAGGGACCCCCAGGGGTGAGCAGACAGGCAGTGTGCGGAAGGCAGGCAGACTGAGCTTTGAGCTTTGCAACCTGGCAGGGCACTCAGATAGACTGTGCAATGTCATATTCGATATCGATACCAATACCGATTTCAAAGATTTTCTTTTCAGTATCGGTATCGATATCATTTAACCGGAATAAAATAAAATAAAAATAACTCCTAAATCTATCTAATGTAAGGTAAATAAACGAAGCTAGGGAGTTAAATGTGTGGGAATGGGTGAAATAGGAGGAGGATGGGAATGGATTGTTAGGAACAGGAAAGCAAACGGGTGGGAGAGGGAGACTTCTGGAAATGCTGCTGAAAGGATCAGTGGCTAGCTCAGAAGGATTCAGAAAGGGGGAGGGCAATAACTTTTATTACTTGCTGCGTCTGCCTTTCCACAAGCCCCATTGGCTCTGTGCAGCCTAGCCCCATGTCAATCGCAGACTGCGAAGCCAGTGGTCTGAGGAAAAGAGGGATTGTGATTGGACAGACAGGCTGCTATTCCAAGCTTCTCCACCTCTGGCACCAGGAAGTCTGCTCCTCAGGTGCCCCCCTCCTCCCTGGGCTTGTTTACCCCATTTTTTCCCGCCCGAACTCATCCGAACGATACCGAACTCGGCCAAACTGTTCGGGGCTTCAGGCATTCGGTTCAGCCGTTTGGTTTGGTCATCCGAACGGGCCAAACACCGAACGGCCGAACGGCGTTCGCATATCCCTGGTAAACTGATCTTGCTCTGTTAAGTAAGGGCATAGCTATGAGGATTTTTTGCCTTCACCTTTCAGCATGGGGGTGGCTCACCAGCTTGGGACATCTGGATCCTTCTTTTTCTAAATTATTTCCTGTTGTTTCAGGCACTGGTGTGCTCTGGTTGGTCCCAATCTCTACTTATAGTTATTAGTGTGATTGATTTCTGCTCCTGGAAGAGTGCAGAACCAGTTCAGTTGGTTTGCCCCTGGAGACTGATGGAACCAGAGAAATTCCAGAATGCTCTTGGGGAGTTACCCTCTGATCTTGACGGCTGTTCACTCGATGATCTCATGGCTCTTTGGAACACCTTGTTGACAGAGGCCATCGACCAGATGGCTCCTAGGCATCCACTCCCTCGGCATTGGCACCGCAGACCTTCATGGTTTATGGAAGCCTGCAGCTGCTGAAAAAAGAGGGGCATCAGTTGGAGCAGCAGTGGCATTGGTCTTGTGCTGAAGCCAATAAATTGTGGCATAGAGGCAGTTTACGGGCCTATGTCGTGGCTGTCAGGGCAGCAAAAAAATGAGTTTTTTGCTACCCTGATTGCATCTGCGAAGTCCTGCCAAGCAGAGCTTTTCTGGGTGGTGAGAGGGGGCTGGTCAGTCTGGCCTCCCTCCGTCTCGAACTGGAATCTTCCAGTGCCCGCTGTGACATGTTTGTTGACTACTTCATAGATAAAATTGCTCGGATTCACCATAACATCGACTCTGCACTTATGACAATAGGAGAACCAGAGGTTATGGAGGCCCTGCCTTGTCTGGTTTTGTGGGATCTGATTCAGTGGGTGATGCCCACTGTTGTGGAGGATGTTCTGGGGGCTCTTAGAGCCACGTTTTGTGAACTTGACCAATGCCTGTCCTGGCTGGTTAAGGCCAGCCGGGAGATGTTGGGGCCATTGCTGGCAGGTGTGATCAGTGCCTCCCTTTGGAAGGGCAGGGTGCCAGACTGCCTCAAAGAGGCGGTGGTGCAGCCCCTACTCAAAAAACATCACTTGATGTTGACTCCCCTACCAGTTATCGGCCAGTCTCTAACTTTCCCTTTTTTGGGAAGGTTATTGAGCGGGTTGTGACTCAGCAACTGCAGGAGCATTTGGACTGTACCGGCTTTCTCGATCCCTCGCAGTCAGGCTTTCATTTGGGTTATTTATTATTTATTATTATTATTATTATTATAAGCATTTATATATAGCACCAGAAGTGTACCTGGCACTTTACAGAGAATAAAATAGACACGGTCCCTGCCCGAGAGCTTACGACACCGAGACTGTATTAGTGGCTTTGGTCAATGACCTCCACTAGGAATTGGACCAGGGTCGGTCGACCCTGTTAATCCTATTAGACCTGTCAGTTGCATTTGATACCATTTATTTATTTATTTATTTA
>QEPC01002304.1:323850-339312 GCA_003113815.1 Sphenodon punctatus | reverse complement strand
CCCCTTGCCCGGTTGCCTCTGGTGCCTGGACGCGGCTCCGCTTTTGTGCTGCCGCCGCTCCCTTCTTTTTGGCGCGGCCCATCTTCCCACGCTCAGTCCTGGCCTCGTCAGCAGCGCCGATGCTTGCTGCTGCTTGTCGGAGGTCCACAGGACGAATGCCACCTCCACGTGGCCACAGCGGCTCCGCCCTCCGAGGAAAGGGGGCGGGCCCGCTCACTGTTTCTTCGCGCGGCGCCTCTGCGCACGCGCCACCGTTCGGTTGCCGAGGCAACCCTCGCCCAGGCCAGGCGTTCCTCTTTGCTGCCTGGATGCAGCATGCTCCTTCTCTCCCCGTATCCCATGACGGGGAGCGCAGCAATTTTCCCGTCGCCGTCATTATGGCGGCGAAGGGGGCTTTTTATTGAGGGTGATCAACAAAGGGTGTCAGTGGCTCCAGGCACCCCAGGGTTAATGACAATCAACAATGAAAATGTCTAACTGTAAAAGAGCCAAATTACTAGATGGAGAAAGTCTCTAATTGAACTTTTCCAGAATCACTTCCTGCTGAAACAAGGGGCTTTTAGCAAAGTGCTTAAAGCAATACCGTGATTGGAAATATTTGGATGAATCATAACCTTTCCCTGTGGGTGGTTTTGCTGCAAGATGTACTAACATTTAAAAAGCAGTGATGTAAACAGAGTGATGAGAGCTGAGAGGAACAGCGGCTCTTCTGCAAGACAAGCTGTCGCTCTGCTGATCCTTGCCAGCCTTCAGTGGAACAAAACTAATAGCCACAAGTCACCTGTTAACATGCAGCAGTGGTCACTCATCTGTATAAAAAGAGCTGCAGATCTCACTCCAATTCACAATGAACAAGTCTGTACCTCTCAAAACCCTGTCCAATGGCATCACTTAGAGCAGTTGTGTGAAACGTCGGGCCCAGGGGCCAAATGTGACTCGTGACAAGTTTTTATGTGGCCCCTTTCCAATTCCTGGATTTGCCCCCTGGATCCAGTTCCTACCCACAGGCACTGAAAGACTGAGCTCAGGGTAAAGGAGCAAGAGATGAGGGCATACAAACAAGGATAAGGGATAGATCCATGTCACATAGCTACAAATACAAATACTTTGCCCTATGAACAGACCTAAATATAATCAAACCCCTGAGTGAGGGGATCACCTGTTGATTTGCCAGTATTCAGATCACTGTCCAGGTATTGTTTCTTGCCCTCCTTCCAGACCCTCAATCACTCAGGGTATTTCATGTAAAAACATAAGTGGCTCTACAGCTAAGCAAAAAAGAATCATTGGAAAGAGGGTTTTTCTAGACGAACCTGCTGATGCTACCTCAGAGGAGAACAGACTCATGTCACAAGATGCAAAATGAAACAAGTTCCCCGCTTTTTCTAATTAGCTCCCCATGGATAGGTGCCATACTGCAGTGCTCATTTGTTGCTCAGCAACTGTTTTAATCAGGTAAATTAATGAAAGACTTGGGCTGCAATCTATTAACATGGAATGAGCAGCAAACAATAAAAGATCCACTAAAGGGGATCCTTTACCTGGCTGGAACCTTGCACTGACTTCGGTTTTGTGCCAGTTGGGGTAACTCCAGTACTGACGCCAATCGAGTGAAGTTGAGGTGGATTAGGAGCTTGATTCCTGGCAAGTCTTTAGGAAGAAGGTTAATAATTTTGTTTGTTGAGTGTAATAAAGCACCACAAAAGCACTATGTGTTATGAAATACCATCCCTTCTCTCTAGCTAAAGGCACAGAGAGCCATAGAGACAATGCAGCTGGTGCGGGTGCTCTTCATAGGAAAAGATATCAGCCAAGAAGCTTATGCGGAGTGTCTTCCTCTGCTCCCTGCACCACAGGGAATCCATGTGTCCCAGTGAAGAGGGTGGTTTTGGGTCAGAGGAGGAGGAGCCAGGAGAAGGGAGGAATGAGACCAGTGGCTCTGCATGGACATACTCGCTGAGATGCAGAAACACAGGTTATGTCAGCCTTAGTAACAAACAAGAGGCCGTTAAGCAGCTCCATCACCAAGAGAAAGCCTATGGACCACAAGTGCCAGACCAGTTGCCCAGACTATGCACTGTGGACAGGATCGTTCCAGCCCTGTCCCTGAAGTAGGGGTGCCACCTGTGGTGATTTTTTACCTGACACTTCCATAGGCCAAAATAGAAGTGTCAGGGGGGGAAATGGCCGAAGGTGGCAACCCTACCCTAAAGTTGTGACCAGAGGATGTTGTGAAGGCCACTACCGTAGCTGGGTTTAAACAAAGATTGGATGCGTTCTTGGATGATAGGTCCATAAATGGCTAATTAGTCAAGTTGGTCAGGGACATAGCCTCTGACTCTCGGGAGCTGGGAGTGAACAACAGGGATTAGATCACCTTGGCTTGCATATTTGGGCTGTGGGGGGGAAATGCGCAGCCCGAATATGCACGGGGATCAACCGGTCTGAAAGACACCCCCACGCAGCTTTGCCGGCAGAGACGTGCGGGATGCAGAACAGGAAATAGAGTTCTGCATCCGCATTGGCTCTGCTGGCCTTTCAGACCGGCCGATCCCCGTGTATATTCAGGCTGCGCATTCTCTCCCCCGCAGCCCAAATATGCACCGGGGGGGGGGGGGGAGATGTCTGAAAGTGGCCTCAGTTATGACCTGTTGTGTACATTTCTGAGGTGAACAAAGGCAAGATGCTGGCCTCGATGGACCATTGTTCTGACCTTGTATGGCACTTATGTTCTTCTTTAAATTTCTTTTTATTGTTTATATATAACCATACAAACACATGATGAGGCAAAAGATAGACAATTATGTAAGATAATAATGGCTAAAATTATTTTGAGGAAATGGAAGTTTGCAATCTCCCCTCTTTAAAAGCCTGGCTGAACAGCCTCTCCACTACAACACTAATGGGGGGGTGGGAAACGACCTCATCCAATAGAAATGCTTGGGGGGAAATATAAGGCTGTCTGTGGTGATGAAAATGATGCACACCCAGGTCCAGCCCTAAGCAGGGCCGGTAGGGCCCATGGCCCCGTGGCCCGGGCCCTGCAGTCAGAGGGGTTCTGCAAGGAGGTCAGTTCTCGTAGCCTCAGGTCCAGCACTCCTGAGGCCCCAGGAAAGGCTATTTCTGAGGGGGGCTCCACCCCTGGGGTGGCTGCTTCCTGTGGGACCCTGCAGCCCCCCCCCCTTACTTTCAGAGTTGATTCGCCGAGTTGTGTGTGTGAAAGGGAGAGCAACAGAAAGCTTTTGTGTGTGTGTTTGCATGGGAGAGCCTGTGTGTGCATGTGCGTGCAAACTTATGACACTTCTTTGTTATTGTAAGCAAACACCAGTCTGCCAGTTGTTAAAGGAGTGGGCGTAGGGTTGTCAGCTGTGGTGGTTTTTTACCTGACACTCCCATAGGCCAAAATGGAAGTGTCAGGTAAAAAATGACCAAAGGGGCAACCCTAGGTGGGCTATGGAGAAGAGGGGTAGTGGCAGACCTGCCTTTTGCTTTTGCCCTGGGCTCTGCAAATTCTAAGGCCGGCCCTGTGCATGCTATTACAGTTTTAATACACACTTGTCCCCTGTACTCCTATAGAATGTTCTCCCTTACTTAGCTATCTGGTTCTTTTGTTAATATTATTATTTATTAGTTCTATAGCACAAGCAATGTGCCTGATGCTGAATCATCATGATTAGAGATGGGCCCCTACCCTGAGGGGCTTACAATCTAGAATGGACATGAGTGGAGAGACAAGTGGAAGGGAACATAGAGAGAGCAGGGATACATTCACGAAGCTGAAAAGTCACAGGTGTACTGGCTTAGTTTACGTACAAAGGAGGAAGGGAATTCTGAAAGATATGACTGGGCATTTTTACACACACCTTAAAGTGCTGGTCTTTCAATCTTCTGAGTTTACAAGTCCACAAGTAAATTCCAGATGCATTCTTCACACACACACTGCCCTGCCCAAAGTAGCCGCAGCTGTAGATGTGACAGGCTGCCATGGAAACCAAGTGACCACAGCTGCCTGGAGCAAAGCAGTTTAGCAGGAGAACCTTTTACACACAAATGTTCTGGGAGAAGTTCTATGCAGAAGTTCAAAGACCCAGATGTTTAAGATCTGGGTGAGTGATTTAGACACACAGAAAGTTCAGGATGTAACAGCAAACATGCAGGAGAAATGTGTGTGTAAAAACACCCACTGATTATGACAGAGAATAATCTATGAGAATGAGGAGCTAGGAAAAGCCTAATGGAAGAGGTAAGCTTTAAGGATGAATTGGGAGGGAGGGAGCACAGCATACATGTTCAGGGAGAGAAATCCAGGCATAGAGGTCCAACATGGGAGAAGGGGCAACACAGAGGGAGTTATGGGAGCAGGAAACTCTGGAGCAGATGAGGGTGGTGGCAGAAAAGGAGCAAAGCTCCTAGGTGGAAACAGCAAAAATGAGCAGAAAGATAAGGGGGAGCAAGGCCATCAATCACCTTCACGTTCAGTATTTGGTTCAACCCATTGTAAAAGTAGGGGCAACTGTGACCTTTTGAAATGTGAATCTATCTGGCTCTGGGTCTCTGGCCGAGGCTACTCTCTAATCTCTTTTGTTATTTGTTCAAGGCTCATAACGCACCATGATGCTGATCTGAATGGTTTGTGAATTTAATAAAAGGAGCCAGGTCAGCAGCTCTGAAGACCTGAAATTCTCTCTCCTTGTAACCAATTCAGTGTAGGCAGCAGCTGAGTAAGCTTCCAAACTCTGCCGTGGTAGTTTACTTCAGTGCTTTGTTCAAGGGATCACACCTCTCAATGGGGAGCAAGCAGAGTTCAATTCCCAGCCCAAAGCAAAAAGGAAAGCCAATTACGAGGTGCCCAGTAGTTTGGGTGCATTGTGGATAATATCAGCTGAATACTTGGGCTGTAAATGCTGCTTATTCTGTGGTAGCTAGCCACACAGGACTTTGGGGCTTACAGTTATTATTGGAGCTCAATTTAATATCTACAATATCAAATTTGTTTGTATTTTTTATACTGCTATTTCTGTCACAAACACATACGGGTTACACAGGCTCATTACTTTAACAGACTAATACACTTGTTCCCTTTTGTCCTAAGGAGTTGGCTGTTCGGTACAAAGGGGTGGTGTTCTGTAAAGTTGATGTGGATTTGGCAGAGGTAAGCTATAGAAACTAGAGGATCAGTCATGTCCATCCTGTAACATTCACCTGTTAGACCTTGGTTCTGTTGATTCATAGGGACTAGGGAGACACTGGTGGTGGAGTGAGTCATGACTAAATTAATACAGCAGGGGTTCCTACTGTTACCCTCCTACCATTCACACAAGGCCCAGTTCCACCAGTGTTGTGTGAACACAGTGACACCCATTCTCTTTTTTTTATTTATTTATTTATTTATTTATTTACTTACTCAAATTTTTATCCCACCTTTCCCTCAAGGCAGGTTACAACACACAAAAATATATTCAGAAATACAATGATAAACTCAAATAAAATCCTCTAATATATTAAAAATACACAAATAAAACTGAGTAAGATCAAATAAAACCTTTAACCCACAACTTTCCAAACCCTACCCCCTCTGCCAAACATCTGGCCAAACAGAAGGGTTTTACATCACCTCTGGAAGCTTGGGATTAGACAACATCGTTTTCCTGTGGGAGTGTATAAAAATACCCCATGATTCAAAGAAAGGGATGGAGCAAAGAGAACCAGCAGGTGTGGGGGGCGTTAATGTGCTGTGGGACTTCAGGAGGTATAGAGGAGAGACAGAAACCCCTAAGTGCTTACAGAAGACAAAAGCAGATGGTAACTTACCACTGCTAGTACTAACCTCCAGCATGAACAGGTGGTTATTACCACAGGGGTTTCATCCAGCAGTGCCCAGTGTCTGAATGTGAATGCATTAAAGTTACCCCAGTGTATCTAAGGAGTAAGTAATGATGACAGTGTACACCACCACCACTTGTGACCAAGCCTGCAGTCCCTGGACCTTCAAGCACTTATGCAGTGCTGGCCCTCACTGTGGTGGCCTGGTGGGGCCTGGGAAAGGCAGGGCTGCTAGTGGTAATCTCACCCCTTCAGGCCCCCAGAAGCTATAGGCGGTGGGAACATCCGCTCTTCCACAGCCCTGAGGCTTGTGGCAAAACCCCTTCCACTGCCCTCCTGGAGCTGTCGGGGGGCAGTGGAAGTTCCCAGGGCCTTATGGACTTACCGGGGGTGGAGGGGTTGTCTGGCAGGCCAGGGGCTGCCACTGCTGCCCAGCACTGCTTCTAATGGGGGGTGGGAACATTGCGGGCGTCAGCATTATCCTCAGGAGGGCGTCCTGGGGGGCGCCAGCCTTATCCTCAGGAGTGGTGGTGAAGACCCTCAGGAACAACAGTGATGTTTATTAAGTAGATGATGATTAAGCGTAATTCCATTATTATCTATAGAGCTATATGTTTGCTTTAGCCTCAACCTCTCTGTGTTTAGTACTACCTATTTTTTCTTTGTCTCCTATATCTAGATATATATCTATATAGATAGATAGATATTACAGCTCTGTTTTTAAATGTCTGGTATCTCTTTCTCTCTAACCCCCTCCCAGGTACTTTGTCTTACCCACTCCCACCCATGTCATTCCATGCCTCCCCATATATACCTGTCCTACATTTGCTCTGTTTATATATTTCTGACTGACTACGCTACATGCCTGAGGAAGAATCCTGTGTGGTCTGAAACCTTGCATATTCTCACCAACAGAAGTTGGTCCAATAAAAGAGATCATTTGAACTACTTTGACTGCTTTCACACCTTACAAAATGGGCTATTATAATAACTGGAGATAATACTGGGTATTATAATTCCACAATTTTTGTAATGTGTGAATGCACTATTCCCCTTTTATGCTGCAAGAACTTGTGTCATTGTAAGAGTTACAAAATGTGGCTTTTACAATGACCTGAAATCTTGCACCATAAAAGGGGAATAGTGCATTCACGCATTACAAAAAATTGCAGAATTATAATACCCAGGCCAGTATTATCTCCAGTTATTATTATAGCCCATTTTGTAAGGTGTGAAAGCACTCTTTTCTCCATTACCTCTTTATACAGACCTGACACTTAGTTAGCCATGCCAAAGCTATGCCTGCTTTTAGATGAGCGGGTCGCCGTTGCGCGACTTGGTCACGCGGTATTTCAAAATCCCGCAACACGGGATTACACGAGACGGAGGTAATTAAATACCTCACAATCAAGGTATTTAATTCGCGGTCGGCAAATAATGTGTGACTGCCTTCCATGCGCGTGATCCCCTACATCTGTCTCATGTAATCCCGCATTGCGGGATTTTGAAATATCGCGCGACTGGGTCGCACAACGGCGACCTGCTCGTCTAAAAGAGTCCTAAGTCCAGCTGTGAAATAGGGACATTTTTACACTGGCATATCAAAGAGCTGGAAAACTTTCAGGCACATTTTCCAGTTATTATGTATAGGGCTACGATTTTGTCACAGGGATCATGGTTTTAGTTAATTTTGGCCCCCAACATGACTTTTACCATTTCCCCGTGACTCCTGTGAAATTCCCCCATTTTACTTGAAGAAGCCAACACCGAGTTGAAGAGCTGGCTATATTCTGGCGAGAAGAGCACACCCTGATGCGCCACACTGCAGAGAACAGCTCTGGTGGCTGCAAACCACTCACCTTGGCCAGAAACCTTGGCACTACGGGGTAATGCAGCGATGTCTTCACTGAGCTCCAAAGCCCTCTTCTTGCAGAGGGTGGAGCTTTGGGCATGGCAATGCTGTTGCGCGGTGGGGTGGGTAGGGGTTGCCTGCTCTTCAAAAGGCAGCCAGGAGAAGCAAGGACCAGACGGCAGCATTTCCTCTGCCTCTCCTCGCGCCTTTCTTCATCTCCCTGTTACCAAGGGCTTCTTTTGTTTGCTAGGGGATTTTTTCCTGAGGCTTTTCCCTGGGTTTACAATTTAAGGGGAGGGGGGTTTCCCCTTCATCTTCCCTGGGCTTACAATCTATGGGGGGGGTTCCCCTTAATTTTCCCTGGGCTTACAATCTAAGCGGAGGGGTTCCCCTTAATTTTACCTGGGTTTACAATCTAAGGGGGAGGGTTACCCTTCGTTGTTTTTTTATCTATGGGTGAAAACAGACATGACGCTAGTCACCCTTTAACCACCCTTGGTGGTTATTTATGCATGTTGCAGGGCTGTACTGGTGCCCTATGCAGCCCTGAAACATGCATAAATAACCACCAAGGGTGGTGGTTAGCATCATGTCTGTTTTCACCCTATGACTTTTCCGAGTCTTTTTATCATTTCTGTCGTGACCAAGTCATGACATTTTTTTTTTAAAAAATACCATGACAGAATCTCAGCATTAATTATGTATAGTAAGTGGCAAGCTACAATTATGAGTAATAAGGTTTTTTATAAACCTTTTACAAACAGAACAATGCTGATGCAGTAGAAGCACATGGAAAGACTACATCCCCATGCTGGTGGACATTAAAGACTTCTAAAGAAAATGTTGCACATTATATTTTGAAGCCTGCACTTATCTTACACCTGCCCCCGCTTCCTCTCTCTGAGTCAAGCACTAGACTCTTCAGTCATGTACCAACCTGCTAACTTATTATTATTATAAGCTTTTATATAACGCCAGCGATGTACCTGGCGCTTTACAGAGAATAAGATAGACACAGTCCCTGCCCGAGAGCTACTTGATTGGCTTCAGCAGGCAACAACATCTTGTCAAACTTTTGAAAGTCAGTCTCTTGCAAAATAATTCTGCTTGTTCTATACATTATGATTTTATCTTGCTATTTGATTCTGTACAGATCAAAGGCTATTTCAGGTTTTCTCTAATGTGTACATTTTCTGTATTTCTTTTCTCTCATTCCTTATTTTAGAGCTAGTTACAGGAAAATCAGGATCTTGGATATCTAGTAAAAGAGTCCTTTCTTCGTTATCCTCTCACTCTGGGTATTTTCAGACGTGACACCCCAGTCCATGGTCACGCTTACCCCAGTGTGACCGTGGGTTGGGGTCTCATGTGACGTCTGCTCCAGCCCTGCCAGATGTTCACCACAGGCTGAGGCAGGTGTCACCCTGGACCATGGCAGGGCTACCATGGGATGAGCGCTGGGCTCCTGGCCAGCACACATCCCATGGTAAGCCCTGCCACGGTCCGGGGTAGGCGACGCCGGCCCATGGTAGAGTGGGCCATCACATCTGATAGTCCGCTCCACCTAACCCCGGGCTGTGGCCGGAGCGGTTGGAGGTGAGCACAGCGGCATGACAGACTGCCACACCCACGCGTCAGGGAGGAGGCAGGGCCGTGCTGAGGAGTGCGGGGGGCAGGACCGTGCGGACCCATGTCCGCACATCCCCCACCCTCTCCCTATCCCCTTCCCAGCCCCCTGACCATTTGTTTGGTGGCAGGGCTTACCCCACCCCGGGGTGAGGGCTCTCACCCCGGAATGGGTTTAGGCGTGGTGGGCAAAAAGGAGATGGCTTTGGTGGAAGGCTTTCAGTGCTGCACCATCTGCACAGAAACAATCCCAGACTTGACACCCATGCTCAGTGCCTAGTCTGCTTAGGGACCAAGCATAACACCACAGCATGTCAAATTTGTCAGGGGTTCAATGGAAGGAAATACAGACTTAGGATTTATCTTGGATCTCACGTCAGGAAGGATCAAGCCTCCTAGCTGGTGAAGCACCTCATGGTCTGGGCCATGTCTGCTCAGGAGCAGGTCCTGGAACCGCCAGAGTTGAGGGCTCGCAGGGAGCAGCCCAGACCTTCTTTTGTTCTGGTTAAGTCAGGCCCCAATAAGGGAGGCATCATCGCGCATCAAACGACTAGGTACTCCAGTACTGATGGGGCCGAGGCCAGTGAGCACACCGCAGGGTATGAGAATGCCCCAAACCTCACCAGGAAGACAGCACCCTACTGCACGTCAGTCACTGGTGCATTCCTCCCCGCCAACAGTGCTCCCCAGACCCAATTCATGCAGAAAGAAGCACTGTTGCAAGAGAGCTCCCATGCCAGAGTTTTCCCCAGAGGAGTTGCCAGTTGATATCATTCGGGCCAAGATGCCAGAGGACCTCGAGAACTTCACTGACTCAAAGCAGCCACTCCTGGACTCAGACACTCAGGAGGCGCTCACCTCACTGGAGTGCCTCCTGAAACCACTCATAGAGCATTCCAGGGCCAAAGTGCTTGGCACACACCTGCTGACATCAGTCTCCTCGGCACCAGCACCAAGGCAAAAAACACTGACTGCTGCTGTTCCCATTGGTACCATTGTTGGCACCTACGTGGTCACCCTTCAAGGACCTCTAAGCATTTCTAGGCCAAGAGCAAGAACCAGCCTTGCTTCCCTCAGCACCTGATGCAATCACAATCCGCACTGGGCTGGGGCTGTCTGGTGTGTTTTATGGTGTGCTGGAGTAAGATTGGCTGTCACTACATGACCCTTTTGAGGGGAGGGGGGGGGATTCCCTGGCACAGGAGCTGGGTCACTCTCCCCTGTCACTTCCAACTGACTTAGTCTCCTTCCAGGATCTCCTGGCGTGGATGGCAGCTACAGAGAGGGTGCCACTGGGTAACCCGGATACCAAGGAGCTGTATCACCTTTTTGACACTTGGGCTATAGGCCAGAAGGAGCATTTAGCTATTCTCTTGGTAGTGGGGATCCTGAAGCCCATGAATAGGGACATTTGGAGTCAGCCTGACACAGTGCCCCTGACTGACCCCAAGACACTCCAGATGAGCCCAAGACCCTGGTCCCTAGGGTTAGCCATGAGTTCTTGGTAACCTGTCCAGCCCCAAACGTCCCAATTGCCACGACACTGGGCGAGTGCTATTGGGGGTGGGGGGTAACCTCCATCTCAACCCCTCGATAGCTAGGGAAAGAGAAGTGATACGCTGGGGCATCAGGTGTGTAAGACAGCATCTTTGGATAGGAGAGCAGGGAATTACCTGGCCCTCATAGCTTCATTTAATTATACCCTCTGGGACACAGTGCAGCAGCTGTTGCCTGCTCTACTTGATGACTATGTAAAGGAGCAGCTCAAAGCAGGTGCTGGGGATGGTACTCAGCTGTCTAGGCACCTGACAAGGGTATCCTATGATGCAACACTCTCAAGAGCCATAGGATGGCAGCGGGAATTACCAGATAGAGGAACACCTGGCTGTGCTCCTCTGGTCTCTATCCCGAGGCCCACTATGTAGTAGAGAGCCTGCTCTTTGACAAACGGGTCTGTGCACTGCCACTACCATTCAGGAACTGGGGCAGCTAAAGACTGACCATAGCACAGCCAAGTTAATGGTCTCAAGGTGGCAGTGGCTACATCTTCCTACCGGGATTCTAGGCGTCCCCCGCTTATTGACCCCAGTGTCCTTACAGCAGGTCACCCTTCCAAGCTCCACCGCCTGCATTGTCCCTACACTTTCCTTAGCTGCAGATGAGCTACCCGTGGTCCCTGCAGGTGCAGGAGTTCTGTCATAGGGGGGAAACAGACAACCCTTGTGCATTCCTCCCCCCCCCCAAGAAGTACATTTAGCGCTGGTCTAATGCCCCCAACAGGTACACCTCGGGGTCTCTTCCTTTGCAGATAGGCCGAGATCCTATGCAGCTGCCTGGAAGCCTACCCACAGATCAGTGGGTATTGATGACAGAGAGCCACTACATTCAATTTGGCCTCCCGGCAAGGAAGCTAACCAGTGCATAACAAGATCCCAGGGAATGTAGCAGCAGCAGCCCTGAGAGCAGAGATACAACAGCTGCTGGTAAAAGGGGGCTAGTGAGCCAGTCCCATCAGAGATGTGAGGAAGGGATTTTTTTTACTCCACCTATTTTCTTATGCCAAAGATTAGTCACACCACAGGGAGTCCTAGACAGCTTCAAGTGGTGGGCCATCCAGGACAATGTCTGCGGGGGGCCTGTGGCAGGCCAGAGTCTCTGAAGACTGTTGACCCTGTAAAACCGTTTGCCCCAGCAGGAGGGTTGCGCTGCCAAAGCTGCAGGCACTGTTAGAGGGCTGGGATGATGCCTGATTAGAGGCAGCTGGAACAGGACGTGGCACTGGTGAGCCTGGAAAGCTGAGGCAGAGTCAGCTCATTATAGAGTGAGCCACAAAGGAAGCAGGACTGAGAGAAGCTGCTCTCCTTGGAGGAAAGATCTGCTTGTGACTCAGAAGGGGGAAGCAGCTAGGAGACTGGAGAGCGTGGGAAGCTGTGAAGGCGGCAAAACACTAGAAGGGAACCCTGCCTAAAGGACTATAGCAGAGCAAGCTGCCTGGCTCCCTGGACAGTTAGTAGCCTGCCAAAGGGCTGTGAGTGGCTGGCTGCAGCTTGAGCTAAAGAGACTGTGTATGCCAAAGTTTGCAGGGGCTAGGGATGTTTGTCTAACCCAGGAGTCTGGTGACTATTGAGAGACTGGAGCTTACTAGAGGCTGCAAGAGGGCCTGTGGCAAGCCAGCAGGGCTTAGACTAAGAAGCCTGTGCCCCAAGTCTGAACTATATGTCTGTAGAAAGACTGTGATAAGGAGAATACTGAATAAAAGTGACTTGAGCTGATTCCCTAAAAGAGACTGTGTTGGGCTGGATCCTGACAACACTTATCACAAGCAAACCTCACCCTGTGTCTGTGCATTCCAGCAGCTGACACCATGTCTGGTAATTACTATAAATGTTTCCCAGCTTGGGTGGAGGTGCATTCTGGGGGCATCTCCCTAAATGGAACCTTGTCTCCACAGGACCGTCTCGTGCGTATAATTGTTCTAGAACAGAGAGCCATCCAGCTGGCCTTGACAGCCTTCAAGCCACTGGTGGGAGGACACAGTGTGCTGATTTGCATGGACAGCTTGGTGGCTATGTTCTACCCTGACAGGCAGGGAGGGGTTTGCTCCTTCCCTTTGATACAGGAGGTTCACAACCTGTGGGAAAAGTGCCTTCCCAGGGCAGTATTCCCAGTGGCCACACATGTGAGGCCAGGGCAGTTTGCAGACAGATGGCCTCAGCAGGCCTCCGATGCTCTCCCACAAATGGATACGGTTTTCCAGACACTGGTCCACAAATGGGGCATGCCATTGGCAGGTCTCTGTATCTCAGAGCACGATGCGAAGATGCCTTGCTTCTTCTCCAGAGTAAGGGAGGCAAGGCATTGCAAGGGGACACCCTAGCAGCTCCTTGGCCAGCAGACTTGCTGCACAGCTTCCCGCCCATTCTCCTGATTCCCTGGATACTCCAAAGGTTGCGGAACTCAGGGGCAGACGTGATCCTGGTGGCTGCAGACTGACTAAGACAGTATTGGTACCTGGAGCTTGGGGAGCTCTCCAGCGACCCAGGATTGCCTCGACTGAGGGACCCAAACCTGATAGCCCAGCATGAGGGGCAGCAGTGGTGCCTAAATCTAACCTCCCTGCACCTGACAGCTTGCAGGGTGTGCTGTTGACACAGGAGGAGCAAGGGTGCTCCACTCCTGTGTGGCAAATCTTGCTAGTTAGCAGACAAGTCTCCACCAGAGCTTGCTATGAGACCAAGTGGAAATAGTTCAGAGCCTGGATAAGAACCAGGGGGAACACCCCCACTAGTGGTTTCCATTCCAGACATATTAGACTACATGGTTCACCTTTTGGATGGAGGGGCAATGGTCTCCTCCATCTAGGTCCACTTAGCAGCAGTTAATGCTTTTGGGGCCCAACAAATGGTGGGTCCCTCTTTACCAGCCCCATAGTTACTCACTTCTTGAAGGGGGCAATTGGAGAGTTTCCCACCACCTGGGTTGGGAGGGACCTAAGCATGGTTCTGCAGACTCTGATGGGAAACATACTGATATAGCCTCCATATCAGTAGATTTTGTTCTCCTTTAAGATGTTTTTTTCCGGTGGCTGGTGACACATCAGCCAAAAGAGTGAGCAAGTTGCAGGCCTTTTCCTGCAGGCCACCATATGTGGTGGTCTATAAGGAATGTATGGTCCTGAAACTGTATTCGGCCTTTCTCCCCAAAGTGATTTCAGAGTTTCACCTCCGCCAGGCAATTTCACTACCTGTCTTTTTTCCTCCACCACGCTCCTCGAAGGGAGATGAGGCGCTTCACAGGGTGGATCTTTGAAGGACTCTGCGCTATTATAGAGATAGGTCAAAGCATTTCCAAAGGATGGATGCCTTGTTTGTCTCTGGCCAGGCCACAAGGGGGTCAGATCTTCCAAGCAGTCCATATATAGGTGGATTCAGACATGCATTATAAAGAGGTATGAGTTGGCGGAGCTTCCAATACTGAAAGGGGTCAGGGCCCTTTCCACCCAAACCACAGCCACATCAATTGCAGCTCTGGGGCATGTCCTGCTGGAGGACATTTGTAGGTCAGCCTCATGGACTCCTCCATCAACTTTAATTAAACATGATGCTGTTGGTTTGACTGCACAGAAGGTGAGGTTTGGCTGCTCAGTATTATTTTCCCTGTTTGCCTAATAAATGGGTCCCTTTTTGGACTATGAACTGCAACCCACCTGCAGGGTTTTGTGTTCTAGTCTACCACTAGTGGGACTGGGTGAGAGGATAATGAAGAAGAAAGGTAGGTTTCTTACCTGTAATGAGTCTTCTTCTAGTTGTATCCTCTCACCAAGTCCCAACTCCCTCTCCTCCACACCTGCAGTAGCTATCCTATGAACTGAGGGGGAGTGCTGAGGCGGGACTATATATATATATATGCCCAAGGGATAAACATTAAGGCATGGGGGGAAATTAAAGGAAAAGTGCTTGCTATACTATGAGCACTAGATGGCACCAAATACCACTACTGAGACTTAGTGAGAGGATTCAACTCGAAGACTTGTTACAAGTAAGAAACTTACCTATGCTTGCACAAGAAGACAACTTAGTTTGTCTCTTTTTCCTAGGATGTGACTAATTCTTGCAAAATCATCGCCATGCCAACATTCCAGATCTACAAGAAAACAGCAAAGGTATTGCTTGCCTAGCAACCCAGTAAAATACTTATGGGTCTTTGTTCTACAACTGTAGCAGCAAAAGTTAACAACTTGATGTGTTTGGGGGGTAATCACAGTGTACCCGTCTTGTTTGGGTTGATTTCTCTCCCATTGCTGGTAGGCATACACCAAGGGATTTCACATATAGTAAGTAACTGTAGCATTCATGAGATTTGAGTGCTTTTAAAGTAATACATTTTTCAATGGGAGAAAACTCTGTGCATATTTTTTTTAAAGTGGGTTCAGTTCTGGATCAGAACTTTCCACAGGTTTAGGGATGTATGGAATAAAGTCTTGAATTTATCCCAGTAGGAAATTTTTGAACCAAAATCAAAACAGTTGGAGAAGTTCATAAGCAAGGTTCTGATTTGGGCCCTTCTATAAAATTAGGGCCATTGGTTCAAAAAGTATTGTGTTCTATATTGCAGGCCTGATCTGTAACACCCTTGTACTCCCAGTTGAGCAAAGGAATCAT
>QEPC01002304.1:255944-277763 GCA_003113815.1 Sphenodon punctatus | reverse complement strand
GGCCACTTATGCACATTTTAAAGGACAGTTGTTTATGAGAACTACAGGTTGCAGGGCTGCATTGGAGGCAATGAAGCCCTGCAACCTGTATTTTTCACAAGTGCCCTCTAATATTTGCATAACTGGCCACCCTGCGGGGGCGGCTGTTTCTTGTTTTCCCCTCATATAATCTTACCCTCCCTCCTTCGGGGAAACCAACATCCCCGCCCATGGTGTCTCTACGCGCGCTTGGTTTCTACACCAGCGGGGGCGCGCACGCTCTTTCGGATTTCCTCCTTCCTAACCCGGGTTAGGGCGGGGCGGGCGCGCATGCGCACCACTCCCAGGCGGGTTGTCTATATAAGGACGGGGAGGCGGTACTAGCGGTGCAGGAGCCGTCACCACTAGCGAGCAGCTGTAGAGCCGGGCGGGGAACGCAAGGGCCGCAGCCATGGTGAAGATCGTGGAATGCCTGGTGAGCTTAGCAGCGACGGCTCAAAGGGGACGGGACTGGAGGGAGCCGGGCTGCTTGCAATGTCCCGGGGCGGGAGTGCTTGCCGGGCTGCATGCTTCCCCCTTCGGCCTGCAATGGCTCCGGCTGGAGAGCGCGCTCCTGGCAAGCAGAGCAGCAGGCGCTTTGCCAAGCGCTCCCCCGCCTCCGGGCAACCAAGTAGCGATTCAGCCATTTGCGCGACCCGGCTAGGCGCGGCCCATGGCGGAGCCGTACACCTAGCTCCTCGCCCTCTCGCAGCAGGATGTTGGGATTTGCATCAGGGTCCTCTCCTTGGATGATGATGTCGCTGTTGCGCGGCTCACTTAGGGTTGCATCAGTCTCCGTCTGAGCACATGTCTCCCAGATGGGGAGGGAGAGCCGCTTGGGTGGGTGCAACCCCCAGATGGATGATCTCCCGGGTGTGTGTGGAGAGGGGAGGACAGCAGGGCTGCTTGCCCGGCGCTTCTTCCTTCACGGAAGACTAGCTTTGTGTCTGGTTCTGCTGCTGTTGCTAAACTTCCAATTAGCGGTGAAGCTGAAGTCTGCAAGACTCCTTTCGGTTGTAGTGAAACGAAACAAGACGCCTGTAAATCTAACCCTGCTTCTGAGACTGGTGAACTCTGATACCGTGTGGAGGCTCTAAAGAGAACACTGTTGCTTAATGGCTATTTAAGCTTCAGCAGGAATTGGCTTTGTTTGTGGGGGATGTGGATGCCAGGGCATCATACCTTCCTGCTTGATACTCCCAAGGGTGCAGGTGGTGGGTCTTGAAAATGCCATATGTTCTAATTGCTTGCTCATGAGTGATGTTAGCTTCTCTGGTGTGACTTCTGCTCTAGTTGCTTGCTCATGAGTGACGTTAGCTTCTCTGGTGTGACTTCTGCTCTAGTTGCTTGCTCATGAGTGATGTTAGCTTCTCTGGTGTGACTTCTGCTCTGTCTCCATTCACAAGTGTAGTGGGAGGCTAGAGGTTAAATTGCTTTTTTGGGGGGACTTGCAGGAAATTGTCACACACAGAGCAATGGGGTCCAATGCCTGATGCTCCATGGGTGGAGATGGGTGTGTGCTTGTGGGAATGGATGCACACTCTGTGGCCACACCCATTCCTCCACCCACCACTGTCTGTTTACAAACAACCATTGACACAGCAACCCCCATTGAAGCAGCAGCACTTACTGCTATCTCCTCAAGCAATTCAGCCTTTTTGAATGTACCAGAGAGACTTGGGAAGTGTTGTAAACATGCATGAACTACTGTAAAATCTTGGAAGCTGTTGTGAAGTTCTATGAACTTCTGTAAACTTTATGGGGAACCTCACAAACGTTGCTAAAACTGTCGTAACAGTCTCAAATTACTGTGAGCTGTCGTAAATGCTGCAAAGGGCTGTAAACTGCCACAACTTCCATAAACTGCCGTAAAGTGCAGCAAACGTCCATAAACTATTTCAGAGTGCTATGAAATTGCCTTTGGTAGCTGTCGGACCAGTGGCAGACAAGCCGCAAAAGCAGCAGCGCAAAGCAGAATGGCAGACAAAGCTGCTGCTTTAGGCCTAACTGCAGGGGCAGGTATTCTCCTCCAGGGCAAACAAACAAGCCCCACCCCAAAGTAGCTTTTTCTGCTTGTCTGGAAAGTACCTTCACTTTATTTAATATCCCTGCTTGTGGGGACATGGACCATTGAAATAAGTTGGGCGGTAACGGACTCCAAAAAGTGCCATGAGTGCAGGTGTTGAATGCAGCTTGGCTTCTAGTGTTAATACAGAAAACATAAGACTACTTTTCCTGAAGGAGGAAAGGTCAAGAACTCTCTCTGGCCTTGCCTGCCTTAGGCACAGAATTGCTTTCTTAGGGGTGTGGCGCAAGAGTAACTTGTACTTGACACTAGCCAAGATCTTTTGTTCCAGCTTCTTGGAGTAGCTTGTTAAAGACACCTTAATGAGAATTGCATTCCCAGAAACAGGGATATGAGGGAATGGTTAAGGACTTGGGAAGCTACCCATCAAAAAATTGAACTGTCCCAGAAGTCTAGTCTTGAAAAACTAACACGCCAGTAAATAAAAGTGGAGCCCTGTGGCGTAAATAGTGGCTTGAAGTCCCTTGCCCATCAATGCCTGACTTGGAGAGCTAGGATGAGGGGAGTGTAAGCCTGATGCAACTAGGAGTAGGGAGGCCTCTTAACTTGGAACTTAAACTGTTAATCAGCTGGCATTAATGCCTTTCTGCAGCCTACAGAGGGGTTTGATCGGTCATCAATGGTGGCTAGTCAAGCTGGCTTGGTGCAGTCCTGTTCTAAGGGTGCCCCTTGAGTCTCTGGCTCACAAGCTGGGAGTGAACAGGTGAGGGCTTCATAAATTTCTTACCTTGTATTTCTCCCTGGAACACCTTGAACTGGCCTCAATTGGAGTCTAGCATATTGGGCAGGTCAGTGGTGGGAAATCTTTCCCTCCCTAATTTAAAGAATACAGCCTTCATAGGCTGAATAGGAGTTGAAGACTGACTACTCCCTTTCCCCAAGATCATTTCCTTGGCTGAGTAGGGACTGAAGCCACAGATTTGCCCTCAAAGACCAAGCAGCAGCTACCAAAGAGGTCTAGGAGTTAGGATTTGAAGCATCCAAGAACTGGGAAGGTGTCAAAAGAACAGCTGCAGTTGGCCCATGGACTAGAGGTTTCCAAACCTTGGATTTAATCCATATACTTGGATTTAATAACCCAGTATAAAGGGGCTTGGTGTTGTCTTGAATAGTGGGTTTGAATTGTAAACTTTATCGTAATTAAGTTTGGCACTAGGTAGTCATTCAGAACTCTATCACCTCAACAAAGAGGCCTTTGGGTAATATTTAAAACTGTATGTGGGAAAAGAGCTCCCTATCCAACGGCTAATACACTGAAGGTGCTCTGGTGAGGATATCGTTTTGGGGCAATGCTAGCTGGTCCCTTTATAATTACTGAGTTTCTAGCTACTAGTAATGTAGCATATATTGTAAATGGCTATAAAGAACTTGGAATATAGTGTACAGCTTAACATAGCTGCTTTTTGCTGCAGATGTAGAGATGTCTTGGTTAACTTTTTGAAGTCCAGGGTGTAGAGTTGACCCTTTCTTGGAGGGGAAATGCTCAGAAAACTTTCTGAAGTCCTAATCGTGCTGTAAAATACATGTTCTGCTGACTTTGAGGGTACACAATGTTCAGCCAATAATACACTGGTATATGGCCTTGTGCATTTCAGCTAAGATTCATAAAGCTAATGGACAAGCTGGCTGATAAAAGCAGGCATCTAGCCACACTGAAGATGCTCTGAATTCATAATGCACTTCCCAGCAGTCTTTTTAAGGCTTGGCTTTTCTTGTTGTGCTTCTGCATAGGTCGAGTCAAGAGCTAGACGCATGCTGCTGGCTTCTGCTTGCTTCCATTTGACTCTGGAAAAAAGTCTTGTGTTCTGAGATGCAAGCCAAACAAAACTACTAAAACCTCATTCTTGTCACTCCATAAACCTGCTTTCCAGATCATTCTGGTTCAAAACATGGCTCATTTTCACAAACTTGAACATTTTCAGGCTTCATTGCAGGAGTTTGGCAGTTGCAGCTTGACCTGCTTGTAAGCTAAGCTACCTGCATGGAAAAGGTGACTGACCTCTTTTATTAGCCTTGGTGTCAATACCATTTCCCCCTTATTGGTGGGGTTTGAATGGGTGTTGGATGCCCGTGTGTGTGGCTCAGAGCACTATAGGAAGAACTTGTATGCAAATGCCTATCTTCACACAAATGCAGAGTAGTGAAATTAATGCTGCACTAAAAGCTTTTTTTTTTTGCATTCCTGGAAATGCCCTCCAGTTAACACCCTGTGACAGGAGGTACAGCTCTGCTGCAAATCAAGGAGTTGTCTGTATCTCTCCTGGAATAACAGCTGCATTTGTCATCGAAAGGCAGAGCCCATTATGCCTTAGGTGGAGGAGACCTATCAATAGAATTTTTGCTGGTCAGGAAATACTACTTCAGTTACACAACTGCTCTGTTAGAATATACATGCCTAAACTGGGAGACCTTTTTAATTTAATAAATTTTTTTACATGGTTCTGCAATGCCTAGCTTCACCGGCTTAGTCTTTCTAACTGTGATGGGGATAACGGAGTAAAATCTCCAAAGACTTAAGTTCTGTAGGGCATATACAGAATAGGCAAAAGCAGACATTGGTTGAGGGAGTTAAGGGCACAGATTGTATGGAGTATTGGTAGCTTGTATACAACTATCCTGCTTTTTCTAACAGAAGAGAGATTATTGTAATGTGTGGCTAGCATGAATACTGAACTACTGGCCACTGCCCTGTAACAAATGGCTTGTTCAATTACAACGGGCAGCTTGCATGTCCAATGAGTTAACTATCTGGAAAGCTTGGGCAAATAACGCTCAATATAGGGAACTTCTGTGTAAGTACTGAGGCATAATGTTCTAACTCTGAGCATGTCCCTAATAAAATACTGTAGCTTGCACTCAGCTGCAATTGATGCAGAGAACAGAAGTCTCTTCCACTCTTCTGACATCAAGACCACAAAGGAATTTCTAGCTTTGAAACTAAGTAGCTAGCAATGTAGCTGCTAGTGGTAGGGTGGGAAGGGGCTTGGCTGTATGTGTCCTGTCTTCCTCTCCCTGAAGCTTGAGTCATCTGAGGATTGGCGCCCTCTGCTTTCCTCTTCAGATACAGCCTTCATAAGGGAATCAAGCTGCCTGGAGGCAGCAGCCATCAGGCAGTGGCTGAAGGGTGCCAACCGTTCATAGTCATGAAGCTCTGCTGTCCTGAAAGAGCTACCATCTTACTGACGCTGCTTTTAGCCCTTGTATTAATGCCTTGGATTTTTGCATTGTATCCTGTGGGGCTATTACATGAGTAGGGGGAGGGGGTAGCATGTGTGAGGAGGGAGTAGCTTGGGCAGACTCGATTGGGTGAGATGCGGGGGGAGGGGGACAGGTTGTGAAACTTTGTAGCTTAGCCATGGCCCCAGAAGGGAACTTTTCCAAGTGAGAGTTGGAAGAAGGGGGGTGGGGGGGTGAGGTAGAGAATGTATTTTATATGTACCTTTGGAATTGGTGTTGTGTTTAAAGGGGATTTGGGGTAGAATATAGCCATGAACAGGTGGGGCTTGTAGGGTGGGTGCTCGCCTGGGCGAGATGGGGAGTACCTGGAGGATGAGTACTCCCTTGTGTGCAGCAAGGGAGTAGGAATGGGTAGAATGAGAAGAGGGGTGCTTTGGTATGGAGAAGGCTGAGATTAGTGCTGTATGTATGCAGCTTCAATCACTATAAGCTGTTCGGGGTGGGATTTACTTAACGTTTTACATATTTGTTCTTTCAATTATAAGCCATCCTGAGCCCAAATCAGGGGTAGGGTGGGGTATAAGTAAAATAGTGATGTAGCTGCAATTTCATACTGCCAATGTGGGCCACGTCCTCTTGATGTGACTACATAAGTCGCTTAACTTCAACCCATCTGGAAATTTTCGAAAGCAGCTTGAGGTAAAAGTTGCAAAACAGTCAGGTTCGAGAAAGCTGTGGCTTGGGTCTGGTTAAATCTGGTTCATATGGGGGCAGTGAGGAGGTGGCTGAGGACAAAGGGCTGCAGAGACTATTACCATAGGGAAATGGAGTACAGCTGTTAGTCTACAGCCCTCAACCCCTTTAGTGTTCAGCTTGGTGTAATATGTGTTTAGAGACAATACTGGCACTTCTGCCTCAAGAGGCCAGTGGAACCAGGTATAGCTAGACATAACATAAGCAAGCAAGCACCATTCATAAAGAGGACCAGAAAGCCAGCGTAACTTGAATGGAGTTGTACCTTTTGTAATCTAAAGTTGGCAGACTTCAGATACAGCAGCTTACAAGACCAAACGTTAGACTACATGTAGCAATGACAAACAAGCTTGTTTGCTCACTAACACTTAGAGGTTGTAGGGGACTTATAGCTGTCTCCTATTTTTGTGTGTGTGTCCCCGTCCCCTTTAACTTCTGGCTGCAAATCTAGTCCCTATCCTTAAGCACTAAAGTAAGCTGTAGGAAAGGAGGATGCAACTGAGGATAGGGGATGGATCCATGGCATAGCTCCATGAACTGAACCCTCTTCCCCATCCTGAGCACACCCATTGAGAATCCATGCCCAAACTCTATCTGGTTCATGGAGCTTGTATTTCAAAGTGACCTGAAAGAAGGAAAAGATTCCCCACTCCTACACTTTAGATCTTTAATGCTTAGGAAAGCCGAAGTAACATCTGAAACTTGTAAAAGATCTTCCAGGTGTTAAGCCTATAAGGAAGGGCATGTGAGGGAAAAACACAGGGTTCCAACTTGTGCTTGCCTTATCTGTACTCACCAAATTAGAGGCAGTCTAACTCTTGCCTGTGTCTCTTGTATCTAAGCTATGGTGGCATGACTGTGCACTAGAGCAGTGGCTCTGAAAGATTTTTTTGAACCAAGGCCACCCTCTTGTGCATGACATGTGCACACACATGCACACACACCAGGTATGGGGAGAGGTCCTGGTCCCACTTGGGCATGGGGAGAGCTGCCACACCTGGCCTTGGAGGTTAGAGGGCTTGCAGAAAATGCTTACTCTAGGGGCAGCTGGTATGGCATCTTGGGCAAGGATGAGGGTTGGCGTGTGCCTGGCAGGCATGCCTATGCATTCTGTGGGAGGATCCTGCCAATCAGCAGAGCTGTTACATTTGCCTGCAGGGCCCTGCCCCTCTTGTTTCCTAACATGCTCCTTCCTAATGATAGTTTCACAACCCAAGGTAGTCTAAATGGCTCTTGCATATGTTCTCTGAAAATAAAGCAAGTTCCAAAGGGAAACATTGTGTGTGGGAATTCTCCATATGAAGTGTCATGCATGTAAGCACTGAGCCCTAAATAAAACAGCCTTGCTGGAAAACATTGCTTTAATGCAATGAAAATCAGTGGCTTGAAAATACTGGCCTCACATTAAATGTAATGGCTATAGACTTTCCTTTACAGGGTGTGAATGAGGATGGGGAACTTCAGGCCTGGGGGACATATGCAGCCCACAGCTAGCTTTTTTTGGCCCCTTTCAGTGCCTGGATCTAGCTCCTAAATCCCCTTCTGCTTCAAGCACTGAAAGTGAGCTTGGGGTAAGGGAGCAGATATGAAGGCATGCACACAAGGATAGGGGACCAGATCATAGCACTCATCTGGACCATCTTCCTCAGACTTCACCCCAAGTTCTGTGTGGCCCTTGGAGCTCTTACTATCAGAGGGCCCTCTAGGAGGGAAGGTTTCCTTGCTTATGATGTAAACTCTCATATAACTTAGATGTGCTAGTGCTCATGCCTTAAGGGAAAAAAGTGGTAATTTGCTTATCAAGCTTGCAGTAGAACAGTTCTCAAAGGATGTGGAATGAAAGAATTGGATTAATGGAGAATAGAGAATCTCAATATTTGGAGCTGATGGGAAGCAAATATCATAAGCCTATAAGGAAGCTATGTAAATGCATATTAGAGAGAAGTCAACTGATCTTTTATCACTGAAGGGCACATATTTAACTTGTACTAAGTAATTCCTGTGCTTTGGCCTGGCACAGAGTTGTCATGATGCTGCTGCTTGCAACAGACCTTGATCTTTGATCAATCAGTCAGGCTTCTGTTAAATCTTGAAGTGGCTCATTATGTTTTCTACTTGATTAGCTTTACTCCAATAAGCATTTTAGAAACCTACTGGAGAACAAGTTTATAAAACTAATTGCAAATCAGGGTGACTAACAGTATTTCAAATCAAACTTATTGTTCAATGCTTCTTCTTCTCAGATAGAATTTCAGAGTGAGTTGACATCTGCCGGCGACAAGCTTATAGTCGTGGACTTCTCGGCTACATGGTGTGGACCATGCAAAATGATCAAGCCTTTCTTCCATGTAAGTAAGCTGGTTCAGAGTGCTTAGATTGCATTGACTCGATGTGAGACTGACTGCAGTGCTGTCACTGTAATCTAGGAATAGGTAACTCTGGAGGTGAAAGCAGTCTTGTGACTGGCTTGACATTGACCAAGCCAGGACACATGAGACTCAGACTAAGTCAATGTTAGTAGTGTGGTGATGGATAAGATCTAGGAGGCTCCAACAATGTGGCTGCACTCCATGTTGCAACGTTAAGTTGGCATGGCAAACAATTGTAGAATCCTGCAAGCATGACAGATGCTAGCTTCTAGATCACAAATGCTATATACTTCATTAAAATTGTAAAGCTTCATCTGGCTAGTATTTGAAGCTCCCTGCTCACAATCGGATGGTATAGTAAATCCTGACAGTAGTGCAGTGTCTGGATGCAAACTGGCATGTAGCTAACAATACAATTCTGTAGCATTTAAGAGTCATAGGACACTTCCTTTGAACATTCTTATTGGCATGTAGCTGAAATAATGCAACTAACTTCCTTCTTTGCTTTTGAAACTCCAGAGTCTTGTTGAGAAGTATCCAGATGTAGTGTTCATTGAGATTGATGTGGATGATGCACAGGTAAGCCAAGTCTTGATGGACTTCTAAAATTGAATGGCCAATCAGTATCTGCTAACATGGTTCCTCACAACTCGAGAGGATAGAGGCCAGTTTATCTCAGACTGCCTGCCTTTCCTACAGGAGTGGTTTATATTTACTCTAGTGAACTTGACTTGGAGAAGTGGCTAAATTGTTCTAGCAGCTCAACTAGGTGTACATAAAACATGTAATTCCTGTTCAGTGCAGGGCTCAATGTGTTGAGGAAAACTGGAAGGAAATAAAATATTAAGCTGCATACAAGTCTTCTGTTAATAAAAAAAAAAAAAGGGTGGAGTAGGAATAAGTTGCCCCACACAGCTGTTCTCATGTGGAGTACTGGGTTCAGTTTAGGGCATTTCACAGAGATGATGTAGCTGTAAAATCAAGTCAACTTGAGGTTGAAGAAAAGGTTAATTCCAAGCAGAAGAGTGCTATTTGCTTACAAATTACTTGGAAGGCTGCTATAAAGTAGATGGGACAATACTTTTGCACTGAGTAGTACAGTAGGCTCCAGTTGCCACTCCCATTTTCTAAGGTAGCTGAAGTCCTCAAAGTTAAATTTCAACCTTGAAGCATGGTATCAAGACACACAAAGTACCATAGGTTTCTAATCAAATTTGGCAGTATTCCTGCCTTGCCAGAAAAGACAAATGGGAGAACCTACAATAGAAATGGCTTCAAAATGTAACCAATGTATTGGTGGCCCTTTTTTAAAAAGAGCATTTTAGAATTGTATGACTAGAAAGCATTGTAAGGATCATCTAGTCCAGCAGGATACCCTCTGTCTGCAGCCTGGCAGACAGATGGTTGTCCAGATGTCTTTTAAAAACCTCCACAGAAGGAGATTCTGTACTCTGGGCATAATATACCTTCCATTGTATTGAAGTTCCATGTAACGTTGGCTGGGTTGCCAGAGTCATTGTGGAGAAATACATTACTTGCAGGGGAAACTTTGTTTGCGCTCTGGAGAGACACTTGTGTTTCATAGCAGGGAAAATACTTGGGAGTCAACTGGGCATATATTGTCTGTACCATTTTTATCTGCTATGAGTGTTCTAAAATACTGATTAAGTAATTGGTATAACCTTACAAACTTTCATGAAGATGTCTTCCTCTTGATTTGCTTTAGTAGCTCCTTAGAGTAAACAGCACTGATGTATATTGTCCATATTCCTGTCCTAGTAATAAATGAGCCAGGTGAGCAACTTGGTCCATTTCACTTATTGGAAGTAAAGCTGCCAGCCTAAATATTTCAGGTTAAGCAACTGACTGCCAGAATCTTGGCCTGTTATGGCAAGTGCATGAAATTGCTAAACAAAAGCTAACTTTGAAATAAATTGGCAACCGGCTACGGTGCCTGATGGGAGGTGAACGGAGCATAGTGCTGCTTTTTAGGAACCTGACTACATAAACATCACTGCAAGGAAAGGAAACCACCATTTTTCTCTCGAGTAAAACTGTTTTGTCTGTTCTAGGATGTTGCTTCACATTGTGAAGTCAAATGCATGCCAACATTCCAGTTCTACAAGAAAAATGAGAAGGTATGGTATCTACACTTTTCTCAGTGTAAGCAGTATATTGTGGGGAGGTACAGGATAGTGGCTTCTGGACCTTATGTAAAATAGGTTAACGTGGTGTAGGCCCAAAGAAGCTGATTAAACAGTGCTTTAATGAAGCTAGGAATCTTTCTTGTATGTCTTGGGCCTATATGGTAGCCAATTGCCTCCAGAATAAGGTTGAGCAAGATGTACCATTTGGCTCTGTCTATTAACTAGTTTCTGGAGAAGAGAAATCATTGCAGTGTTGTTGCATCCAGCTTAAAACAAAGTTCAGACACTAGAAAGCCTGTCTTGCATGATGAAAATCAGACACCCCTTAGATCGGTATTCTTCTAATCTTAAGTTTTAAAAAAAAATTGGCCATGACTTAGTTTAAATCTCTGGATGCTAGAATAACTTCCTGGGCCAAGGCTTCTTGAATGGTTAAGCTAGAGGCAATCTCTGATACAATGTAGGTGTTGGGCTGGCCAGCCACAATCAAAAGGACTAACAATTATGAAATGTCCTCTATACCCTGGGCCAGGGGTGGGACGTCCTCTTTTCCTCCCAGGGCTGCACTCAGAACCAGTGAAAGATCAATGGGCTGATAGAAATTTGGGGGTGGCAGGGTGCACTTGGGAAGAGGAGGGTCCAGACCATAGATCCATATACTTGGAATCTGGTCATTTCTGATCCTTTACCCTGTTTTCAGTTTTTCCCTGCTTGGGTGCATGAACTAGGTCCAGGGGCCAAATAAAAACTAGCTGTGGGCTGCATTTGACCCCTATGCCTGATGTTTCTAGCCCCATACTAGACTCCTAAGTGTCTAAGCAGACATAGTTAAAACAGCTTGTATGTTTTACAATACATTGGTCTTGTAGCGGAAAAGGCTCAATAGTCAATGTTGGTAGAAATGTACATTATGGAGGGTTTGCTTAGGCAGGGTTTTTCACCTGGCTAACGCTGTTAATGCATATTAAACAATTAATAAAGTTAGCCTGCTGGAGTCCATATTCCATCCATGTAGCTAACACTTGCACATTTAGCATGGCCAACCTAATAAATAGCAAGCCCCCTGTGCATACTTAATGATTGCAGTAGCTTCCACTCAGTGGTGCTAGTGAGAGCAGAGATGGGGAGGAAGTGGTTGCTCAAATGATCTAGGATGCCAGGACAGTGCCCCATTTCCTGCACCCCCTTAACTAGCTCTCCCCAGTGCACCTGTCAGCTACAGGCACATCTAATGAAATGCAGACACCTGAGTGAACATTAGCCCCAATTCTTCTGCATGGGGGGCCCACAATCTCCTCCAAGATGCCATGAATGGTGGGTGCAGCCTAACATCTGGTGGTCACTCAATAAATGAGCAGGTGTACATGTACCCAATGTGAGCAAATACCTCATTTGTCTTCACCCTAAGATCTTGTTTGCCTACATAGGTACTAGATTTCACATCCTTTACCACCTTACTATAATCTCCTGCACACAGTTACCTTAGCTGTATGTGAATGCATATTAAAGTATAGAACTTGACCCTTCCCTGTGCACCAACACTGCACTACATGACGACTTGGCCCCAACAGCCCAATATAGTAATGCAGAATCTCCTGGAAAATTAGTGCAAGCTCCATAGGCCAGATGGGAGCTAGAAGCATTTAGGGCATTGCATGTTCTTGAGTACATGACATCCTTTGCTCACTTAAAATACTTGAGGGTTGAGTGTGGATTGAGATACTGAACAGGGGGCAAATAAAGTATTCTTGGTCCAATCTAATAGATTTACAAGAGCAATTGCTGCAGTCAGTCTGGAATTCAACTTGCTTGGGGAGGCTGAGAGCTCGCTTACACGTTTGTTAAGCACACTCTGCTTTCGGCAGGTCTTGTAAACTTCACTGGTATGTAGCATTGAAGACCACCTAGGACCAGATCTGCATTGGAGCTCAAATGTGCTGGGGAGCTGCTGAATAGAAATATGGGAAATGGGACCCCTGTGCTACTACAGATAGCTCTAAGAAAGCATCTGCTTAAGCTCAACTTTTTTTAATGCAATGAAATTCTTGTCTTGTAGGTGCATGAATTTTCTGGAGCAAATAAAGAGACGCTGGAAGAAGCCATTAAAAAATTCAAGTAACTGTTCCTTGAACAGTGTAAACAAGTGACTGTTAAATTATAGCCTGTAACTTTTTCTACTTGCAAAGACTGATCAAGTTGAACTAGTATATGTATCCAAATACCCCTTCAGATTGTAAATGACTACAATAAAATGTAAAAATACTGTCTTTCACTTGTTCCTGTCTATTGCATGGAAGTGAGGAGGGTTGTCGTGGTGATTGACTTCTGGGGACAAAGATAGGATCATCTTTAGTCCAATTTAGTGGATCATTGGTCATAAAATTCAAACCTTCAAAATTCCTCATCTGGGTGCCAGTCAGGGCTGAAACAAGGGGGGGAAATTCTTGAGTAATTTGCAAGAATTGGAGGGGTAGGGGGCAAGGACTTGGGTGTTCTTGGGTTTGGCATGAGGGCCTAGTGGGGGTCAGGCAGAGCATTACTCACTGTTCAGGGGGGTCCCAACCCTGCTGCTGGGCTCCAGACCATGCTGCTGCTTGAATTTAAAAAGGAAGGGGAAAAAGCTGGGCATGCTCAGAGCTGCTGAGCCCTGTCTGCCCTCTTCAAAGATGGCCCCCAACAAAAGCATCTCTTAACCTTAAATCAATATGAAGATTGCATCTAACTATCCCTAAAGATGGAAGTTGTATATGCAAGAGAAACGTCTTTTTATTTCTTTATCCTTCAGTATTGTTTGTTATTGGTTAGACGAACAGATATATGGATGGAAGAGCAGCAGCTTCACTTTGCTAAGACTATTGTGTGTATTCTGTATATTATGGCCCCCACAGGGCCGAGCAGATCCGCCACTGGCGTAGCAAGGTTGAGAAGGGCCTGGGCTCAAGCCTCAGTTATGGGCCCCTCATGTGCGTGCGTGTATGCAAAGCGCATGCGCTCTGAAAACCAAAGGTGGGTGGAGCTTAAGTGATGGGGCGGGGCCTGCTGACAGCTTCTAAATATATAAAATCCAGCAGCCAGGAGTTATAACTCTGGCCATAGACAAGCATGGCCCCAGCCGAGCGTCTACCACCCCCGCAGGAGTGGTTCCACTGCAGGGGCAGCCGGGCGGGCAGTGAGGCAGGCACAGAGACTGACTGCATCCACTGCCTTACTGGAGGAGGGGAGTGAGCTTTAGCCAGTTTGGCTTCCAGGGCCTGTTGCTTCTTGCTGCCATGCCTTGTGCACGCATGCAGTGCAACCAGTCCAGAGGTGCTGCTATCAAACACCCAAAATGCATCTAGCTTATTAAGTGCATTATGCCATGAAGAGACATAATTATATATAGAAAACCAGTTCAGTTGTGCCCCATAATCAGTTCATGCTGCCCCCACCCAATAACCAGTTCATTTGTGCCCCTACCCATATAATCAATTCAGGTTCACCAGTTCAGTTGTGCCCCATAATCAGTTCATGCTGCCCCCACCCAATAACCAGTTCATTTGTGCCCCTACCCATATAATCAATTCAGGTTCACCAGTTCAGTTGTGCCCCATAATCAGTTCATGCTGCCCCCACCCAATAACCAGTTCATTTGTGCCCCTACCCATATAATCAATTCAGGTTCACCAGTTCAGTTGTGCCCCATAATCAGTTCATGCTGCCCCCACCCAATAACCAGTTCATTTGTGCCCCTACCCATATAATCAATTCAGGTTCACCAGTTCAGTTGTGCCCCATAATCAGTTCATGCTGCCCCCACCCAATAACCAGTTCATTTGTGCCCCTACCCATATAATCAATTCAGGTTCACCAGTTCAGTTGTGCCCCATAATCAGTTCATGCTGCCCCCACCCAATAACCAGTTCATTTGTGCCCCTACCCATATAATCAATTCAGGTTCACCAGTTCAGTTGTGCCCCATAATCAGTTCATGCTGCCCATGCCCATAACCATTTAATTTGTGCCCTTGGGGCAGCGTGAATTGATTATATGGGGGGCACAAATGAACTGGTTATGGGGTGCAGGTTTATAGACAGTATTCCTGTTTGCAATAACTTCATTAACAAACGTTAGTGAAATTGCAGCCATAATAATCTCAGCACCATATTTGCAGATTTGTTTTCCAAGACAGAATCTATATTGCTTTACATCCTATATTCCTACCTAAGATAGTATAAGTAAGACAGCTGTGAGAATGTGGCCCTTCTTACACAGGGCTCCCCCACCCATGAATACACAGAAATCTGTTCCTGGGTGGGGGGAGCACCATGTGAACAATGTGGTGCACGCACCCATGGTGCATGGGGGGGGCATGCATGCCCACCTAACCCACGTCCCCATTCACAGAGCTACCGGGGGAAACAGTGGTTACTTCTTGGGTGTGGATGAGTGGGGATGCACTGGTGTGCCCACAGACCTCCCTCACCCAGCGGAGCCATGTAAAAATAGCATGTGAGGAGCCACTTGAAGAACAGAAGGTTGCTACCTTGTAGACAAGGTTCTTTGAGATGGCTCCAAACATTCTCACAACACCCACCCTTCCAGCCCCACATGGAATTTTTTTCTTATTTCTAGAAAGGGTTGGAAGGAACTGTCCTTCTGAGGGGGAGGGTGCTTTTCATACTAGAGGAGCTTGAGACCATCATTTGCTAGTTCTCAAACCCCTGACCCTGGCCTCATCTGAGCTTTCTCCCCACCTCCCAGGCAGGGAGACCTGGCAGGGGCCAGAGGTGGTATTGGCACAACTAAACAATTCACCAGAACTCATGCTTATTCAAACTCCCAGTATTGGCTGTGGTGCACCTACCATATGTGCAGGTCTAGCTGCATCAGGATACATTGCAGCACTGTCATGCCTCCGGCATAAGAAAGTGTAGCAAGGCAGGCCTGCCTCATGGAAGTGCCAATATGCTATCTCTTTTTGCAAGGATACACTACTTCAAAAGTAAATTCAATTTTATTCAAGAACTGGTATGGGTTTTCACCAAGGCTATCAACTGTAACCTTCTGCCAAATCTTTTTTTTTTTTTTCCTTCATCTGGAAAAAAGACTAAAGCTGAATGATGCAAGGTTCTTCACTTGCCAAGCTTTCTGTGGCAGCTTTCTGTCACACCAGAACACAAGGGCTGAGAAGGTAGCTTGGTTACAACTAACGTACTCTGCTTCACCAACACTTGGTAGCAGTTCCAGGTTCTAAAAAGTGGCTATTTTGCCCAATCGCTTGTTAAATTTAGAGGGTACACTAAACTGGATCAGGTTTGGCAAGTTCCTCTAAAAACAAACTGAGCAATTGGCATAGAGGTACAAGTCCTAAAGCATCTGGTTTTTCCTGCTGTACAGGAATACCAGTGGCCAGCTTGGTTATACAGTAACCCAGTGGAATTCATGCTGAAGTCCAAGGAGGCTGGAATTTTCCAGCAGGCTCCTGGTTGCTTAGTGATCCCCTGACCTATCATGGGCTTTTAGAGAAGCATGAGCTATGTGTGAAGTAATTGTCCAAAGTGCTTTGAATGTTTATAGTTTCAAACTTAAAAAGGATAATCAAAAGTATATTCTGTTTTCTGGGGATCTTAATGCTGCTCAACGACCAGCTGGCCTGTGTACCCAAATGTCTTGTCTGTCTTGCCACAAGCCTGTGCTAATTCTTTGCCACTACTTTGGAAAGAGCAGCTGAGCTTTAGAAGACAACTTGGGTATGAGTGGTGTAAGCTTGCTTACAGCTGAGCACAGTAACCTTGCCCTTCTAGTTAAGTAGCTGGGTTCATTCAATAATGCATTCATATTGTGGTGTGAAAGACCAGGTTCAGTTAGTGCTATCTTCACTTTACCAGAACTCTTATTCCGAGCATGAAATTAAACATTTGGCTCTGTTGCTTTTCCTCCCTACCCCAAATCATACTGACCAGTTCAGTCCTGCTTTCATAACTGCATGTCTGATCATCCCCCACACCCCCAAAAAGAAACCTCAGTGGTGCAAGCTGCCCTGAGCCTCTGGGAAGGATGGCATATAAATCCAAACAAAATTCTGGTAAGACCTCTGTGCTTGTGCTACTTACAGTTGGAGTTTACGAAATGACAATATTATGAGTGGGCACTGTAGACTGATTATGCCTTTTGTACTAGTTCATTATTTGCTTAGATCCATTTTTGTCTCCTGTCCTGGTGATGACTGGCCCTTTTTTTAAATGGACCATGGAGGTGGGTGTGCACATGCCTCCACTGATGTCGCATTGGAGCCCATTGCTCTGTGGGTGGGTGTAACACGAGCATGCATACACTCCCTCACCCAGTCTCCCCAGCATTCACATGGGCATCTCCACACAGCAAAACTGTGGAGATGGGTGGGGGTGTCTTGTATGGGAAATGGTCTGTATGTAGTGTAGGTTGCTCTTAGAGAAGAGAACTGGACAAAAGGTTTTCCTATATATGGAAATAGGAAGGAACTAGATAGTTGATTCAGTTGAACTTAGTGACTTACATTCTTGTATGAGGTCATGCATCCTTTTACTGCCAACAGGTCTATATAAAGTAGATTGAAACTATGACTCTGGGTTCAGTCAACTAGTATATTTGTTAGACACAGATTTCTGTTCAACCATTATCTGCAGAGAATCACCCTTCTATCTCAAAGACCTAACTTTTGTTGTACTTAATAGTTAAGTCTCTTATGAAACTTTGAAACTATTTGTGATGTATCTTTGAATCTTATTAGTAAAACAAAGTAACTAAGATTTGAGTCTTTGACTTCTATTGCAATTTGGTAAGAAAAGGGATTTTCTCCTAGTGATGTACTTGGGTACAAGGGAACTAAAGGAATAAGATCCTGCTATTAGGACCAAAATTTAAGCTTACAGCACTTGGGCCATTCATACCCTGGCCTTTAGAAGAATTGTTCAGAATAATCTCCCTATCTATAGAGGTACATCCCTGTTGGGACTAGCATAATGAACTATATTCCTCTTCTGGAGAAGTAGATTAGATTACAAAGTATCCTTGAACATCAATTTTTAAAAACCCACTCACAAACCAGTGTCTAGGTAAGCATGACAGAGTACACATGCCCTGCTGACAGCTTCCAGATGGCTTGTGAGAAGGTATAGAGTAACAGAGTCTAGGTCTACAACATTTGGGGAGCCCTTCAAGTACAGCATTATCTGGCTTGCAGGGCTAGAAAAGGTACTGAATTGTTCAAACAGGTCACTACCCGTACCCTGTAGTTTAGAGGGAAGATTCTTAACTGTTACTGACATGTCAGTGAGGTCCAGTCCTTTACCTTTTGCATACTCCAGCTCCATGGGTGTTAACTCACATGATGGGCAGCTATCATCCCACTCACGGGCAGGGGATTGCTGCCTCTAGCCAGGTTAACTCCAGCAGTGGGAATGCATGGCCTGGGGGAGCAACCCACAATTGGCCAGCACCACCGCTGCTCTGTGGCTTGTGCCCCACTGCCCCTGGCACGGCAACTGCCAGACCTAGGCCGGCCAGGCAGAAGAACACATCTGCCTGGCTCTACCTTCCCTGAGCAACTTGTGGGGCCAGTCTATGGCCCAGCTGCCAACCACACTGGACTTTGAACCAGGACCACTTCTGGCATGCCTGGTCACATTAACACCCAATATATCCACTGCCCATGGTGTGAACTGGTAGCAAGTTTCCAGAATTTCACCCCATTAGCCACATGTTGCCTTGCCCCCTTTACAACTAAGGACATGAGGATGGTAGCCTATACCAGGTGGGTGTCCACCTACCCATCCATTAAGCATTTGCTTCCCCCAGGCACGTGGCCACCACCCACTAGAGACCCAGCCCCCACTCATGTTGGGGTCACAGATCATGCAGCCAAATGTGGGCTAATGCACACCTGTCCATGTTGTGTCAAATAGGTTCCATACATCCTGTGTACATACAGGTCCACCAGAATCCTAGGCAAAAAAAGCCTAGAGTATGCAGAGGAGCAACCACTTCTAGCACATGACTGTCTTAAACCCATCATGCTGTTTTCAAACATGCTTTTGCCCAGCTCTTTTTTATATAGCACAAGCAATGTACCTGACACTGTACAATCAAGTTGTAGGTCATATTGTTCTGCTCCACATGTAGAGTCAATTCCATATCAAACACTTTCTACATCAAGAATTTATAGTCCTAGTGCCACATGCCAGTCATCTTTTCCATTGGGTACTCCCCTCATCATTGCATGACAGTACAGCAACAGTGTTTAAAAAAATATTTTAAGCTATTTCTAATACAATCAGGCCTGCTTAGGCTAGTGAAGTGGCTAATGTTTTAGGGTTTACTTCAGTAACTGTTCTACAATGTGGGTGCATTTTGATTTGTTGCCTAACATTCTAAAGAGATCTGGCACAGCACACTGCCTGTACAATAGTTGCAACAAAGGAACTAGCTGTAGCCTATTAAGACATCTAAACTAACAGGTTCTCTTCCTCCTTCCTCCCTCCCGTTACTTCTGACCACTAAGATGGTTGCTTATGGCTTTTAAAAATGAAGGTCCCCACCCTTAACAGTGGCCTATGGAGCAGTGCTGCTCTAACCCTAGCTGAGGATTTCCTTCTGTGTTTTTAAAACCATTAAGTGCATGAGCCACCAGGTAAATGGGGCTGGCACCAGTGCTGTCCACCCAAAGGATTGTAACCTTAATTGTGTTGGTTAGTGTTTTCCATTGAAGTTGATAGAGGGATGCTGATTTTTGCCATCTGATAAATGGGTCCAGACTGCTTTTATCCATCAAAGAACCTCTGGAATAACAGTGGTTCACAGAACTATAATGCCTTGGAATTACTGATAATTCCAAGAGTTCCTCTGTTGGGTTTGTAGTAGCACCTGGTATTGATGCAGACAATTATCATTGCTGATGAAGTATATGGATTAATCACATAACTGTTTCTGCATTAGAAGTACACTGAATTACTGCATTCTGATTAGCTCTTGCAAAATAAAGATGCATTTCCAAAGTCATTCAAGGGACAAATGTAGTTGGATTATGATTAAGTCCACAAAAAGTCATTTTATGAATAAGACCTAAGCTGCTCATAAACTAGTTTATTCTTAGGTGATCCATTAGTCAGTTAGGTTTGTTCATGCACTCTCCACCACATCTGACAACAAGACTAATAGATACCATTGGTGGTATTCATTTTTAAACAAGGAATGGGCAGATGTCCCCTTAGTTGTACATGTTGCACCATATGCCTTTACACTTTTATTATTGCTTTTCCAGTGTTTTCTCCCTTTAACAGTCCCATGAAAGCTGCTGGCATGTTTCCAAATCCTTCAGTGACATGTTCAGGACACTTAATTTTTCCCTGGGTAAAGAAAAAACAAACTTTAATTTTAACTTTCATAGCTTGACCATGATGCTGTTACATTATAAAATGATCCCATTTCTAAAATCCTTTAGCATGTGAAATAATAAGTGTGTCCAGTTTTTTTGAGTCAGTGTTAAGTGGGGATCCAGTTTCAAACTCTCTAAGGAGGTTCCTGGCCTCTTCCAGTGCTCACTCTTCAGCTGCCTGATCTTTTGGATATTAGGGATGGGCAAACGTGGTTCGAATGTTTGGAGTTTGGACCGAACTCGCTCTGTTCGGACATCCAAACCGAACTCTCGAACGATGACCAGTTCGGTCATGCTCGGACGAGTTCAGATGAGTTCGGAGGCAGGGAAAACATCTTTCCAGGGCCAAAAATTAGGTTTCGGTTTCGATTTCATTTCGGTTTCACTATTTGTGAATGTTCAGCCAAGTTCGGCTGAACCGAACCCTCGAACCCGAACTCGCGTTTCAAACCGAACATCCGAACCGCATTCTGTTTACCCATCCCTATTGGATATGTCTCTATTGAAAACTGGGAGGTAAATGATTTCCTTGGTGCTTCCCTTCCTACTGTAATTTACATAGCATCCAATATGTACCTGGTGCTATACAATAATTAACCAGATCCCAGGCCCTACCACAAAGGTTTTAAATCTAGGAAAGGTAAGGGAGAGAAAGGGATACATTCATGAAGTTCCCCTGTGGCAGTTAGCTTGGTTACAGGTGAGAAGTGGACTCTTGAGTGAAGAATGGAAGAAGGCAACAGTGAGATAAGCTGGGAAAATCCTGACCGAAGTTTTCCAGGACACATTTGAAGGCTGGAAATGAAGGACCAGAGTGAACATTCAGGGAGGAAGTTCCAGTATATAGAGCAGCAAGGCAGAAAGGAGAAGACACATTTTGAGGAGCAGGGGATGCATAGACAAGCAAGGGTTGGTGGCAGAGGAGAAGCAAAGCACTTGGGCAAGAACATGGCAGGAAATAAGACTGAAGAGAGAGGGGAGAAAGGCCATGAAGAGCCTTGAAGGTAAAGACGAAGAGCTTGTGCCGAATGATTTCAGGTAGAGGGAGCTAGTGGAGGGGAGGAGAGGAGTTTCAGTCGGTATCTTAGCTGTAGAGTAGCCTAGTTCTAGGAGTGAACTGTACTTTCTGTGCCCAGTGTTCAATACATTTGGACTGTCATCTTCACTTGTGTGAAGGGGCAGCAATTGACAATGGCTGTCAAGCTTGGCTCAGTTGGTGCTGCAGGGAAGGAATACACACGGCAAATTCATCCACTGTAGTCCAAGAAACCACCATGCTGCTTACCTCCTCAACCCATTTTAAAAGCGCTTTCAGGCCTTCTTCACGTCTGTTGTCCCACCGCGAAACAATGAAGCCTTCCATACAAAGCTCTTGAAAGATCATGGGAATCTGAACGTAATTTCCTGTAAGAGACAGAAGTAACATTATTAGACTGCTTTGTCTGTTGCTTTTTAAAACCATCACCAGTGCACTGTAGTAAGGAGAGGACTTGTGTTTTGTACTGTCAGCACCTGAAATGTCTAGTCAACTGGCATGGCCCATCCAGTACTGGACACTTGCCTTTTATGCCACCTTCACATGCCAGTGGAAGCCTCTTAGCACCATGTGGGTGACAGGGGGACTCCCTGGCCCCAAGCACATCAGTTCAGTCAGAGTCCCGCCATGACCGCTGTTTCTCACTCCACCTCAGGCTCGGGAGCACAGTGGCACATCTGTTTTAACCCACTGTGTGACTGCACAAGGGTGAGTGTGTGTGTGTGTGTGTAAGGGCGAGAGAGATATTCAGTGGCTGCTTTTTGCCATGTGCAGATAGCAATGTGCAGCTCTTTGGATTGGGAACTTTGCTTCTTTATACTTCTCTTTATACCAGGGGTGGA
>QEPC01002304.1:214569-248686 GCA_003113815.1 Sphenodon punctatus | reverse complement strand
CCCCCCCCCCTTCCAGTTCCTGGATCTGGCCCTTATATCCAGTTCCTACCTCCAGACATTGCTCTCTTCTCTTTTTTCAAAAGATGAGGGCATGCACACAAGGAGAGGGGACAGACCCATAGCAAAGATCCATAATCGGGGCACTCTTTTTCTTGAGTGCCCCTCTGAAGTACCCACACTCCCAACTTCTATGTGGACCTCGGAGCTTGTATTAATTTTCAACGTGGCCCCCTGGAGGGAAAAGGTTGCCCACCCCTGCTCTATAGTAACCAGTTAGCTTGCATGCTTTCCCAACTGTTTCCACTGTCCTTTGGCCATTTCCAACACAGTTCGTGAATTTTCAGTGTACTTCAGGATTGTCTGGCAGTTTTTGTTCATTTTATTTATTTATTTATTTTAGACTTCTACCTTGCCATTCCCTCAAGGCTGAGGGGGGCAGCTTACATAAAACATGCAACACAGAACTAAAACTCCTTTAAAAAACCTCATTAAAAGAAAAACCCACCCTCACCCCAACCGCTAACCACGCCTGCCACATGCTTTGCCAAACAGAAACGTTCTATACCGCCTCTGGAATACGCGTAGGCTTGGGTTCTGACAGACCTCATGGGGAAGGGAGTTCCATAATACTGGGGGGTAGCAACTGAGACCACCTCCCTGGGGGCCCTTGTCTTACAGACAAGATTGGCTGGCGGTACCCATAAGCAAGTACTCCCGGCCAGCCACAGAGGCCACAGTGGAGCAGGAAAAGAACGGCGGTCTCTCAGATACATGGGGCCCATGATGTTTTGTGAGTGTCCATTACTTTTGTGAATTTCCGTTAGTTTTGGGGCCAAAAGGGGGAGTTTTTGTGTTAAACCACAACTTTAAAAAACAGCTCCCTCTTCCATCAGCCTGCCCCTAGGCTACATGGGGGGGGGGGGGGGGGGAGACCCTCACCTCACTCAGACATCCTACACTGACAAATATAGGTATGGTCCTCCTGGCTAAAGAAGCCAGGACACCCTCAAAACCTCCCCAGCCTTCTGAGTACGTGTGACATAAGTTCGTTATTACTCTTTCCATAGGAAAGAGTACTTCCAAGCTGCATAACTTTAAAAAAGTACAGCATGCTTTTTAAAGGTCCAAAGTCTCGTAACAAATAGGAAGCACACTTACATTTTCCAAGATGTATACGCCTCCAAACAGACAACTAAAGACACACTTTTCCCAGTCAGGGAAAACCATTACAGAAGGAAGAACAAACACACCTGGCTCTGATTTTCAAACATCTGTATTTTTTGTTTTTCATACAATTTGCAAAAGATTTGGAAAGATTCTACCCCTCACCCAGCCAATCCTCCCTGCAAAATGTCAGGCTGATAGGAAAAATCATCTCGATTTTATAACAAGTAAAATTTTTGTGGTTTTAACAGAGTGCAACTCACCTTAATTATAGTGGCGCTCCTGCACCTCTTGAATATAAAACAGGAGTTCTTGTGATTTAATTAAACTGAAGAGAGGGAGGGTTCACTTACCTGCTCTGACAAGCTCTGGGGCAGGCTTGGGCCCCCCCAAACTATCTTTTTTTTTTTAGAAATTAAACACTGAATGCTGCTGCCTGGACCAGCCCCCAGGAGCCTCACCTGGAGCTGGTTCCCAGAACACTTAGGGAAGCCAACTGCAAGAATCATAAGAGGAGTTACACTGTTGGTCCCAATTTAAAGGTAGGTAAGAGATGATAAAATAAAAAGATATTTTCTCAATTGTTTCAACTTCTGTTGCCTGAAGAGAAGTTCTGTGAAGCTCAAGGCTTGCACACACTCCCCTACAGAAGTTGGGCCACTTGATAGCCATGTGAGATAAAACAGTTCCAGTTCTAAACAGTTTGTGTGCACAGTCCTATTGTCTTAGTTGGGGTTATACTATGCACATGTAGCAATTGTTAGGATCAAGTTACCCTAAATTACAAAACCATGTAAACAAAGGATGAGGAAAGGGTTTGCTGTAAATCAGCAAATTTAATAGCTGAGAGCAAATTTGCTATTTACATTAAAATGTGATTAGCTAGGCCTAAGTGATTATGAGGCAAGGGGAGAGAACAAGCAAGGATGGGCAGTAATGGAATGAAAGCCAGAAGTAGGGAGGTTTTAGGAAGGATTCTTGGAGACAGCAGTGTTGAGTTGGGGTGAATGGAGGAGATCAAAGTTCCTTGATGGCTGAAGGAACTGGTAAAGTGTAGAGACAAGAAAGGAGAAAAGTAGATACTAGTGATGGAATGTAGACTGATTAGTATCTTAAATGGAAGGATCAAGAGTTTGAGATTGGTGTAAACAAGGAAGGAGATTCACAGATTCAGGGAGTGGCATGAACAGAAGAACATGGGTGGTGAGTGAGTGGTTGTGTTGTGATAGCAGCTGATACCAGGGGACAGGAGATTACAATAGTTCATGTGAACAAGATTAAAGTGCTAGTGTAGTACAGTACTAGGCCTCAACTATTCTGCAGTGAAGTGTGTGTGTATACACACTACTGCGCAGTATACTGCTCAGTAGATACCACCTCAGTTATATACACAGATACCAATTAATTCCCTTTGCGGTGCCATAGATTATTTATCTAGCATTAAAGCATCCTGATCCGCCCTTCAGGAAGTGAATGAGTGCAATGTAGAGCGAATACAGACCATCAGGACAAGCGTCTACACAAACTACTATGCAGTTAATTTGCAGTTCCTTTGACAAGATATTAACAATTCCATGATAATTCCATACTGCACAGCAATGTTTCCATAAACAGACAAGAAAAAGAAAAAAAACTTTACAGTGGAGTTAGTCTTATTTACTCATTAGCTAAGTGGTGTTAAGTGTTCCTGTACATAAACCCTTAGAAAGAAACTTTTAAAAAGATGTGCAGTTATACTAAAACAAAGCTCAGTTTGTCCATGGTTGGACACACAGGCTTGCTTTGTATGCACTCTTTAGTCATTTACACCCACAAAAAGGTTAAAAATCTGCCAAATCAGATAGCATTTAAGTCCAACTTTCCATGAGTATGACTAGCTGCGCGAAGTAGTATTCAGGCAACAGATTATTCACTGTGAGAGTTTAATTTGCCACTTAGGTTTAACTGTATGCACATCCGTTTAGGCATCTGGAACAGAAATCAAACAAATAGCTAATTTCATATTTGCAAAGATTATTTGAATAGCCTACTGAATATCTGAAGAATCTTTGCTCAGGTGAGCAATATTTGCATATTCATTTCTTCAGTTTGGTCACTTCAGTATTTCGGTTCAGTCTTTTTGGCACTCGTATATTAGCTATGTCATTTGGTACCAATTTAGCACTATTGCACACGTTGCAATTGTGTGACAGTGGTACTGAGCTAGCGAGTTGAGTGATAGCTCAATATTAGTGATGTCATTACGTACCAAATGATAATACAACCACCAAAATACCAAAATGACTGAACTCAAATAATGAAATGACCAAAAGGACATCATAAAAATGGACCTTTGATGTCCTAAATGGGTTGAGTCCCACATATCTGAAAGACCACCTCCTCCTCCAAGTTCCATTGTGATCCGTGTGGTCGGCCGTAAGCACCGCTTGTGGGTACCATCTGCCTGCCAGGTTCACAGAGTGAGGATGTGCAAAGAGGCATCCGCAGTTGCTGTCAAAGCCTAAGCATTTTCTGGAAGCGATGTAAGATTTTTCTTTTTGGTTAAGCAAGAATAGGGGGTTGGGGTGTCCAGGAGACTTTTATATATGTATTTATGTACATCTATTTTTATGGCTTTTGTGTTGTAACCCACCCAGAGCCTTAGATAAAGGGCGACATTAGAACTTAAATGTGTACCTCGTTTGCTACCCCTGGGTAACACTCGTATTGTCAAGTACAGCATCAGGTACTCAAAGGGCTACCCGATTACTGATCGGTTACCCAGATACCTGGGAAATCGATAATTTCCTGTACTGATTTTTCAGTTACCGATCGATAAATCAGGATGGAAAACTTTTTTTAAAAAAAATCAGGACTGAAAGTCAACTTTCTGTGACGCTCGTTGCCCGATTTCAGCCCAGTTTGAGCACCTAATTCCCAATATTTTTGGTTTGATTCAGGTGCTGAAAATTTGACGGGTATACCAGTTTTTGTGGGTACTCGTTTCAGCTCTAGGCAGCATTTTAGTTTTACTGAATAAATATTTGTTTATTTTAAAATATATAAACATTCCTTTCCACAAATAAAGTGGGAAATGAACAGTTGTTGGTATCCATTGCAGAGGATCCCATTTGAAGCCAGTGAAATCAGTAAATAAGGATGGAAAACCAAAAATACCGGACTGGAAGTCAACTTTTGGGGACATCAGGTGCTCAAATTGGGTTGAAATGAGGCAACCGATGAATCAGACACAATATTTATCATGGATCCTCATTTCATCTCTTATCTAGAGGGTATCCTAGCATAATCTCAGCAGTGGAATGATCAGATGTTCCAAATGGCCTGCAAGCTTATATGCATGCTAAAACTACTGGGATATAAATGACTGGTGAGCTATATTGCCATAGCTTTCGATGTCCAGCATACGAGATCCTTTGTGAGATTTCTTTTGTAATAATCTCTCACAGACTTGCCAATGACAGCTTTATGGCCAAGTGTTCTTTTTCCATTTGACTGGCAAAAAAGACATTTTCTAAAAGGAGCTTTTTTGTGCATTTGTTCAAGTGCTGGGGGAATGCCCATTGGAAATTTCTTAGGCTTGGCACTTAAAAATGATTTCCCAGAAGCAGGCAGACATCAGCACCACCAGTGCACAAAATAAAGCAAAGAATTAAGCCTCCTCCACCACCAGTGTGTGTGGTTTTTATTAGTTTCCCATCAGTAATGAGGCTGACAGCAACACACTCTCTTATGCCCCCTTTTGTCTCAAAGCTATAGTCTTCCCTCCCTTCTGCATTATATAGACCAGTGGTTCTCAAATTTTTGTAATCTGTGCCCCTCCTTCTTGTCTGGGGTAATGGAAGCCCGACCACCACACACAACTCTTTGATCCCTTTCTTCCTCTTCCGCTCCTGTTGTTTCCCTTCTCTCCCCCTCCCCCCCACCCCGCCACCTTATTATTTTGAGGATACCGCTAGCTCAGTGAGAGAGGAACTAGGTGTTTGGCAGCTGCGGTCCTTGCACCCCTCCACCCGCCCCTAAATACCTTCCACACATCCCTAATTTAATAATGTAATAATGACTGCTATAGATCAGGTGTGAAAAATATTTTTCCTCCCACAGGTCACACTGAAAATTAGCACAAGCTTTGCTGGCTGGACAGAAGTTGGGGGGACAGAGGTGCATAAAGAGTTGCTCAGAACGGGGGAAGAGAAAGGGGGGTCTAGATCGTGGATTTATTTTTATTTACTTATTTTATTAAATTTCTAGGCCACCCATGGATCCATCCATCCCCCTGTTCTTGAATGTATGTCCTCACATCCACTCCCTTCCCCTGAACTCACTCTTTCAGGAGGCTTTTAGACGTTAGACTCTGCTCACAGATTTAAATAACCTGCTTTTAGAAAATTCACGCCGGTGGTGTTTAGACGCACCGCTGCCATTGCAAACCCAGTTCACACATTCTTTCGAAACTGTATTGGTAAAACCCCGATATCGAGGTTTCGCCAACGCAGTTTCAAAAGAATGCACGAGCTGCAGTTTTCAATGGCGTCGTCGTCGTGTCTAAACGCCACCCGCGCAACTTTTCTAAAAGCGGATTGTTTAAAATTCACGAACAGAACGTAGCGTCCAAAAAGAGGCTCCGTGTTTGAAGATAAGGACTGGATCCACATGCTAGATCCAGAAAGGATTGGAAAGGGGCCAAATCCAAAAGCACCACAGGACAGATCAGGGCCAGGGCCAGAGGTTTCCTGCCCTTGGGTCTAAATAGTGAAGGCAGTCAAAGGGTGGGTGAAAGAAAGGGTCATTTCCGTTTTACAGCCGTATAACCAAGGTTGTGGATGCAGTCCTCAAGCCACTTGCATTGGTTTGAATAGGACTACTCAGTGTAAGTGGTTTGAGGATCACAGCCTAAATGTCTTGCCCAGGTCAAAGAGGACTCTTTTGCAGAGCCAGGAACTGAATCCCAATCTCCTGAATCTCAAATGAGTACACTGCTCACAAGATCCACCCACCAACTTTGCTCCCAGCCCTTATTGAAATGTGATGCGACACCTGTCCATCAACCTGAAAGGGGTGGGGGATGAAAAGGGCTATAAATGCCTTTTCTTTCATTAATCTTCCTTTCCCATGCTCCTCAGCAGGGACTTCCTAAATACTTGAAAGCATAACTTAGCAGCACTAGCTAGTGAAGGAAAATGGACACCAGAGGCACTTGACTGCTCAGAGGTGGCTAAACTGTAACATTCCAAGTTACCCAAAATCTTGCATAGAATCTCTTGAAGTTTGAACTTACATTATCAAAGTAGCAGTCATAGCCATCAGGGGAGGCCTTCTTCAATGCTTCTTCCAAGGATCCGATGGTCTTATAGTTAAAGGTTTCATCAAAACCAAGCTGTTTCAAATAAGCAACCTTTTCATCTGAACCAGCACAGCCAACCACTTTGCTACCCTGCAAGATAAAACAACTCATCTTAGCTGTATGCCAGTGGATGCCAAACATCTATTCTCATTTATACAGTGCCTTCGGTATTCAAAGTACTTTACAATCCTTTTCTAGGTCACCCTCACAACAAACCTGTGAAGCAGGAGCATCGTTATTCCCATTTTACAGATGGGGAACTGAGGCCAAGAGAGTGTCTTACTTAAGGCTATCCAGTGAGTTCATAGCTTTAAAAAAGGGAACGAGCCTGGTCTCCCAGGTCCAAAACTTTATTCTCTAGGCTACAGTTTTGCTTGTATGACTGATGTTTTATATACATTGTATGCACTGCTGTATGGGGATTATATTTAAGTCTCAGTCAGAATCATAACCCCAACTGAAGATTTGGGGTTATGACCCATAGTTTGGGAACCTCTGCCACTTGTTATTTAAGTGAGTTTTTTTTTTTTAAAGGGGGGGGGCAATTTTTGAAGCAAATGATGGTGCAAGAGCAGGCTGAAAACTGAAAGGCATCTGGCCCAGTGAGGACGATTGCACCTGTATGGGGGGCGGGGGGTGGAGAGCACATGCTGTCTCTCAGGTGAGCAAGATTGTTACTTTCAGGGATGCAGCAACAGAGCACGCACAAGCTGAATGGGGAGGGCAGGCCGGCATCTGCCATGACTTGTTTTGTTCATTTCCTGAGGGCATTGTATTGTTTCTCCTAATGCGGGTTGTGAGCACGCTACTATGTACATACAGCTACCTGCATCTGCTGTGGGAGTGAGCCCATTCTATGCAGTAGCATGTCTGCCTTTGGGGAATATGGAAATAGATATTGATGATGGGCTGACCACAGATTGAGTGCTTCTAGCTATGCCCCCAGTCCGTGTTGAACTGCACAGTGCACTTTTGGAGGAAAGATTCTGTAAACAGCTCCCAGGTGGAGTCAATGAGACAGCTCAAATTAGGGAGAGTTTACAGGATCAAGGGGTTAAAATCACCAGAAGCTGCAGTAAGCATACCAACTAGACTCTCTTATTGCAAGTGCCCTGCAAGAGTTAAGTCATCAGTCCAGATGTGCAATTTACATGTTACTGCTCTAGGACAGAGGGAGAAAGGGGTCGTTCTTGATGTCACCTACATAATATTCCAAGGACATGGCAGGGGATTAACCCTTTGAACCACAGCTGATGCCTGCAAGGGTCACTTACCCACCTCATACGTAAACAGACCTTCGTCCTCCTCCCCTTCCCTCCTCAATCAGGATCAGCCACTCTGTTCCAGCCAGCCTGGGTGACTGAAATCTAGGCTATTGCTCACCCCAAATGTTCAAGAGCCATGAGTCAGGCCCCTAACGATCAAGAAATTGACTTAAAACATAACCTTTTAAAAACTTAATACAATTTGTAGTTCTTTTTATTTGCCTTTTGGGCCTTTAGGACACAGGATCCCCCTTTTCAGGCTTCTCTCCACAATATCACGAGGGCTAGAATTTCTTTTTAATTTTTTTAAATGAAAGCAGAGATTCCCATGATTTTATCAAGAGACCCAGGACCAAGCAATGTTACCAGATGGCCCATGCGTTCTGCCTCCCTGATCTAGGAGTATGTGTCATCAGATGCTGCAACCCCTACTATTGCCCTCTCCCACATAACTCCACCCCCTCCTGAGCAGCACTCCCTCGTCACTGCTCCTCCCCACTTCCAAATATGGGTGTCTAGGATACTAGTGAGAACAGCTAAAATGTCTTACCTTGATCTTAGCAATCTGTCCCACCACAGAGCCGACAGCTCCAGCTGCTGCAGTAACCAGAACAGTCTCTCCTGGTTTCATCCTGCAGACCTCGAGTAGGCCAAAGTACGCAGTGAGACTGCAAGGGAAGAAAAGAGAGCCTATTCAGTGATGAAACCTTGTCCAATACAACACAGTGATCTGCTCCTCATAGATGCCCAAGCAGTGATATTTCATCTCAATAAAGTTGTAAACTGCAACAGCGCATACCGTTTTAGTCCCTCCTTAGCCTCTGATCAGATTATCTCCATTTTGTAATAGAGTTCTTCTCTTAATCACTGGACAAAACTCAAGTTTGAGTCTGAACTTCCCTTTTAGTAGTTGAAGCACCGGATTCTGTCCCCTTCATTTTTGCCCAGAACCAGAACAACTCCCTTGCTTTGTCTGAACAAACTGATCTCAGTTACACCAATGAAAATCAGACGCAACTCCTACGATATCTATTGGGTTGTTAAGGTTTACACGAGTGTAATCAAGATCCGGATTTGCCACAAAGGAAGTTTCTTGTATCCGGAAGGAATGAGACAGCATTGAGATTACCTGTCTTGGGAAATTTCTGCTTTAGGAATTTTTGGCATCAGCAACCAAACACAAGCACACGCGAATAACTCATCATTCATGACTGTAAGTGAAGTGTGACTAAATATCTGGTTCTGAGCTCAAACGTGGTGAAATTAAATTAATGTTTGATTTGACCCAAATATTTCAGCTGTGTAGTTATTTCCTGAAAGTAACCCTCTTTAAAGACCTTCTTTCCAATGTGTGGCAGAAAGCAGTCACTCAAAAGTGGATTTTACCCTACAGCAGGGGTGGAGAAACCTCAGGTCAGGGGGCCATATGGCAGCCCACAGCTCTTTTTTATTTGGCGCTTTCCAGTTCCTGGATCTGACCCCTATCCATGAGCATGGAAAGACTGAGCTCAAGGGCAGGGAGCAGAGATGAAGGCATGCACTGAAGAAAAAAAGAGGGTTCCATGCCATAGAGCTAGATTGTAAGCTCTCGGGCAAGGACCGTGTCTATCGTATTCTTTGCAAAGCGCCAGGTACATCGCTGGCGCTGTATAAATGCTTATAGTAATAATAATAATAATGAGGTGGACTTTCTTTCCCCATCCTGAGAGCACTCCTTAAGCACCCCACTCCTTTCCCCAGCTTCTATGCGGCCTTGGAGCTTGTCCTTTTTTCATAGAGGCCCCTGGGAGGGCAAAGGTTCCCCATCCTTGCTCTACAACGTGTGACAGTAAGATCTGTAAGAAGGGCTGTTGTCCGCCTCATCCATGAAATGACCCAACGCAACTGCCCACAGGTTGAACCTGTAACTCATTTTAATCTCATGGGGGTGTGCACTTTCCTTCAGATTTTTGTTGAGAACCAAATTTGGTTCATGAACTCCCCTAGATTCATTTCAAACCTAAAAATAAAGTGAGGCTCTACCTCAGAGATGGGGAAATTTTAAAAAAGAAGTATAAGCTCCATGGGCTAGATAGGATCTGAGGTGTGTGTGGGGGTGGGGGTGTCACGATGTGGGAAGACAGGGGAGGGTCCCGATCCTGGATCTGTGCCATGGATCCATCATCTATCCTCGAATACATGCCCTCACGTCTGGCCCGTTCCCACTGAGTGCATTCCTTCAGTGCTTCAGGGGAGGGACTGGATCCATGGACCAACACTACGAATTGGGAAGAGGACAAAGAGAAACCAGCTGTGGGGCTCTCCACTCCTTCTCCACCACTTCCTCACTCAACACAACGCATGTAACAGAAACAAGTTCCAAGTAGCATACCTTGGCAACAGTTATATACAAGCTTCTATTTCTTTCTGATGTCCCATGGGCTCATAGCTTTCTCAGACATTCTTATTTTAGGGCTGAAACTTCTCATGTTGAGTCTTGGTCTAAGGGGTAAATTTATAGGTGTGCCACCTCCGGTTGTTTTTTTACCTGACACTTCCATTTTGGCTTATGGGAGTGTCAGGTAAAAAAGCCACCACAGATGGCAACCCTAGTAAATTATGTATAACGTGAGCAGAATGCACTCAAGATGTCCAAGTTGCCTCTGGAGGGAGGGGTTTAGCAATGGCTCCAGTGCATTGGAGGACCCCACAGATGCTCCACCTCTGTCCTTCATACTGCCAACTGTGCACCCACCCAATCATCCTGGGTAGGGGAGTGGGGCCAGGAACTTTAAGAGCAACTGCAACAGTATCCCTCTCTCCACTGCTAGCAGTCCTGCCACTACTTGTAACTCCAGTCAGTGCCTCCTCCCTAGGGTGGCCATATATGCAAATATTTAGCGGGCACTTATGAGAAATACAGGATGCAGGGATGTACTGGAGCAAATGCAGCCCTGCAACCTCTATTTCTCATAAGTGTCCTTTAAAATTTGCATATATGGCAACCTTACTCCTCCCAGCCCAAGTGCCTGTATGGGGGTTCTGCTTCCACCCCATCCCCCTAACCGAGAGCAATGGGATATGGGGGCACAGGAAACAACGGCCTGTGCTAGAGTTATTGTGCCTCCTCCCTTTTAAAAATGTGCCTATGAGAGGAAAAAAGTTCCCCCATCTCTGAGGTAGAGCCTCACTTTATGGCACCATCCCAGGAGGCCCTGATTTCTCCAAGTCAGTCCAGCTCTCCCCAAAACACCAGGGCTTCCCCAGAGATACTGGGGCTAAGCCTGGAGAGGTGGCCATCCTGGAGCGGGTGCGAGGCATCTGGAAGCACAGGAGACAGCAAGGTAGGAAAGCTGCAGGAAGCCACATCTCTCCTCTCCCTACCTGGCCATCCCTCACAGCCAGGGGGTCAGAATGAGAGGCAGGAGGGGACAGGAGGCAGCTACACCAGGGCTCATGAGCCTGCCAGGACCTCAGGACTGCTGCCATCACCGCCCAAACAGGACTCGCCTATTGACAATGACTGCTGTATGGGATGTTTTTCCTAACCAGTCTAGCTCCCCCAAAAAGCCACTCGCATACTCGATGGCTCCGACGTTGGTTTGTTTTCCACTTCCATCCCACACATAATCCCTACCAGGAAGAAGTCGGGCACAAGGGTGGGATTGCTGCAATAGAACTGGGTCAATCAGCCAATTGCTAGGGAGCAGGGCAACCCCCTCCCACTCGCAATGCTGAGCCCCAAGGACTTTCACTATGGGTCGGGATCTGCTGAGATCTGGGACAAAGTTTCATCCTACAAATTCCTGTGGGATGAAAATTTGCCCCCTCCAACTCCACCTGTTGCAACATTTATATGCCACCCCCGCAGGGCAAGGTTCAAGTATGTACAATGTAAGCTCTATTTTAATCCTATACTAAAACTTTATGAGGTATATTATGATGCATGTAGATCAGGGATTCTCAGCCTGGTGCTCAGGAGCACCAGAGAGCTCGGGCAATGCATCAAAGTGCTCCCCAAGCCAGTTCTCAGTAGTGCTCACAAGCACTTTGAAACAGTCCTTCATCCATTAAAGTCAATGTGAGCTAGGATTAATTGATTAATTATCTCAATTCCCATTGAAATTAATTTAATTGCAGAGGGGAGACTTAATCTATGCCTATTTATGCAAATTATTCATTCAAACTATGCAGTGCTCCCAAATAGTCACTCCAATACTCATGACTGGGAAAAGGTTGAGAACCACTGATGTAGATCCTCAGAACTCACCTGATTCTCATCCTGTAGTACTTAGAGTCTGTACAATAGCTTTGAGGTATTACACAAGCAGAGTGGCAGCTGTTATTTGGGTTTACTGTACCAAGGGGTGGAAATGTTGTGGTGATCTTATCAAGTCCATGCAAGAATTTTGAAACATATTTGCAATGTTTCTGTTGTCGTCTGTTGTCTGTGGATTCATTCCAGGCATGCACACACACACACACACACACAAAGCTGTCTTCTGCCTCAACTCAGAGTGAAGTCACTTGCATCAGAAACCACTTATATCTGAAAAGCATCCCTGTTATAGACCAGCCACGCATCAAATGGGAAAGCCAGGAGCACAGAACTCATGGCAAGGGTTTTTGCAACAGATCAGATCATCTCATCTCTTATTGTAAGCCACAGGCAGGGAGTGCGTCTATTTCTATGTTCTGTACAGAGCCAGGTACATGGCTGGCGCTATATAAATGTTTATAATAATAATAATAATAATAATATGAGGAAGCAATACAGCACTGCCATTTCAGAGGGTGAGGGGGTGGAAGCTTTTCAGTCTCCAAGGAATGAGAAAAATGGCTCCAAAAGGAAGGAGCAAAAGATAAAGCTACAATAATAATGTAATTTAATCAGTTTAATTCAATTTAATAATATTAGTTGCAGCTCCTTTTTTGGTGGGGAGGGGTTTAAGTATCTGATTTTGGTTTTAATTGTATTTGTTGGGTCTTGATAGAGGAGATCATCATTCTTTCTAGGTCCCAAGGAGGGAGGGTTTCAGGGACAGCTTCAGCCCCTCCACGAAGGGGGAGCATGGACTGAATGAGAAATTAGGTGGACAAGTTATTATCCAGATTTCTATTTATAATGCTTTTATGGGGGATAAAGGATGAGGGAAAGTAATGGGCTTGTAGGTTGGGTGGGGATATGAGCATGGGGTGAGGAGCATTTTTTTGAGGGGGAAAATTTTATATATGTAATTTATTTTTCTGTGTTCCATTTATTTTTTTAGTGGCTGTAAGTTACCCTGAGCCTTTTTATAGAGAGTGGGGTATAAATTGACTAGAGAACAGAAGTTTCTCACTTGCAAGCAAGGACAGATTTTGATCCTCTTTTGGAGGCAAGGAGCCCTCTCAAAAGCTACTTACAGATGGCACAAGTTCAAGCGGCAGAAGCTACAGCAAAAAATGACAACATGTAGCATGGTAATTCAACACAGATTTATTTTGTGACAAGTGAACACTTCAGCCATGGAGTAAATCTATGGAAGAGGTTGGCTGGAAAATACTGGATTTACCCTGGGGCAGAAGGATTCGCATGTCACAATTGAGCACCACAGGGTAACTCGCCACACATTTATTTATTTATTTAATACATTTTTACCCCGCCCCTCCTGCCATGCAGCTCGGGACGGCTTCCAAACATTTAAAATACAATAAAATCAATTAAAAATAGTCATAAATATTATAAAAATATTAAACAGGGCTAAAATACAAAAAACGAAAATAGGTGGGGGAACTAAAACCCCCCACCCTACTCACCCTCCCTCCCAAAGGCCTGGGCGAACAGCCAGGACTTACAATTTCGCCAAAATGTTAACAGGCTAGGGGCCAGGCGTGTTTCCTCCGGAAGGGAGTTCCATAGCCGCGGCCCCACTACCGAGAATGCCCTCTCCATCGTGGCCCCCCGCTTAACACGGGGGACCTCCAGGAAGGCACCCCCGGCAGACCGCAGGAGCCGCTCTGGGGCGCGGAGGGCGAGGCGGTCCCTAAGGTATGAGGGGCCGAGACCGTGTAGGGCTTTATAGATCATCACCAACACCTTGAACTTGGCTCGGCACGCTATCGGCAGCCAGTGCAGAGCTCGGAGCACAGGTGTAATATGCTCCCGGCGGCCCGTCCCCGTAAGAAGACGAGCCGCCGCATTCTGCACTAGCTGCAGCCTCCGGACCAAGAACATTTCCCATGGTGTTTTGCAAGCTTTACCATTCAAGATTGTGATGTCTGACACTCTCACAAATTCTCCCTATCTAGGCTCAAGGGTGGTGAACCAGAGTCCCAAAGATGGCCAGAAACCACATGCTGCAAAGTTCCATGAGCCCTTAAATGGCCCCCCCTTGTGACTTACCCTGGCATGCCAATTGTTCCAAGAGCCAGAGACCTGGGGAGTTTTTCTGGCCATTCACGCAACATTAGTTGTAAACCTTTCCCACTGGAGATGAAGTGAGTTGTCCAGCCTGCATTAGACACAACAAAGGCCCCTACAGGGTACGTGGGATTCTTGCTTTCCACAACCCTGTAAAACAAAGGGGGGGGGGGACATATATTACTACAGGGCTTGGCTGATTAAATAAAAATAGACATCTCCTGCCTTTTCTCTCCCTAGGTTTATTAAATATTTATTTACCTGGGTTTAGCAAGCTGCAGTGTTATAAATGTTAGGCAGAAATTGTGCCTGGCCCTGTTGCAGAGTTTTCTCCACATTCCTCTGAATCATCTACTATGGGCCACTCTCCAAAACATGATAGAGGACTAGGTTAGGGTTGCCAGAGGTGTCTTATTTCTTTATCTCCTTTTCAGACAACCCAAGCTCTATCTGTCCCTTATATTTTTTATTTTGTTCCTGCAATCCTAGACTAGATGTACCACTAGTGCAGTTCTTGGCCATTCCTATTTTACAGAAACTCTCAAACTGATATGCAAGTGTTGCAGCCATTCGTGGTACCTGGTGTCTTGTTCAGGAGACTAGGGCTCAGAGGACACTCGCATCCTGATTTACTGTGCAGATGCACATGATGGCAGAGTCAAATGCTGCTGGGCACAAGCAAAGTTATTGCAACCACCGGCACCAAGCTGATAAGAAGTATCCTCGACTGGACTTGGTGACTGTGTGGTTCCTGGGTTAGCAATTATTACACAACCGATCTTACAGTGTGTTAGCCCAGGATAATATCAGTCTGTAAGTAGGGTTTGCTTCTCATGACCCCTGTTGTTGTAAGGCCTAACAAGGACTGCCTTGATAAGCCTGAAAAAGTGATGGTAAATGGCAGGGACTCATGTTTGATGGCAATGGGAAAAATAAATAATAAACAACAACAATGATAAGAACAATAACAATATGTATTTAAAAACAGCACCCCTCCACCAAACGGCACTTGGAATGCTTTGAAAAATTAAAAAATACAATAAAATTCCAGAACTTAAAATCCATATAAAATCCATTTAAAACAATTTTAAAGGGAAGACAAAGGAGAAGAAAATATACATGAAGGGGAACCAACTGTGGATTCTCTAAAAGCACCTGGAGAACAAGAGGTTTTCAGAGGCTTTTGGAAGATGAGGAGGGAGGAACGGAGATGAACAGAGGGTCCCACCACAGCAAAGACCTGATCACCCGCCAATTTAAGGGCATGGCGGCAGAATCACACACATACATACACACCCCAACAGTCAGGGGTATCTGAGCGCAGATTAGCCAGTAGGGTGAGGTTCCTGGGTGGGTGATCTGGGGGGTGGAGTGGTTAATGGTGCAGCAGCCATCAGGCCATATTGCGCCAAACACACAATGAGGAGCAAAGGATCAAAAAAAGGTAAAATCTACAGCAGGGCTAAAAACATGCTAAAACTAGATGTGCCTCAGAAAGCTAAAAACTGTGGAACCATCCAATAGTCTTTAAAAAAGTAAACAGTGCAGTAAAATCAGCCTTATCACCTAAAAAGAGGGCAAGGCGGGCAGGGTCAGCAGGATGTGGTTGGCTCACAAAAAACACAACACCACGGTGTGCAGCAGCAAACGGGTCAACAAGCAGAGCATGTCGGACTATTAAAGGCACATTGCATGGGTCACACAGAGGTTCAGCCTCCCTCAGAAGCAGGTGTTCATGGGGGGGGGGAGGAGGGGCAAGCCTACGGCCAAGACGCAACCTGGCCAGGACCATTTCTTCCTGATGCTTTTGACGGTACAAAGTCTGCCACAGTTGGATTATGGGCTTCACGTCATGCAGCTTAGTCCTCTGACACTTGTCCCAGACAGACAGCCCTGCCAGCATGCCATGAGGTGGGACTTAAAGGGAATAAAATCACTAAAAGGAACTGCTTCAAGGTCACGAGTCGGTCAGCTAACCAAGCAGCCTCATCAGCCCACTCATTGCCCTTGATCCCTGCAAACCTGGGAATCCAGCAAAAGACCATGTGGGTGCCCTGGGACCAAAGGCAGTGCAGCTGCAATCAAATAAATGGGTGTGGGTTAAAATAGAGGGAGTCCAGGGCCTTCAAAAGGAACTCAGAGTCCAAATAGGGCATGGGCCGTGTCACCTGCTTGGCCAACACAAATTGCAAAGCAAAGAAAATAGCAAAAAGCTCTGCAGTAAAGAGGGAACACTTCCAAAGGAATCAGCAGGCCATGCAATGGCCAGCACAGACCACAGACACACACACAGACACCCCAAGGATGGTGCTTCGCTCAGTTGCCTGAAGGATACAGACATTGAACGTCTGCCATCACAGCCAAGTTCTGGAATTTAACCCAACCTACTTTCTCCAACTGCAAATGAGGCAACCGACCTGGAAGACAGCTGCTCCCAGTGGCATCGTGCAGAAGAACAGGAAAGTCATTGCTCCCCAGGGGAATAATTGACCCTCCAAACAAAGCATGGGGCCAGAACCGGGGAAGCGATGGATAGGTCAATGGCCATGAAGGAATGACTGTGCAACATGCTACAAGGGCAAATAGATAGAGCAGAGGGTAATTGCAAAGCAACAGATTACCACAGCCTGAACAGGAGTCATCAGAGGAATGGGGGCAAATGAAGTGCCATCCCTTATGTGAACAGCCACCCCACCTGAGGCTTGGCCAGAACTAGAGGTATCCTTGCACACCCTGGGAAGTTCATGATGAAGCAGGTGGCAGGTCTGAGTAGCAGAAAGTAGAGTCTCCTGCAAACACGGAGCCTGCAGTCAGTAATCATCTGTGAGAGACATGACATCCTCAAGCTGGGAGTGGAGTCCATGATAATCCATTGAATAAAGGAGGCCAGTTATGAGGCAAAGACAGAAGCCTGACAGCCAGGTGCTGGGAGTGGAAAGGTGCACAACAAGTACATGGGACAAAGGCAGCCAGTCAAGGAGGCCTGGAGGGGGTTTGGATTGCAGGGCCTCCAAGGAGGTTCTCCTCAAGGAGGTTTGGAGGCAGAGCCAGACCATCACAAAGCAGGAGGGTCCGACCCACCTGTCTCTATATGCTCAACTGCTGGATGGGGATCAGACCCTTCCAAAGAAGGCTGTCCATGGCCTTCCTCCCTGGACTGACAGAGCTTGGGCGTGGCATGAGAACTTTGAGGTTGGAACAGACCAGAGATGTCCAACGAAGGACCTGTGGTATCAGAGACCCCTGATGGCAGCGCGGATGAGTGAAAGAGAGCCTTCACTTGCAAGGAAATTGACTTGGCTAGAGGAACTGACATCATCATTTGCACCGCCATGCGGAAAGACCAGAGTGTACCACAGCTGCAAAGGAGGATGCAGCCATGAAAGCAACCAGCCTGCGAGCCTCAGGACAGGACAAATTCCACTCAGCCTTAATCCCCTGGACCTCCCTCTCATCTTTCCATGTGGGACAAGAGTGAGTGTACACCAGGTGGGGACCCTCACAGTTGACACAACATGGAGTTGCCCGACAACCTGTGCTCTCATGACCTGCCCCTCCACAGCAGGCACAGGTAAGGGAACCTTGAGAAGAAGTCTGGATATGGCCCAACCTCTGACGCTTAAAACAGCAGAAAGGATTTGGGATGTATGGTCGCATGGAGCAACACAAGTATCCGGCAGTGACAGAGGCTGGCAGTAAGGAGGAATGAGATGTCAGAACAAGGAGATTTGTTGGAACAAGAACACCATCCTTGCGTATAGAGATTCTCCAGATGGTGGTAACACCCTGGGACGCCAGTCCCTCAGCAATTTCAGCCTCGGGGACATCACAGAGGTCTGCCTCACAATGACCGCCCCCTGAAAAAATTCAGAGAGCCATGGGACTTCATGGACGTGGGGACCCCCCCCCACCCCCCCCCACACACGCCAGCATAGTGCTGGTCTCAATCAGCAGATCCCCAGTTGGTGGATGTTCTGAACCTAGTGAGGCTAATCACAAAAGTGGGTGACTCCCTCACCATGAGCAGGAATCCACATCAACGGGGGTCTCAAATATAGCCAGGGCCTATGCCGTTCAGGGCCTTAGAAACACAGTTCCTAATAATCTAGAGAAAGTGTGGTCACTCTATTGGTCCCAAATGGAAGGGATGGAGACAAAGCAGTTCAGATGACATTTCTTATTGGACCAACTTTTGCTGGTGAGACTGTGTTAGATTCCAGGCCACACATCTTACAGGCCTATGCAGCCCAGAAGCTTACATACATTCATCAACAGAAGGTGGCCCAATAAAAGATATTATCTGAAGTACTCCGTCTCTATCTCAGGGAATACAGTCAATTTTAATAAGTTATAGGTCAATAAGAGAAATACTAGTTGACAGAAAATATAAGGATCAAGGGGATGGTACACAGCATGCAACCGTTTGTTAAGAGATACATTGTACCTTTTGAGTCTCCTGTAGGAAAGAAAGATAGTAAGTTTAGAAAAACACAGGTAACAAACTAACAAAGACTTTACTTTGCAACTACACCGCCAATCATTATATCCCCTTCCTTCATGTATCTCCGACTGTATGGTCTGCAAAACACAAAACAGAGGTAGGATGTTATTAGAAGAAAGTGCAACAACAGTAAAGCTACTGCAAAATATTGCTAATTTTCTGAGAATGACACAAGATACAGAAGTGTCCAAATGCTAATGATAATACTAAGCATCTTGTGACAGCAAACACAGGAGGTGAAGCTATCCCTCCAAGAAGGCCCAGGACACTAAAATGTTCTTCCTCACCAGCAAGTCTAGAATCCCATCTTGGCTAATTACTAGCGATGGGCAGCTTGGATTCGTATCAGTACAAATCGTCCAAATTTGGATGATTCGTATTGATAAGAATCAATACAAACCTACCAGGAGATACGAGCCAAAATCTTGTATTCCCTGGTGGTGATCCATCAAAGCTCCTTGGAGTGGTGCTGCTCCAAGGAGCTTATGCATACCAAACCCATGCTGCCTCCAGCTCTGCTTCCCCCGGACCCCTACCCACCCACCCCTGATTCCTGCCTGCCCAGCCCATCGCCTGCCCCAGCCTACCCCACACTCCTGAGAGTAGGCTGGGGTGGGTGATGGGCCAGAGAGGCAGGAGTCCAGGGGAGGCAGCTGCCAGGCAGAAGTCTTGGGGAAGCAGAGGGACTGATGTGGGAAAAGGGGGTGGGATAGTTGCTTTATTTACACGGTCCAAACTGGGCCTTGCCAGAAAGAAAAAGATTCTATAGAAAACACAGTGCATGAGCCAAAATGGTCACCATGGCCGTTTTTTGCATGCCCAGCCAAAATGGTCACCATGGCCGTTTTTTGCATGCCCAGCCTTTTTCGGAAATAGTGCCGGCAGCGTTGGCACCATTTTGGAAAATGGCAGCTGGTCTGCACATGTCCAGCTGCTGGCTGAGCATGCGCAGACCAGCTGCCATTTCCCAAAATGGTGCTGACACTCCCAGTGCCATTTTGGGAAATGGCTGTGCATGCACAGAATGGCCATGGTGGCCATTTTGGCACACACCCCATGATTTTCTATGGAATTCTTTTCTTCCCAGTGCGGCCCTGAGAAGGATGTGCTAGGTGCCATGGGCCACTGGTTCAGAGGAGTCTGGTAAGTAAAGGAACTACACACACACACCCCTTCACAACCCCTCTACTCCGAGCTCTGCCTCCCCTGGACTCCTGCCTGGCATCTGCCTCCCCCAGTCCCCGGCCTGCCTGGCCCATTGCAGCACAGCGCTGGAGCTGGGCCAAGTAGAGGGGGGGGGGGGTAATGAACCAGGCTGGCAGGGGGTCTGAGGAGGAAGAGTTGGTGGCAAACATGGAGTTAGGCCCATATAGCTGAGATACAACCCAAATCCAAGCAATACGAGCCAAAACCTGAACAAATCGGATGGTTTAGTTTGCATTAGAAGCCAGCAGATACATGTGCGTGAGTGAATGTCACCCACTCACAGATCGCACACAGGACTATCCCCATCTGGTTTCCTTCCAGCTGGGCTCCTCCTTGAAGGATCCCAGAGGGAAGGGGCCCTTTGCTGGCTGCATCCCCTGCACTGATCTATTTCAAGCTGGACCTTGCTCAAAATAGATCAGTGGGGATGGGCGGGCGAGGGTGGGAGATCCCTGCTTGGGGGAGGGGGGGCAGGAATCCCTGCCAGGGAATACAGCTCTGCTCTTCTCAGCAAGGAGCTCCCAAGTGCTGGTCTACTTCAACCCAAGAAGCGCTTCCCAACTTGAAGTAGACCAGCACTCAGGAGATCCTTGCTGGGGAGAGCAGTGCTGTGCTACCCAGCAATGACCCCACACCCCCTCCAATGTCTGTTTCAAGTCAGGAAGTACTTCCTGGCCAGCACTTGGACCACATCGCTATACTCCCCTGCAACAATCCCCTATTAGATGGAAGGAATAAGTGTTGGCCCCAGGATCAACACGTGTTCTTGCCTTAGCCCGCATGGTGTCATCCTCAATTTGGAGGAGGATGCCGTGTGAGGCGCACACTGACCGAGAACTCATGTTCCCTGTCAGTGTCCACCTATTAAAACAGCCCAATAGTCACCCACCCATGGGTGGCTATTATTTTGTTTATCATCCACAATCTCTGTGCCTCAGAGCAGAACTCAGCATCTGTAAAATGGTGGTAACGATGCTCCCTTCATCGCATGCTTTCTCTGGATCATTTAAGACTAGGACCCAGGATTGTGTTTATACAGTGCCTAGCACAATCTTGGCTGAGCCCTCTGGGCCCTATTAGACTATAAATAGGAATAATCATAGCGAGATCTTGGAGCAGAGATGATCAGAACTGTGTTTTAACTTGTGTTGCTAAACCATGCATGTGTCCAGCTGGTAAGCAGTAGCACAGTTCAGCCCTGGCCTATACTTCAACCATGTGGAGTGGAAGGCAGAAATTAACCCTATGCAAGGCCATCAGCAAGATGGTTGCTATGGTATTGATGCTGCTGTAGCAAAGACACAGTTGGACCTTTGGTGGGTTTTATGGGGCAATTATGGTGGTAAACCATCCAAGATCTGGGGAAACCCACATGGTCCAAGGAGTAGGGTTTCACACAGGTGAAAGTGAAAGTGGGGGACATGTGAAATTTCCTTTTACATAAGTGGTGGGGGGGGGGGGACACCAGCTGGAACAGGCATGGCTTAGCAGCACAGTGCTGATCTGTTCTCCAAGACCCAGCTATGATTATTTTTATTTATAGTTTTATAAGCACCGGGACAACTAAGGCCATATTGTACCAAACACAGAGGTGGTTTTATGGTTAAGCTTGCAATTAAAAAGATTCAAACTACAACAGTATTTAATTAACAAAATAGTCAAACAGGAACCATACCTCATGTAAGGGTCAACACTGAGAAACACAGTCTGAAGCAGCACCTCTGCAACAGAAAAAACAAACAGCAGTCACCCCATTTACTGTAGGTCCCAATGGAGCGAATATTATAAGACAGCATATTGTACCTCTAGTACAAGTCAATGCACATAGCAGAGAGCTCTGCATGGTATGATTGTGAATTTGATTTTTTTAAAATCAAGTCAAATATCATGGCTGTCATCCTAGTACACACAGTCTCATAAGCCCCATTGGAATCAATGGAACTTACTCCACTGACTGCAGTGAGGCTGCAGTCTCACTGGCTTGAGCTGCAACTTGTGAGTGCCAAGCAATTTCAGGACTGTTGTTTTTGTTTAAGTCACTGTAAAACTCTCAACAAATGTTACATTTGGAATTATTTTGGTGGGCTTGGTTTTTTGCAAAGAAGGGGAAGACTGCTGTGGAAAGAAAGTTCTCTCTTTTATTCGCAGTCGGTCTTGCTAAGTTGCTCCCCTTTTAGCTCCTCTTTTCTGTAAGTAGCTCAACTGACAAGGGGCTGTGATCTACAGACCACTTACTCCAGAAGGGCGCCAGGGAAGCCAAATGGGACTGCTCTGCAGGAAGTGGTTTGAGGATTACAGACAGAGGGTATTTTTAGACACGACGATTCTTTGAGCCACCACACTTTGATCCTGCCCGGGGTGAGAACCCTCACCCCAGGCAGGAGCAGGCCCCACCGCCGAACAAATGTGCCGGTGGCTGGGGGTGGGGAGACGTGGGGACATGGATCTGCATGACCCCGCCCCCACGCTGCTCAGCACAGGCGGGTGTGGCAGCCTATGAGGCCGCTGTGCCCGCCTGGAAAAGCTCCGGCCATGAGCCAGAGTCAGGTAGAGCAGGCCATCAGACGTGACGGCTCGCTCTACCACGGTCTGGACTAGACTTCCATGGACCGTGGCAGACCTAACTCCAGGATGTGCGCTGGCAGGGAGCCCAGCACACATCCTGGAGTTAATCCTGATATGGTCCAGGGTTACTTTATTCCCACCCACAGCAAATATCTGGCAGGCAGGCATAAACGTGACAGCACCATGGGTGGCCATGCTGGAGTTAGTGTGGCCACCCATCTACAAAGACCCAGAGAGTTTCCTTTGAACAGCCACACATAATTGTTCCATATTTCAGCCAGCAGAGGGCATAACAGACAGCAATTGCTCTGCATCTTAACTCTGAAAGCAGTTCAACTCACAAACGAAAGCCCCATTTTACAGCCATTTTATTTTATTTGCCTTAAAGACTGTTTATGGCAACTACTAATAGTTGTGCAACATGTTTCGTTGTTTTAAAAATCTAACATGATTTTTTTGAAAGCGGATAGGGGGATTGTGGATGGACAAACATTCCCCTTTGCAGTGTCTGTCTACAGCCAGAACTTCCCAATACACGAGAACCAGAAGGCAGAGCTGTCTCTGTCTGTTCTTATTTCATAGCTTACTCCAAGTGGCGTAATCTGCCAAAGCAGCCTGAAGCAAAGATAAACACTTTTAATAATTTAAGTTATTATTACTGTTAACACAGGGAGGGAAATCTTTTTTTGTTGGTTTATTTTAACACGGCTACATGCAATCTTTGAAGGCTAGAAAGGGTGAAACCCAACAATATTAAAGAGGAAGTATAGCAACTGAAAGAGAACTCTGATGTTTTGCGTTTGCTGTTTTGTGGGGAGGGGTGGGGAGGTTGAACTCTGCACACGTTCGTTTTTTAGGATAGGAACATTTCAGACCTGCCCTCTGCAACCACAGCTAGTCAGTTAGCCACTACTTCTAAAATATTCCTGAATGTATGTGTCAGCCACGTTGCCTAAAGTTGTGCTGTATACAAGTAGAGACAAAGGGCTGCAACTGATAGCAAGGGAACAAAGCACACTTTGTAAGTTGCAGCTATTTGTACATCAAAGACGAGCATGGTTATTCTTGCAGACGCATGCAGTTCTGCAGTTGCACTGCATGCACTAAATTATACATAAACCCTGTCCTAGAATTTGTGGAAGATCCATTTGAAACTTGCAGAGTAGTATGGAATGAAAGGGCAGCTCTGGGAACAGAGGGCAGGGAGCAAATCAGCAAGCATGACATTCATGCATTCACCAGAAACTAACAGATAAGTCAGCTTGGGCCCTACCACTCTTGTCAGATGTCCTTTGAAATAATGCAGAATTCCAGGAATCTGATCCAGTCAACCTGTGGGATTTTCCAGTTTTACCAAGGTGTAATATTATATAGTTTCAGCACAACAAACACGGAACGCAACTATGGATGCTTTCAGATATATTATGCAGGTAGTGGTAGAGAGTCATAGAATCATTGGCCTGGAAGTGACCTCACGTCCACTCCCTGCACTGAAGAAGGATCACCTAGACCTAAATCATCTCTGAGAAATGTATATATGCAGGCCTTTCTTGAAAATCTCTAGTCAAGGAAATTCTACAACCTCCGTAAGCAACTTATTCCATTGCCCAACTGTTCCTACAGTTAGGAAATTCTTGCTAATATATAGGATAAATCAGCATTTATGAATGCTCCACTGATTTAATTTTGCAACTGGGCCTGAAGTGCTGCAAGAGCCTCAAAGCTTGTTTGGTCATCAACAAGGCTTGAAACATTTACCAGCAACCTTAACTTGGGGATTAACCCTATTGCTCAGAAGAGATAGAAAGGACAAGGTGGAAATAAGAGAAGATGATGCCAGATAAATCCAAAGACAGTGGCCTGTTGCACAATGGACAGGAATTTTGACAAACTCACTGTTTCTCTCAACAGTGAGAAACTTATTCCATTTGACATCAGAACAGTCTGTAAAACTGAGCAAAATCTTGTTAATTTCACCGTCTTTCCGTTCCGGGAAACTCGGGAGGAGTGTCTCTCTGGATTCAGGTAGTTCATCATTCTGTACTTAAGGGACTTTGCTCACCATTATTTTATTTTATTTAATATATTTATACCCCGCCCCTCCTGCAAGCAGCTCGGGGCGGCTAACAAATTTTTTAAAAACAGCTTTTAAAAACATTTAAAACAGTTATAAAACTCTCACAAGCTGGGAAAACAGGGAAATATAAAGAATAATAACGAAGGGTAGGAGAATAAAAAACTGTTAACCCCCCCTCCCCAAAGGCCTGGGTGAACAGCCAGGTTTTACAAACTCGCCGGAATGTTAAAAGGCTCAGGGCCAGGCGAGCTTCCTCTGGGAGGGAATTCCAAAGGCGCGGCCTGGCCACCGAGAATGCCCTCTCCATTGTAGCCCCCCGCTTAACACGGGGGACCTCCAAGAAGGCACCCCCGGCAGACAGAAGGAGCCGCTCTGGGGCACGGAGGGCGAGGCAATCCCTGAGGTCTGAGGGGCCGAGACCGTAAAGGGCCTTATAAATCAACACCAACACCTTGAACCTGGCTCGGCACGCTATTGGCAGCCAGTGCAGAGCCTGGAGCACAGGTGTTATGTGGTCCCGGCGACCCGTCCCCGAAAGGAGGTGGGCCGCCGCATTCTGCACTAACTGCAGCCTCTGAACCAGGAACAAGGGCAGCCCCACGTAGAGCCTGTCTCTTATACACATCTAGATGTGTATAAGAGACAGCCGTAAAGGGCCTTATAAATCAACACCAACACCTTGAACCTGGCTCGGCACGCTATTGGCAGCCAGTGCAGAGCCTGGAGCACAGGTGTTATGTGGTCCCGGCGACCCGTCCCCGAAAGGAGGTGGGCCGCCGCATTCTGCACCTGTCTCTTATACACATCTAGATGTGTATAAGAGACAGCCCTCGCTCTCCCCACCACCATCACCTCCATCTTATCGGGGTTGAGCTTCAGTCTGCTCTGCCACATCCATTCCGCCACGGCCTCCAAACACTGGGATAGCAACAAAATGGCAGGGTCTAGGTCAGCTGAAAAAGAGAGGTACAGCTGAGTATCATCAACATATTGGTGACATCGCACCCCGAACCCTCTCACAGCCTTCCCCAAAGGCTGCATATAAACATTAAATAATGGAGGCAGAATAGAACCCTGCGGAACACCGCAGGACAAACCGCAGGGGCAAGATGTTTCAGCTCCCAGCACTACCCGCTGGCTCCTCCCCGAGAGGAAAGAACGGAACCATTATGCAATCCAGAAACAATTTTTAAAAAGCAGTCCGACCATTTGGCCCATCTGGCCCAACTTATCTGTCTGGCACCAAAACAGCTAGTGCCAGTCACAGTTGTTATGGAGTGAAATTTTCAAAAGCACTCAGTACTGACATAGCTTTGATATCGTTGAAGTTGTGTTTTTGCAACTGAGGCCATATTTCTATTTGTTGTGTCGTGAATTGGATGTTCAAGTGAATGGACCTTAAGCAACGCTTTGCAGCAGACAATATATCAGTTTTCCATATCAATGTGAAACTCCTAGCAGGTTGTCATGGAAATTTGGGGTGAGATTTTCAAAAGCACCCAAGTCTCATTTTTAAAAATGCCCAAGGCAGCATTTGAGAGAGGCACAATAAAGCCTTTAGTACCAAGACAAATGCTGTAAGTGGAAATGCTCTCCTTACCTCCATCCTTTATCTTTGGCAGCTCTACCTCTTTTAGCTCAAAGTCACTAGATTTAGGGAAACCTTCAAAGTGCTTCTTCAGGATCCAAGACTTAGCACGCACCATCTTGCTCCACCTGGATGATAAAACCACATTGTCAAATATTAGCCAACTTGATAGTCAGCAAGTCCATGCATTCGCACTCGATTTAGTGCGAATATGCACCTGTTGGTGCTGTGGGGAAGTCCAGGACTCAAAAGACATGCAGCTTCCATCTTGTGAGAAGGGCAGAAATGCAGATCTTTGGGTGCTTTCCCACGTTACTGTCCGCGCATGATTTGCCTCCAAGAAAGAATCTAGTAGGCAAAGCACACGTGGGTTTTGTAACGCGAGATTGCCCCCCCCCCCACCAGCACATTTTTGCCGGTGATCCTGAGGAAGATTGCAGAGCTGGATTTCCCTACTCTGCAATTCTCCGCAGGATCGCCAGCAAAAATGTGTGGGTGGGCGGTCCCACGTTACAAACCGCGCGCATGCTTTGCATCCCGGATTCTTTCCTGGAGGCAAATCATGTGCGGTCAGTAATGTGGGAAAGCACCCTTTGCCTGCAAACATGCACATCCAGCAGAGTACCTTTTCCCTACCCTGCTGGAGGTGCATGTTTGCAGGCAAAGATCCATATCTCCACCCTTCTCACAAGATGGAAGCTGCACGTCTTTTGAGTCCCGAACGTCCCCGTGGCGCCAACAGGCGCGTATTAACGCACATTAGAAAGCAGAAATGGAGACTCCTGTAAAAGCAGGCAGAGGCTCTCTACCTTTCCAGTTAGTACCAACAGTATTAACAGCCAATAAAGTAAAGCATTTGTTCTCAACCCTTTTAGATTGCCCCCCTTCCTCCTGCATGTGACACTTGTTGTTTCCACCACACATACATACATATACATTTGCCTCGTCCCCTCTCCTTCTTGTTCTCTCATACCCCCACCGCTCCTGTACCACACACCTCTGCTGCTGCTATCATAATTCCTCCAACTCAGAAAGGCAAACTGGGGAGATTTCCAAAATGGCACTGCCACACCCGCTTCTGGAACATGAATCATTATTGGTGGCTGCAGCCACCAATCAGAATTCACACCCCAGAAAGCAGCATGGTGGGACTGCTGCCATTTTGGAAATTCTCCCTAACTCAGCCAAAGCAAAGGTAGGAATTTGATGTTATTATTTATCATTTACATAGCATTTCTCAATGTTCAAAATACTTTACTATCCTTATCTAGTTCACCCTCACAACAACCATGAGAAGTAGGGTCATTACTATTCCCATTTTAGAGATGGGGAATGGAGGCCATTGTTAAACGAGATGCAACCACCCATCTGAAACATCTGTGTGAAGGTGGTGTGGGTAGGTGGGTGTGCATGCGTGTACTCCCATGACCCACGCAGCACCCTCTCCTGACCACTCATGGAGCACTGGTGAAAAATCCAGAGTATGTCATGCAGGGAGAGCCAAAAATGTGTGTGGGAGCTGACACCCACACACACACAGCCCATATGAATGGTGGCAGCCGGCCATGTCAGCTGTGTGGTCCGCCATTCAGAGACACTAGGGACTGTCTCTTATACACATCTAGATGTGTATAAGAGACAGCATCCGAAACGTGTTCTGTTCGCGCATCCCTAAGAGATACCATGGGCAGAGAAACAACCTCCTTTGCAAGGCACAGGATCTGGCTGGAAGGGCTGGGAAGTCTGGGTTCCCCAGTGCGCGGTCAGGACATGTCGATTTTAAAAGGCCAGCTCTGCCCTCTTTCCCCTCCCCCATGCCCCATGACAGGTGGCATGCGTGGAGGCTGCCACAGTACCCACCCAAGGAGCCGCTCTTTCTAATCCCTCTCCACGCACTCCACCTGAGTGGGCGCTCCATGGCTGTTCCAGGACACAGACACACACACTCCAGCTGTACTCATGCCTCAAGGCCACCCAGTGAGTTAATGACTAAGATAGGATATGGGATCCTATATTGGACAGGGGTGCCCTTCTCAAGACTTCCCTCCCTCCCCACTGCCACCAGTTTGAGAACAATCGTGTTGAAAAAATCCAGGGAAACCTCACTATATAGCAAACACTCACCTATGAGGATCCCTTCTTCAGGGACAATTTCAGGGTAATTTTTATTCATTTATTCTTGGTCATCCTATGAGCACGTACTCAAGATGGCCCCTATATTACAAGAATCGGGGTCAGTTCTGACAGGCCAGAGGGCTGGACGTGCACGACAATTCCCAGCCCACCCCTCCATTGTAAACCAGCGAGCCTATAACTCTCTGATATAATAAAGATTTATCTGGGCCTTAAGGGAGCTGTGCTGTATTAACAAGCTCTTGCACCTCAGAAGGAATACTGAATAGGAAGTCTTTTCTATCCTGGGCTTTGTTGGGGAGCCCACTCTCGCTTTCCTGTAGTAATACTTATTGGGTCCTCACATCTTCCTTTAAAACATGCAGTGCTGGCTAGAGAGCTGCAACCTGACCTAAATCCTATGGGACCGTACCCATCTAGTTTAACTGACCTGGGTGCTTTGTCTGTCCAAGCCCCTGAGCTTGGAGGTCCCACCGCCTACAAAGTGCCATGACATCACTGTGCTCCATAGAAGGCAAAGGGCTGGGGAGGGGGCATGTTTAAAAGGGTGCTGTAATCCTGCCCCATACGGAGCATACCACAATGATCTTTGCGGGGGATGCCAGCAGGACTTAGAAGAGGCTGGTTACAGAAGATCTTAGTCAGGTCCAAACGTCTGGTCTGAGTAAGGTTCTAGTGCTGGCCAATATCAGAGGCAAAATAGTAATACTGGCATAGATGGATCATACCTTTAATCCAGGATGGCAGTACGCTAAATTCAAAGTCTATGTAAGATTAAGGAGGGTAGGATAAGGGGGGAAAATAGCCTGTAGCAGCCCTACTTAGCTCAAAACAAAGCTGAACAAATTCCTGGCAGCAGCCCCGTTTGGGAGAGGTGAGCTTATTATATGAACAAGGTGCGGTATCAACCTTTAGATATTAAAAGGTCTGCAAGTGGGGGCTGTGATAGGCCGGGGAACATAGCCAAGCTACATATAGATTACTCTCTCTCAGTTAAAAGCCTGGCATTCATCGCTACTTAGCAAATATGCATAGTGCACAAAGCACATTAACCGACTTCACAAAATAACCAGCAGCAAACACACCCATGCACTGTACCACACCCACACACTGGATAAAAGACGAGAAGCACACATTTTGCACGCACCTTATGATCTCATTAATTCCCATACACATTTCTTAGATACCGGTTGTAGACGCCATACATCAAGATTCCAAACTGTGGGTAATGACCCCAAGTAGGCCGTGCTATCTGTGGATGGGTGCACACTCTCAACTGATATCCAACATGCTTGTCTATGTGGCTGTCTGCAGGCCCCAAGATTATATTTAAGATCCAAAATGGGGTCACACAAGCAAAGGTTTAGGAACCATTGACCTATAGCTCAATTCGCTCACAGATGTTCACACCAAATGTTCAGAATTTTAAAAAAAAAAAAAAGAAAATCCCCAAATCATAGTATTGGACTTAAATATATTTATAAAATATTTTAGGACTCTTGATTTGTCATCATCTGATTTTTGAACTTTAAGGATACTCTCAGACCACATTATTAAGCTTTTTTTCTACAGCCACACGTGCTAGAAACTTACTTTTTAAAACATGCCACTATCTCTTGCTTCCTCTCTCTAACCTCTTCTTTTGACCTTGACCTCTAGATTCATTCCCCTGTCCGCTCTGGTCTCTCTCTTGACCTAATCCCTTCCAAAAACTGGTCCATTTCTGACCTCTAACTCTCGGATCTTCACTTTGCCCAGACTCTCATTCCTTAAATGACCTTCAATCTGTCAACCCTCACAACTTTACTTCCTCTCTATTCCCTTGTCACATCCATCCCTATCTTTCTGCCATCTTTTCCCCCCTCTATGTTCCTACCCAGGAACTTTGTTTAGAAGCAGGAGACTCTTGAGCAGGTGGTAGCAGAGGAAGATCAGTCTCTGCCCTTTCTACCCTCTGTGCCTGCAACTCTTTCCCTGATCAATGATCATATCACTCTGCTCCCTCCCGTCCCAACCTTCAAATCACTCCTAAAGACCTTCCATTAGGATCTAGCTCTCATAAACTTCTTGCTGATGTTTCTCTATATAATATTTTACCCTCAAACTCCCCACCTAATAAGAAGATATGGTTAATAACAGAACCACCATAAAAACAGCTCTCCACAACTAGTGATTGCTAATCACTACTGGAGGAAGAGTCAGATAGGATTGTTACCTGCACCATGGCACTCTGCCTACAAGTACACAGGTCAGAGCAGGAACTGACTGTGCCAATCTTTTCAGGCACATGTATTTGGCTCTATAGATGGGACATTATTTCAACCTAGCAGCTCTGCCCTCCCTTCTTAAAGTTTGACTTGTTTCCTACAGTGATGTTTTCAAGAATGAGGTTTTCAACATTGAAAATGTTTTAGGCCTTTCAACATTGAAAATGTTTTAGGCCAGGGGTGGGCACAATTTCCTAATCCCGCAAGCCACTGATTAAATCGGATGTCCCGGCCCATAACATATATAAGGCTGCTTTTAAACGAGGAGTGCTGAAGCGCCTCCTCAACACCGCATTAAAGGAAAGCCGCCGGAAGTGACAGTAAAGACACATAGAGCTCCTAAGCAAAAGTCGGTGGGGCTTTGGAGTGGCGCGTTCTTAAGCCTGATAATTGAAGTCTTAAGAACGCGCCGCTCCAAAGCCCCGTGTCTCCAGCAGCCGCCGCTGGCGGCAATGGGGAGAATGTCACTTCCAGCGGCTTTCCTTTAATGCGGCATTGAGGAGGTGCTTCAGCGCTCCTCGTTTAAAAGCAGCCTCAGGAGCCCTAGATTAGTGTTATGTGTGAGGGAGTCAATGGGCGTCCCAGCCCCCGTTCTAAATGAGGATTTAGGCCACCTTTACACAAGCGGCCAGGGAAACACATTCTTCAACACGCCGCTGGGAAAAGCCACACGGGGTGTGTTTACATGCACCAGAAGTGGCCGCCCACCATAAGAATCAGTGGCGTGCGCAGTCTGTTTGAAGAAGCATTCTGGAAACCCCAATATCGAGATTTCAAGAATCCGTCTTTAAAAAGGCTACGGGAGGCCACGCATGCTGACAATTCCTATAGCAGGTGGCTACTTCCAGTGTGTGTAAACGCACCCTGTGCGGCTTTTCCCAGCGCCTTGTTGAAGAACGCGCTTTGCTGGCCATGTGTGTAAAAGTGGCCTTAGTGTTTAGATTTTATCTGAATTCAAAATCCACATTTAAAGCGGGGCTGGAACTCCCATTAACTCCCTCACATGTAACGTTAATCCAGGACTCCTTATACATGTTCCAGGGCCCCACGGACATCCAATTTAATCAGCATTACGTGCGAGTCAGATGAGTCCAACCACAGTTTGCCCTCTTCTGTTATAGACTAACTTCTGCCCACCCCCCACCGCCTCCCTATATAAAACAATGGAAATGATAGGAGCATAAATCAGGACAGATTTGGTTGCTAATAGAGCTCTATGAAACCCAGTAGAGTTTATTGAGCTAATGGACTCTATTGAAGTGGAACAAAGATCAGGACCCGTAGAAGGTTAACATGGTCTTAGTTCATAAAAGTAAGGAGGGGTGAAGTCAAAATAACCAAGAAGAAAATACGGCTGTGGAGACAAGGAAACCAAAAACATCTTCCTTTAGCATCATCACTTGGCAAAAGGGAAACTTCATTCTGATTGGTGGACCCCTGCCCTGTTTGCCTATGATTGGAGGAACATTGGTAGCTATATGGCAAGACTTTCAGAAATCCTATAAGACTGACAAGATATGTTAACATTGGAGGAAGACGCTCGCTAACCAACATGCTGCTGGGCCAAGTCACCTGTGGGACCTAGTTTTTTTCTGTCCAAACTCTTTTTCTTGTTTTCCAAACTTTTCTTTTACTACTTTTTCCTAAGTCTTTTATTTTTCATTTTTAAAGCCACTTTTCATTTTTAAAATTACTTCAAGACTACTTTTCTCTTTTTTCCTCATCTTTGTTTTTATTTTTATGTTTACATTTTAATTTCATTTTTCTTGTTTTCCCTTCTTTTCCCTCAAGCCATTTTAATTTTCAATTTAACTTCATTTTTCTTATTTTTCACTTTTCAAACCATTTTGGATTTTTCACTTTTTAAAGTTATTTTATTTTCATTTTTAACTTCATTTTTCTCAATTTTCACTCTTTTCAAGCCATTTCTTTTTTGCCCTAAAGTTAATTTTTTTTAAATTTCTGTCCCCATTTTTCAAGGGCAATTCTTACTTTTCTTTAAGGTTTTGTCCCCAGGTGCAGACTTTACTTTTCTTTTAGGGAGGCACTGTATTGGTCCCAGATGGGGCTGTTTCCTTTCAATTGTTTTACTCAGCCTAGTGGGCAAAGTTCCCCAAGTGCCTCTCTGTCTTTTCCCTCCCTTTTTTGAGCTTCCATGCTCCTTGCCTGTTAAGGGGCCATTCCTCAACCTCTGGACAAATTTGTTTTATACTTTCCTTTACCATCTTTAGCTTTTATTTTTAGTATTTTTTTCTTTAATTCTTATCAAGTCTCCAGCACATCAGCAAGTTAACATCTCATCTTCCCCAGCAGGACCCCACAAACCCTGAACAACGTTTTCAGAACCTGCAATATCTGTGTGGTGAGATATATTCTCCAAGAATATAAATATATTTGTAATCAATAACCTTCTTTTTGCATGCTTCTGTAGTGATTTTATAGTAGCGTGTAAGCCAGTTTGGCAGGGCAATAAATTGTACTATTTTAGTCATAATAATTGTCTATTGTGACTTTTTGGTTAAAAAAAAAAAAGCTTTCCTTTTTCCTATGGAAATCCCAGATCCCAAGGTGAAGCTAATTCCTGGGAAAATCTCAGGGCAACATGTTTAACCTTCTCTAGTGCTTTTTTGTTTTTTTGCTGGGGGAGAGGGTCTCACCCACAATACTAAATTAACTTTACTTTATGTTTTAGCTGATTCACTAAATGCCTGTAACGCTTTTAAAATTCACTTTAGAATTGTTATCAAGGAAACATTTTGCCAAAAAGAATTTTTTGTTTGTTTGTTTTGCACGGGCACACAACCTCAGAATAAGACATTTTCTGATCCTTCTACTACATATGTACCACTTTCAGCATCATCCAAACAAACAGCTGGGCAAGCTTCTTCTTCCCATAGTTCACCACAGGAATGGGCACCTGGGTGTACGTGCGTGCGTGCATTTACACAGCTGCATGATAAAGGCTTCTGTTTATTGCTAGTATCTAATTAGGTTTTATTTGTTTTATTGTGTTGTGTTTTGTTTTTTCTTTACTGTGTTTACAGGTGGCCAGGAGAATGCTGGGGAGCAGCAGGAGACTCCCTGGGACACATTAGCACTGGGCGTGAAGGAGTTTGGGGGCCGGGGAGAGTGGTGCGGTACTCATTCCTGCTTGGGTCTGGCCAGGGATGGTGCCTGCTGCAGCAGCTTCTTCCCAGGCTGGCTGGGCAGCTGTGGCACAGGGGCCAGAACCGCCTTCACTGTTGCAACTGCCACTGCAGGTGCAAGAAGAGACACTTAATTTTTTTTAAAAAAATAAAGTTCTTTATTTGTTCATGATGATGAATGGGCCAGCTTCTTCTTCCCATAGTTCACCACAGGAAGCGGGGGGTGGGGGTGCACGGTGGGCAGAACATGTTTGGGAAGAATACCTGCTCGTGATATTAGGTTTCTTGGGCTAAACCAGTAAGTGAGGGGGCCTGCCCGAACGTGCAAGAATGACACACAGGGACTGTCCGTTGATTAGGTTGGACATGTTAAACAAATGAGATGGGGCTGAGTGGGGACTGCACGCAGACTCCAGCGGGCTAGTGTCTTGCTTGAAAACACCTGAACTTTTCCTTCCTATTTGGGCTCCCCCGTTTGGTAA
>QEPC01002304.1:165614-180223 GCA_003113815.1 Sphenodon punctatus | reverse complement strand
AACTTTTTTGGTGGGACTTACATTGCAGCCATTCATTTAAATGGCTGCAATGTAAAAAAATCCGGTACCCGGAATCCGGTAACGGGACCGGATTTACCGGGTTGAATCCGATAACGCCGGTACGCCCAGTACCGGCATTATCGGATTCCGGATTTACCGGCACGCCCACCCCTAGTAGGCAGGTATATAGAAAACCTTGCAGAGCACACCAGCAGCCTAAGAGTGCTAATTTAAAAAATGGGCATGGGATGCCAACATGGACAAAGAATTTGCAAAGCTAAAAAAGGTTATTGAAACAGCCCCAGTCCTCAGCTGTTTTTTGACAACAAAGGGGAAACCAAATTGTCCACAGATGCCTCAAAAGAGGGCATTGGGGCAACCCTATTACAAAAGTATGGCGATCACTGGAGCCCAGTAGCATATTCCTCCAGCGCTCACAGAAACACAATACCTATATGCACAGATTGAGAAGGAGGCTTTAGCCCTGGTGCATGGGTGCCAAAAGTTTCATGTTTTTTATATATGGAAGGCCAGTTGTGACAGAAGCTGACCACAAACCTCTGGTCACCATTGCAAGAAGGGTTAGCTGATATACCTCCCAGACTCCAGAGACTTTTTTTTTTCAGTTTCAGTGTTATGATTTGAGATTAGACTATAAACCAGGTAAGGAACTGGTTACTGCAGACACTTTGTCCAGGGCAGTTGGCAATACTGTTGATGATGCTGATCTGGAATCTGACATTGTGCATGTCAACAGGGGGGAAAAAAACCATTACCCTGTATCAGATGAGATGTGGCAAAACTTTGTTGTGGCTACAGCACAGGATGGCACGCTGCAGACGGTTATAAAAGCCATCACCACTGGATGACCTGACCATTACATACCAGGCCTGTATGTTCAGTTTAAAGCAGAGCTCTCAGTGATAGATGGTGTTTTGTTCAAGGGTCACAGGTTGGTAGTATCTAAAGCGCTGCAAGCAGATATGATTAAAAGGATACATGAGGGTCACCTGGGCATTGAAAAAATGCAAAAGGGGGGCCAGGAGGTACTGTATTGGCCATTTATGAATAGTGAAATGGAAAATGCTGTGCAAAAGTGTGACACATGCCAGAAATACCAGCCTAAGACTAAGAAGGAACCAATGTGGCTAGACAATGAACTGCAAGAGGCAAGGCATAAAGTGGGTATTGATTTGTTTACACTGGCTGGCAAAGATGATCTGTTGACTTTAGATTATTTTTCTCACTACCCTGAAGTGGCTTTGCTAGACAATACGACTGCACAGCAGATCATACTGCGCCTTAAAGCAATCCTTGCCAGACATGGAATTCCACATGTGGTTATGTCTGAAAATGGCCCCCAGTTGTCAGGGCATGAATTTAAAAAAATTGCATGGGACAATGGCTTTTGGCAGGTTACATCGAGCCCAAGATACCCTCAGTCTAATGGGCTTGTGGGAAATGGTGTTAAGATAATAAAAAGATTTTTACAGAAAGCCATTGATACCAGTGGTGACCCATACTTAGCTCTTCTGAATTACAGATCAACTCCCCTGGCACATGGCCTGTTACCTGCTCAGATTTTATTTAACAGACAGCTGAGAACTCGGCTACCTAAACCGATGGTAAGTAAATCCATTTATTGTTTACGCCAAGGCCATAACAAAAACTCATAAAACTACAAACATATTATACATAAATACACAAATATACTTGGTAAACCATGATAATAAATGCATTCTCTGAAACAATCCTCCCACCTAAACAATATAAAACGGAGCGGGGCCAGGATATCAAAAAAAAAAGAGAACCAGCGGAACCTTATCGCACTTCCCCAACCTAAAAATAACCTAATCACATATGCCCGCAACTGGAACAGCGCCCTCCTCCTGTAAATCTAATCCCCGGTGGCAAGCCGCCCCCGGGAACTAGGGTAAAATACCCCAACCTGGGCAAGTTCTCACTTGGTCATACCCCTCGGGTAGCCTCATCCAAGAGGTGATCCAGGTGAGCTGCCCTTAACCTAATAAAAATCTGACAAAGTTTAGCGGTAGCCCTAGACATTGCCGAATCTGTGCTGCCAAGCAGCTTTAGCACTGATCCCTCTGGATCGGTAATGTCACAGCCACGATCAGTGATGAATTCACCCATAATTATTAATCTTGGTTCTGCCAGGGCCGGGCAATACAGCAGCACGTGGCTACATGAGTCTATTTCAGGGAGCTTACAAAGCAAGCAATGTCTTTTCTCTCTCGGAATGCCCCCACATCTTCCCTCCCTCATTTCCAAAGGATAAACATTACACCTAAAACAAGTAAAGGCTGTACGACGTCTAGAATCCTGCCACTGGTACAAGTAACTGAACTCCCCTCCAACACAACTCGGGGGGAAATATTCAGGAGTGACCCTCTGTTCAGACAGGAGTGCCGATTCTTTCTGTAATTCCTGGTCCATTGTTCTCCTCGTTAACAACGACTTCGCTCCCTCTAAACCCACATACCCCAGGGCATCCCTAGAGAACCCCAGGGATTTCACCACTTCCTCCACCTGCCCCGACCATAGCTCTGCGAGCCCCTCCCCCATCGCCATATTAAGCAAAGAATTCCCCTGGGAGGGAAACAAAACCACCCTGGCCCAGTACTTCACAATCGCTACCACTGCCCGAAACCAAATGGTAACACTCCCCGTTTCTTGCCACAGCAGTACCGCCGGGGTACCCCGAGGGACTCCCAAGATCGTACATAGGAACTGATTCTGGCACCGCTCCAGCTTCTCCAGAAAGGGGAGTCCCCACAGTGGTAAGGCGTACCAACACTGGGCTAACGTTTTGGCCCTAAAAAGCCGTATGGCCGGCAACACCAATCTCCCCCCTTGCGTGAAAAAGTATTTCAGGATGGCGCCAGCTGAACTCTTACATTGTGCGATCGCTGCCCTCAAGTGGGGCTTCCAGCTCAGTGAGGCTGACATAATTACGCCCAGATATTTGAATTCTTTTACATGCGCAATTGGGTTGCCCTCTATGGCCCACCGATGTACCTTTCCCGACCTCCTACGCCCCAGAACCATCATTTTGGTTTTCCCATCATTGATCTTCAAGCCCTCCTGCAGACAGTACTCCCCAAACCCCTGCATGGCCCTCCTTATCCCCACCAGAGTTTGCGATATCAAAACGGTATCGTCTGCGTACAGGAGGGCGGGGATCCTCCTAGTGCCAATTAGAGGGGCATGGGTGTTTAAATTCTTAAGATATTTATTTATTTATTTTATTTATTTATTTTCCAAATTTGTACCCTGCCCCTCCTGCAACGCAGCTTGGGGCGGCTTCCAACAATAAAACAATCAAAACATTAAAATCCATTTTAAAACCTTCAAATATTAAATATAAAATATAACATATAAAATATAAAACAGGGCTAGACATATAAAATAATAAATAAATGGGTGGGGGACTAAAAACGTCCCTCCACACCCTCCCTCCCAAAGGCCTGGGCAAACAGCCAGGTCTTACAGTTCCGCCGAAATGTTAAAAGGCTTGGGGCCAGGCAAGCTTCCTCCGGAAGGGAGTTCCACAGCCGCGGTCCCACCACCGAGAATGCTCGCTCCATCGTGGCCCCCCGCTTGACACGGGGGACCTCCAGGAGGGCACCCCCGGCAGACCGCAGGAGCCGCTCTGGGGCGCTCTGGGCGAGGCGGTCCCTAAGGTATGAGGGGCCAAGACCGTATAGGGCTTTATAGATCATCACTAGGACCTTGAACTTGGCCCGGCACACTATCGGCAGCCAGTGCAGAGCTCGGAGCACCGGTGTAATGTGCTCCCGGCGACCCGTCCCCGTCAGAAGACGAGCCGCCGCATTCTGCACCAGCTGCAGCCTCCGGGCCAAGAACAAGGGAAGCCCCACGTAGAGCGCGTTGCAGTAGTCGAGCCTCGAGGTGACGAAGGCATGGATGAGGGAGGCCAGGTCCGGGCCAGAGACATACGGACGCAGCCTACGTACCAGATAAAGCTGGCGGAAGGCAGCCTTAGCGACTGCCTCCACCTGCCGCTCCAGCCGCAGGTCTGCGTCCAATATGACCCCCAGACTCCGGACCTGCTGAGCTACAGGGGGGCAAACCCCCCCAACCAGGGGGGCCACCACCCCCTTCGCCCTCCCCACCACCATCACCTCCGTCTTATCTGGGTTGAGCTTCAGTCTGCTCCGCCGCATCCAATCCGCCACGGCCTCCAAACATTGGGATAGCACCGAGACAGCAGGGTCTGGGTCAGTAGAAAACGAGAGGTACAGCTGAGTATCATCAGCATACTGGTGACATCGCACCCCGAACCCTCTCACGACCTCCCCCAAGGGCTGCATATAGATGTTAAATAATAATGGAGACAAGATCGATCCCTGCGGAACGCCACACGGTAAGGCGCGGGGGCTCGATGTTTCCTCCCCCAACACCACCCGCTGGCTCCTCCCCGAGAGGAATGAACGGAACCATTCAAGAACAGTCCCGTCCAGACCCCCCCGGTCACGCAGTCGTCTCAACAGCAGCCCATGGTCCACGGTGTCAAAAGCGGCCGAGAGATCGAGCAGGATGAGAAATGTCGAACATCCCGCATCCATCTCCCGGCGGAGGTCGTCCACCAAGGCCACCAACGCCGTCTCGGTGCCATAGCCGGGGCGGAACCCAGATTGAAACGGGTCAAGGAGCCCGATATTATCTAGATGACCCTGGAGCTGGAGCGCCACTGCCCGCTCAATAACCTTCCCTAAAAAGGGAAGGTTAGAGACAGGTCGGTAGCTGGCGAGCGCGTCTACGTCCAACGATGGTTTTTTCAGCAGGGGGCGCACCACAGCCTCTTTTAAGCAAGGCGACAACCTCCCCTGCCGAAGGGACGCATTCACCACCCTCGCCAGCACCGTCCCCAACGTCTCCCCGGAAGCTTTTATTAACCAGGACGGGCATGGATCTAGTTGACAACACGTGGCCCTCACAGACCCCAGGACATCCACCACATCGGCTGGCGTCACTTCCTGAAACTCACCCCATAAAGATGGACCAGACGGACCCTCCGCCCCCCCGCGCTCTTCCCCTACTGCTATCAACCCAGCGTCGAAATCGGCCTGAATCCGAGCGATCTTGTCTGCGAAGTAGATGACAAACTCCTCACAGCGGGCCCGGGACAAGTCCCCATCCAGGCGGAGGGAGGCCGGACTCACCAGCCCCCGCACCACCCGAAACAGCTCCGCTGGACGCGACTTCGCAGACGCTATGAGGACGGCGAGGAATTCCTTCCTCGCCGTCCTCACAGCCTCCACATAGGACCGCAAATGGGCCCTATGGAGAAGACGATCGGAGACAGACCGAGTCCGACGCCAGCGTCGCTCTAGCCTCCTGCCCACACGCTTCATACACCGCAGCCCCTCAGTAAACCAAGGGGTCCTGCGGTGACGAGACCGAGGCAGAAGGCGCCTCGGAGCCACCCTGTCAATGGCCTCCTCCAGCAAGATGTTCCAATGCCGGACCAGCTCATCCACAGAGTGACCGTCCACATCCAGGGTAAGCTCCCTCAGGACCTCCTGGAACCGCTGGGGTTCCATCAGCCTCCGAGGGCGGACCATCCTAACTGGTCCCTTCCCCTTCTGGAGGGGGCGCGCTAAAAGACCGGCCTGAAGGAGGTAATGGTCCGTCCACGACAAGGGCACCGCTGTCACCTCCCCCACAACCGGACCCCCCGCCTCAAGGCCAGAGCCGAAGATCAGGTCGAGGATATGTCCCCCCACGTGGGTCGGGCAGATCACCTCCTGGGACAAGTTCATAGTTGCCATGGCGGCCATGAACTCCCGCTCCGCCCCAACAAGGCCGGCATCGGCGTGGACGTTGAAGTCCCCCAGAACCAAAGTCCTGGGGGAGCCCAACACCACCTCCGAGGCCAGCTCCGCTAGAGCGGTAAGGGATGCCGCCGGGCATGAAGGGGCCCGGTACACCAGCAGCACCCCTAGCTTGCCCCCAGCCAAATCGATCACCACGTGCAGAGCCTCTACACCCACAATCTCCGGCACTGGATACCTCCTAACAGGCCAGTCTTCCCTAAAAACAATAGCTACGCCTCCTCCCCGGCCGCTCATGCGGGGCTGATGCTGCACGGCATACCCAGCTGGAACCAGATCCGCCAAAGTTGGACCGGCCAGATCATCCAGCCAGGTCTCCGTGATGCATGCGAGGTCCACGGCCCCATCCACGATCAAATCGTGGATAATCGGGGCCTTGTTGACCACGGACCTCGCATTCATCAGCACCAGCCCCCCACGCGCGGACCCTGGACCCGGCACCTCCCTCCCCCTTAGTGGGGGGGTGATGACCTCCACCTCCCTCAGGCACCGTGGACCCCTAGGGGCCCGTGCCTTCCCACCCCATGGACCATACCGTCCGCGCCCCATCACGACCCCAATGGCCATGCCCTCCCCTCCGTCCACCCAATCCCGGCCCTTCAGACCCGGCTGCTTGCCCCCCGGCCCTCCCTCCCCCCCTCCCCCCCATAACCCTCCCCCCCCCAACCATACCCTCCCCATTCTCCCTCGGTCTCCCCCTCTCACGGGGAGACCGAGCCACCCCCTCCCCCCCAACCCTCCCGGTCCTCCCCCTGCTCTCACCAGGGGGAGTCCCTGGGTCCACCCCCCACATTACCCCCCGTATCAATACCCCCACCCTACCACCCTAGCCCTGACAGATAAAAAGCCTGCCCAATAAAAAACACAAAAACCCCCCTGCCCCCCCTGCAGTCCCCCAGAAGTGCCCCCGAAGTGCCGCGCCCTTTGGCCGCGGCCCTTCGGCCGCGAGCCTGCGGCCGCAGCCTGCGGCTCCAGCCGCTGCCTGTGGGCTTTTAGCCCCCGCTACTTCCGGGTGGGGGGGGAGGGGACAGGACAGCCCACGTGGCTGCCCTCTGCGTTCCCCCCCTAACCCCCAACCTCACAGTTTGATGTTTCTCCCCGCAGGTGTCCAGCGGGGATGAGGAGCAGCAGCGGTGGCACCAGCAGCAGGACTCAGCGGCGGCAGCAGCAGCGGCGGCGGCGAGGCAAGCGGAGCCTCCAGAGCCCCCCCACAACAGCAGCATGGCAGGTAGGTGGTGTCAGGCTTCTTTGACTTGTTTTTCCACACTGTCTGCGTAGCTTTGGTCCGGGGGGGTGGGGGCAGAGGATCACCTCCTTCCAGGTTTGTCTCAGTCACAAGTAGCCTGTCTTAATGGCCTGGTACATCAGCTCTCTTGACATATCCTCTTTTGCAGGAGGATAGAGGATTTCTCCCTCTAGTCTTTATCAGCAGGGTTGGCATAACATAGTTTAGCAACTAAACCAACAATCTTCCCACTAGACTATGGACTAAGATAAGGGATAACATCGTTTAGAAAAAGATTAAACAGCAGGGGGGGGCAGAAGACAGCCCTGCTAAACTGATGGTAACAAATCACAGGAATTACACTGATTTGCACAAGCATAAGCAAAAGATCAAAGCTCAGCAAAAATTGTACTATGATAAAGGGTCACGGGCACTGCCAGAGCTGAGGCCCAATGATATATAGTTCGTATTTATAATGGTGAAAGCTGGGATCAGAAAGCACATGTTACTTGTAGGATTGCTCCACAATCCTATAATGTAATGACTCAAGATGGACGCTCTTTTGGACTAACAGGAGACACTTGCAATGCATTCTTGAACAAGGGGAGAAGAATAGGACGAGAGAACAACTAGAGACTACACACAAGCTGACTCAGGAAAGTGTCGCAGAGGAGAGGCACTAAAAGAATAAACACCTGCTCTAGTCACGGAGGAGGCTGAAGTAGCACCACGCAGATGAAACAGACTATGCCGAGCACCGGAAAGACGTATAGAACAATGTTAATTAGTAATTTCTTTGTTTTGAAGTTAGATGTTTTTAAAAAGGGAGATGTGGGAATAGTACACTGTCTCTTTAAGAGAACGGTACTGGCAACTGAAATGTATAGAGCATATGCGGTTATTACACAGAACTGGCTGAGACTGGTTGCTACCAGACAGAGCCACTGGCTTCAGGCAGAGAGGCCTGCAGCACTTGCTGGAGCATTTATTATAAAAATAATAAATAAGATTTACTTATCCAGAAGGTGTACTTCATGAACAATACAAATCATCACATTATTGCGACTGTAAATGGCGCCTGTCAGGGGCGTGGCTAAAATAGGTGTAGGAGGTGTAGCTGCACTGGGGCTCACAAACCTGGGCGCCCCACATCTCATGTGGGATGGGGGCGGGGGCATAACAAGGGGGCCAATTCCGTCTTCTGAATCAGTCTAGCTACGTCCCTGGCACCTATGAAGTGGTACAGTAAGTTTGGTTGACTCATGATAAGTACATGTTAGTGCATGATTTTCAATGGCAAATTTGTCATGCCATTAAAAAAGGAGAACTGAAACAACCACATCAAGTTGTGATGTATCACACACCAATGGCAGTGAGTAATCACAAGTCAAGTATTGTAATTCCAGGAGTGCCAGGCAAATCATCATTAAAAAGTGACAATTTCCAATTGCAAGTAATATTGGTGACATTAATTATTGGCTAAGTGACAGAAGGGGAACAGTTCACATGTGCAGCCCCAACCACCAGGTAAGGTAACACCACCAATACAAACGCCTCTAACAAGACCAAGCTGCAATCTATATAAGGCTCACTAGGTGGCAGCACAGCGCTGGTAATATTTTCCCCTCATGGTTGTAACTGATGGCGAAGACTGTCTTCATGGCTGTACTATACCAGTGATGCTGTAAGATTGAGACTAAACTTTCACACAGTAGTTAGCCTCTTAGAGGAAGAAGGGGAGAGGTTCAAGGAGCCTGTAAAGACTTCAGGGGTGCTCAACTGGGCTGGGAAACCAAGGGTATTTTCAGACGTTACGAGATCACGCTCAACCACAGTCAATACCCTGTGGTGGGGAATGGTCCCGTAACGTCTGTTGGGGAACCGGAAGTTTCCTCCCTCCCCCCCCTCCCCCCCAGATGTTACTCACGCTCAATCCCCGCCGGGAATCTCATTCACCACGCGATCGGCTGAATCTGCTGCGCCGGTGCCGATCGCGTGGTGAAGGAGATTCCCGGCGGGGATGAAGGGGCTCATCATGTCTGGGCGGTGACCACAGCCCGGAATCCCCGCCGGAATTCCGGCCCATGGTCATTTCAGGCGGGCGCTGCAGCCACATTGGCCGCAGCGCCCGCCCATCTCCCCAGAGGGCAGGCGGCGAGGGAGTGTGGAGGGGGTGGGGCCGTGGGGCCGCACGTTGCACCGTGTGACCCCGCCCCTCCCCGATTCCCTGCCGGGATCCCCCGGCATGTCTGTTGGCCGTGCCAGAGTGATCCCGGCGGGGAATCTGAGGGTTGTTTCCGTGACGGGACGAAGCCGCCCCGTCACATCTGAAAACACCCCAAGTCAGCCCAGAAAGTCCCCAGGCAGGGGGAAGAACTGTAAGCAGCAGAACACAGACTTGGAAGAAGAATAACATTACCACAAAGAGGGGAAGGGAGCTAGTGCAGGGCACAGGAAGTGTGGGGAGAAGAGGGGAGCAGGGAAGCTACACACCCAGGAAGGGTAGTGGGGGAGATGGACTGTCCCTGTGTTGTTGTGCCTTGCTATAACCGAATCTGACTCACCAAACCTGGAGACAGCGAGATGAGAAGACCAGAGACTGCATAGCAGAGGGCCATCTTTCCCAAAGCAACCACTCAGCAATGCATCCAGGCAGTTGTTGCGGGGTGGGGTGGGGTGGGGTAAGTCTCCTGATTGCTGCAGCCACACACATCCTGGGGGGTGCCTTAAAGCCATAGTATGGTTGCTTATCTTGAGATACAGCTCAAGTATTAGAGAGGCGGGATATAAATGTTGGAAAGAAAGAAAGAAATCCTTCCTGACACGAAGAAAGTATTCAAAGTATTCCTTTACTTAATGGTGTGACATACCATTAAAGCCACTTCAAAATTGCATCCAAGGTGATCGGTTGCGGCATAGAGAATTTTTGAAACCCTATGCCATGGCGGTGAGGGCAGCAAAGAAGCGGTTCTTTGCTGCCCTCATTGTGTCTGCTCAGTCACGTCCAGTGGAACTGTTCCGGGTGGTGAAAGATCTGGTCGGTCCAGCCTGTCTTGGCCTGAAACCAGATTCATCCACAGCCCATTGTGACAGGTTTTTGCATTACTTTGCGGACAAAACTGTTCACATTGAGCACGACTTCGACTCTGCCATATTTATTTATTTATTTATTTATAAAATAGTTTAATGCCCCACCCCTCCTGCTCCAAGCAGCCCAGGGCGGCTTACAATATTAAAACACATAAAAACAGTAAAATCATAAAGTACTCCTGCATTCTGTGTACAGAAAATTGTTGCTCCTGTATTACTCCTGCACTGTTTTATGTGCATGAGGATTACTGAATTTTTTTATGTTCACGTTATATTTTTATTTTTTATACTATCTTGTTCACATCATTACTGCAATGGCGTTTGATCACGCAAAATAAACGATTACTATTACTATATTCATAAAGTACAATAAAAAGGGAGGCGATATTAACAGTTTTTTCACCTCGAGACTGATAAGGTTTTAACCCTAACTATACTTTCTAGGTAGAGATCCCATCATTTAGGGAATTGCCATCTAATGAATAGAGAGTATAACACTAGCCTACTGATATTTGTAAGACCAGACATACTCTAATACTCATATCATTAATATATTTATCTATGTTATTTAATAAGGAGGTATCTTAGAGAAATTAGCCCCTTAATTAGGTAATTCTAATTTAGTATGTAGAACCTTGGTATGTCAGTCTAATAGTTCTGAGTAAATATTTACATTTATCTTGAGTAATAAGGGTAACCTTTGATTTGTGACTGTGTTATCTAACCTTTGCACCATAACTTTAATTTATAAATTTGTTACTGTAATGTTGCAAATTGCTATTGATAATGTCATCTTTTATTATTTCAATTTGTCATTTGCTATAATTAGCTCAGTGTAAGAATGGAGATACTTACTCCCAGAGTACCTTATGTCTTGTCCATATTACATATGATATACTTTGTCGTATCTATAGATACGTTTACTCTACAAACTTCTAACAAGTAAAAGAGCCTACTATAACCCCTGAAGAAGCCATATGCACTGGTGAAACGTTGGGAATACTTCTCTGACTGATCTATTTGAAAATGATTGGACTTTATTTATGCTGTTAATATTAAACTTGTGGACATTATAGTAGCAGATTTGATTGTGTTGATTTTGAAGCTTGATTTGCTACACTATACCTTTTTCAATTGCTGTATCAGTATGCGGATGACACCCAGCTGCATTTGTCATTTACGTGTGACCCAGGCCCTACTATCTCGTTGCTGTCCCGGTGTCTGGCCACTGTGGGGGGATTGGATGAGGTTGAGCTGATTGAAGCTCAATCCTGATAAGACAGAGGTGATGCTAATAGGCGGGGTCGGTGATCTGAGTGAGGAGGTTTCCCCAGTTATTGGGGGCATCCGTTCTCCATTGGCTCCATCTGTGAAGAGCCTGGGGGTGCTCCTGGACTCACAGCTATGCCTGGATTCTCAAGTGTTGGCTGTGGCCATGGGCGCCTTTTGCCAATTACATCTGGTGAAGAGGCTCCGCTCATATGTCTCGGACTCCAACCATGCCACTGTCACCCATGCGTTCGCAACCTCAAGGCTACATTATTGCAATGTGCTCTACATAGGGCTGCCTACGGTGATGGCTTGGAAGCTGCAGCTAGTGAAGAATGCAGCGGCCCACCTCCTTACTGGGACGGGATACAGGGAGCACATTACACCTCCTATTGGCTTCCGGGCCCAATTCAAGGTACTAGTGTTGAACTTTAAAGCCCTTCCCGGCCAAGGCCCTACTTATCTGAGTAATTGTCTCATCCCCTGGGCCCCTGCGGTCATCTGGGGGTGCCCTCCTGGACGTCCTGCACTATCGGCAGGTTCAGACGGACAGGAAGGTGTTCTTGGCGTCTGCGCCGTAGCTTTGGAATTCGCTTCTGGCGGAGGCTCGCCTCAGCCCAGATCTCCTCGCCTTCCAACAAAACTGTAAGACTTGGCTCTTCCACTAAGCGTTTGGTGGGCAGGGGGGTGGAGGGTGGGATGGGTTAGATGGGTTGGGGGGAACGGGATTTTTATGCACAGATTAGCTTAGATTTTTATGTGGCGTGTTATATTTATTGAAATTGATTTTTTAAATATTTATATAATTGTGAGCCGCCCCCAAGCCGCTTCTGCAAGAGGGGTGGGATAAAAAAAGAAAAAAAAAATTAAAATGCCACCAATGCCAAGTTAACTTGACAGGGCTGTTATGAGGGTGGACTAGATAAGGTTTGTAAATCACTCTGAACGCTGAAAATGCTATAAGAATGCTAAAATAAATAAATTTCTAATGGCAACAACTGCTGCTTATTTTAATAGGTATTTTTGAAGCATCAGCTATGGAATCATAATAGCTGGCTGAAGCTATTGAAAGGCAGTGCTTAAATAATACAGGCCTGGGTGTCTGGGCTCACTTACGCTCTATTCTGGGCCCTCCTCTGTGGCCGTTTTACACTGAGGTCCCCCTCCTCCCCCCACTGCTGGGTGTGCAGGAGGGTGTTAGACCTGTGGGGGCATCTGTGGAAATGGCACGACAGTGGGTGGGGGGGATGGGTGTTCAATCGGTTTTAGCCCATGTGAACACCACGGGCAGAGGGTGGAGGTGCGTGCGTGCTCCCGCGACACACACCACTCCACCCATCTCCACCCACGCACCCATCTGACAAAATGGAAGAGGGTCCGTGGGTGGAGGTGGGCGGAGATGGGTGTGTGTCCATGGGAAAGGACACCCACCCACCTACACCCACCACGGCAGCACACTCATTCCCCCACCCACCGCTGCCCGTGTAAAAAGGGCCTGTGACAAGTTTGCAAGCCGCCCTGAGCCATCTGTTGATGGGAGGGGGCGGGATATCAATGTTAATATAAATAATATAAATATAAATAAGTTAGCATCAGGGCTGGATTTAGGAATTTTACTGCCCTAGGCACTTCTGAGGCTGCTGCCTCCCTTGAAGCCACACACACCAAGCCACACCCCCAGTCCACACCCCTATGCCAGGCTCCCCCCCTTGGGGAAAATAAAGAAAATAGAAAATAAAACTAAATCAAGAAAAAAAAAAACATAAATTAATAATAACAAAAATCCTGCTCACCCAAAAGTGGGGGGCATCCTCAGCTGCTGTCCAGAAAACCAGTGTGGCACCCTTGACACACACACACACACACCACCACCATCCTTGGTTGACATGGCCCAGGGGCTAGGGTGGAGGTGGAGCTGGGCTGGCTGGGGGAGGGCCTGCGGACTGGACCCCTGACACCACCTCCAACCCCTGCTGGCTGGCTGGGGTGGGGCTGGGATAGCATCTCTTGCTTTCTGGCTGGCCCTGGCCCCACACCAAATTATGTGAATTTAGGATTTGCATTATTCATATTTGAATGGGGTGGGATAACAATTATTTTGGAGGCATGTGATCTGATCTCATTTGTCTCATATGTTTGCTCATTTACTGTATTTCATCTTCTGCTGCTGAGCCTTGGAGTGTCTCCCCTTGCCATGGACTCTGAGTAAAATCAAGCCTGGGGGTATGCTGCCTCTCCTCTATTGCTGCCGTTGGGCCTTGGAATCCTCCTACTCCATTCTGATATTTTTGGCTGTAAAGACATTCATCGCATCTTGATTTTCCTTAATGTTTTTTGCATTGGTAGATGTCAAGTCAGCGTTTATTAGCGATTTGCCATATATTTTACACGTACATACGTACAAACTATAATAATTAAAACTTGAGTGCACAATTGCATGATGTAAACAAAATATATAATATAATTAAATAAAACACAATGAATTTCTATTTAAACTTTTTACTCGTTCCTGAGCTGCTAAAAGGGCAAAAATTGCCTCATATTTTTCAGGCAGCAGTAGCTGCCTGAAACTTAAATGCACAGCCACTGTTTATTATAAACAGGGGAATGCTGAAGCCCCAATTTTGAGGAAACCACTTGACCTACATTTCTGAAAATTTAACCATGGTTGTAAGTTGTGAGGACCATCATATCCACAAAGTTTGAAAAAGATCCATTAGGAAAATAAAATGTTATAACTGCTTAAATGTTAATTGGTTGTGGTCAAAATGCACACCGTCCTCACGTATTTGAACCATCACTATCTCCTCCCCCTGGAAAAGTTGAGCCCCCCAATGTCACAGGCTTCGAGAATGAGATCAATAACAAGTGCTTCTGAAATATGATACTGATTGATGCAGCCAAAACCGAGTTATTATTGATCAAAAATTCAGTTCTGCAGCGTCACGCGTGCACACTTGAGCTCCTCTCTCCTGTCAGAGAGCCAGGGAAGCGGCGTCCCCCTGTCAGTTCTGTTGGCTGCTGCTGCTGTTGTTGCCAGGCCCCTTGGCAACCCACCAACCCAAACCTCACCCCCCAACCTCCGCAAGGCCAGACCTCACCCCCTGCCAGCTCCCCCCAAACAGTGACCTCACCCCCCCAACCCCATG
>QEPC01002304.1:143125-155966 GCA_003113815.1 Sphenodon punctatus | reverse complement strand
GGCGATCCCTGGGAGGCGGCGAAGGCGGCAGCGGCGGCGGTGATCCAAGCGGTGAGACCAAGCAGGAACTTGTGCTGTTGCGACCTGCTTTATAAAGGCCGCGCAAGCCCCTGATTGGCTTGCGGCCTGAATAAAGCAGGTCATCATGGATTGGCTGGACGCCAAGGAAGGGAAATCCCGCAGGGATTTCCCCATTTTCTGTGAGAATCCTGCCTAGGGCAGGATTCTGCGCAAATAACGCGATTCGCGGCAGCGCAGAAGGCTAGGGGCCCTGATTATAGGCTGGGGCATGTGTGGCCCCCAGGTTGCGACCTGGAGACTGGGCGGGGGGCCCTGGGTCACCTCTGTCCCCCCCCCCCAGCTGGCTGGCCTGGCTTCTTCAGGGTGACCGGGGCGGGGCGGCAGTGGGCGTCCCATTGAGCACACCTGCGATCCCTGCATGGGGCCTGGCACATGGTCCAGACAGCATTCCTGCTGTCATCACCTCCCAGCTCTCTGTGTTGGCTGCCTGGTGTCCTCACCACCCTGATTAGTGTGTAGGCTGTCCTGTATGTGCGCTTGGTTCCAGCAGCTATGCTGGGTCCGCACCCCATGCCTCGCTCTTTTGCCATGCCATGTTGCGGCCTGTGGCCTTACTGCTTGGCCTTGGAGCTCCCCTGCTTCCCCTCCCGTCCCTCCAGGAATTGTGGGGCCCCTCTTTCCTTGCAGCTAGTATGCTCCACTTGCTGGACCATGACTGGCAGCACCTCCCTGGGCCCCTCCGCCCCTGGCGCCTGCCATAGCTGGACCTTCCACGAGACCATGGTCCTGTGTGACCTGTGGGATTCCCCGGCTGTGCAATTGCTCCTGAGCTGCCCAGACAGCCTCACAGGTGCCTATACGAGTCTGAGCTCCGTGCTACGTGAGTTTGGTTATGAGGCGAGTGCCCGCTATTGCCGGCTGCATGCGGAGATGCTGGGCCTGCGTCCCTTTCCCGATGGGCCACCTGCACTGCTCCTCGGCTCCGGCTCACCTTCATCTCATCCATCACACCCTCGCCACTGTGTGGGGTCCCTGTCTGCCTCCTGGACAGTTCCCGGGCTGCTCCCTGCCTGTGTGACCTCTCCCTGTGCCTGTGTTCTGCCCCTGGGGGTCCCCCTGTGCCCGGGCTGCCTGTATAACTGTGGGGTTGCCCATGCAGCCTGTGCTGTTGTGGGGGTTCTGGCTGCTGTTTCCCATGTCCTGCCCTGCCCCCGAGGCGCACCCCCCTGCTTCCCTGGCCACAGGTCCCCCCTTCCTCCTCGTGCCCGTTGTGCTGTGTGTGTTGTCCATCCCACTGTGTTCCCCCTTCCCATCCTTTCCCATGCGGGTGTGTATGCACCTGGGCGTGTGTTTGTGCTGTGTGTTCCGCTGTGACCTCGTTGAGTCTGTGCCTGTTGTGTGTGCCGCCTCAGCGGCTCTTCTCCCTCCTCCCCGTTTCCCTTGTGTGGGTGTTTCCTTTTGGCCCTTCTGGCTTCGTTTGCCCTCAGTCAGTCATGTCTGCCTCCCACCCTTCCCCGGTGCCTTCTGGGTGTTTTGACCACGGCTGGGAATTGGTGTCACGTCTGTTGCGCTGCCCCCGGCCATGGTCTGTCGACCCGATTCCCTGCCGTGGTCCCGCTCCTGTCATGTCTGTTTGGGGCCTTCCTGGACCACGGGGGGTGGTTGTTCGGCTAGCCACTGCTGGGAATCCACTGTGGTGATTCGGGAGCCCATAATGTCTGAAATTACCCCTTGTTTAGGTGTTATTTGTCTTCACCTGTGCCCAATCCACAGAAGATATATGTGTTACAGCCTATATATGGAACCTGACATTTTAGTTCAATCTGTAAATATGCATACTTTCACCCTCAGAACATCTCTGGTTCAGCCTCCAGTATGTTGGCCAAATGGTAACTGGTTGCATGTACAGTTTCATTAACCACTGCCATCTTCTTGCCTTTAACACTCAGCTCCACTAACAAAGGTTTGATCTTTCCTGCTGAAACAAGCCATACACTAACCACATAGCCTACTGCAAGTTCCCAAGGGAGGAATGCCCCAGCAGTGAAGTAACGCTCTGCTGTACAAGATGAGACAAGATGTGGTTTTTGTGCCCGCTGCACAGTGAAAGCCCAGCTCCATAGGAACTCACTGCCGAGCACCTGGCCAGGAATCATATGTGGCCAGGAGATGCCCAGAAAAGGAGCAAACCCAAAGGCTATAGCTGTGCAAGATGATCAAGGCCCTGATTCAAGACCTCCTTGGGAAAAGTCTACCTTCTTTACATGACGTCCCTTATCAGTGGCAAAAGTGAAGCTAAAGCAGACAAAATGCAAAAGCATGGCTCAAATTCTTGCCATAAACAAAAGATAAACTCAGCCCAAAGGGATCCTCTTCCTCCTAAGTAACAGATATCAGAACTGCTAGAGGCTACTGCAAGGCTCAAGCATTAGGATGGAATATCCTCTGTTAAGTAATTTTACTTAGTATATGGAGACGATTTCTTCCTCCTCTGGATCTTCTTGGCATTTGCACCCATTTGCCCACACCCAAGTAGCTAGTGTATTGGGAACTAGCTACTTGGGTGTGGGCTGCGCCCATCTCTGCAGTAATCACAATCCTATTCCAAACACAAAGGGATCTTAATAGTTTGGGGTTTTTAATATCATTTCCCAAGGTTTTAAACCAACCAAATTGCTTTAAGTTGTTGCCTTATTTTCTATGGACAATATATTCTTCTGATAATATGTAACTGTTTTGATTTTGTTGTTGCAGTTTTAAATCTTGAATAAGATGCTGATCCAAGTCCCACTAGCTTTCTTACAGTCCATCAGTAAGAAGTCCCAAGTCCCACTAAAATCAATGGATGATAGGGATGGGTGAACGCAGTTCGGAAGTTTGGAGTTTGGCCCGAACTCAGCCTGTTTGGATGACCGATCGTGAACATGAACACGAACACGAACATACCAAACAGAACAGAACACCGAACAGCAAAATGGCTGAACAGTTCGGTCAGTCTGGATCGCGTTCGGGTGGCAAAAAAAGGTTCACTGTAAGGTGACAGGGAGGGGTAGTACTAGTCACTGAGGAGCAGACTTCCAGGCACCAGGGTTGGAGAGGCTTGCAAGAAATGAAACTATCTGCCTCCCCCCTTCCCAACACCTTCTGAGCTAGTCACTGTTCCTGAACAGCAGATGTTGAGTAGGATTATTAGATTGCTTTAAGTTTCATTTCAGTTTTGTACTGAAATGAAACTAAAACCTTAAACTGAAACCTTGTGTTGTTTGTGATCCTCCCCCCCCCATCCCATATAGAGAGAGATAGAGAGAAATAGATATAGACAGATAGATAGGTTAGGGATAGTAGTTGTAGGAGCTAGCTTAGTGATAGAGATAGCGTTAGTGATTTAGTTTTAGTGTTTGTAGGAGTAGCCCTGTGTATTTATTAGATAATCCAGTTAGTTCATAGCATTTAGAATAGTTAATAGCAGTTAGATTTAGCGTAGATAGATATATATAATATTAGATTAAACAAATTTTTTTTAAAACCCATATAAAAATAAAAAAAAACAAATAAAAAACAAAAGAAAACCATATGAAACCCAATAGAACCAAAAAACCATATAAAAAACAACAAAAACACCCTTAGCAACATTTCCCGAACGGCCGAACCGAATGGCCGTTCGGAACGGCCGAACAGAACGGCCGAACCCGAACCCGAACCCGGCGAACTAACCAAACGGACGAACCGAATGGACGAACCGAACGCAGCCGAACCGAATGGACGAACCCGAACCACGATCTTTTTGCCCATTCCTAATGGATGACTTCAGTGGGATTTATGTCAGGCCTTAAATGTTCTTAGTTGCTTCAGTAAAGATTTGTGCTGAAGGCTTTTTCAGGCGATATTGCTTTCCCCAATATTTGTAAAATTTCAAGTTTTCTGTATGTTTTATTTTTGCTTCCTCCTCGTGGTGCCCAGTAGCTGGCGATCATTGTAATGATTCCTAGAGGAAACTTTTTCTGAATACCATTTTTCAAACTTTTTCTTATTAACTCTTGCTTTCAAGAAGAAAATTGCCTCATTCTGGTTGTGCCTCTACATCAGCTGGTCTGCAGGTGGGAATTTACATGATCATACAACCAATAGGTCCTTTATGCAGACCTCAAAACGTTTCTGTTTAGGACCACTGGCTGTTCCCCAGCCTTGGAACATGAAGGCAGCTTTCATACCTAGCAGCTTAACATCGTGCCAAGTTGTTTTAATTTCAACTTTTAGCATCTTTAAATGTTTTCCAAATGGCTTTGAATCGATAAAGCCCATTTTCTCATTAGCATCATGGTAAGTTTTAGAAATCTTATTTGTTTAGAAGTCCTGTTGCATAGCTGAATAATTATATAGATGGGTATATTACAGCTGACACAAGCAGCAAAACATGCTGAAAATATTCAATCATTTATCGGGGGGGGGGGGGAATAGCTTCATTAAAAAATAACTATGACCTAGGGTGTTTTCAGACATGACACTAACCAGAGTTTAAACATTTCTTATGCATGTTGCAGGGCTGCATAGGGCACCAATACAGCCCTGCAACATGTATAAGAAATGTTTAAGTGTGGTTAAACTGTAGCGTCATGTCTGAAAACACCCAAAGGGTGTTTTTAGACAAGCGCCTTCCCACCGATCATGTTGCAGGCCTGCAGAGGGCGCCAATGCGGCCCTGCAACATGAGTGATGGGTGGAGAGGTGCTTGTCTAACAACAACACCCCAAACGACCATCCACTGAAAAAAATGCGCTGTAATATTTGTAAGTAAGGTATGTTGCTAGCATTATTGGCCAAAGCCCGAACACTGCTCTGGGCAGCTGAATAATCTCCTGGCACAGAACATCTATCAGAGGCATGGCCAAGGAAGGGGTTATGGCTAGAGTGTGCTGGGTTCTAATGATGGGCACCTATTTTCCATGCATGGAGGCATTGGAGAAAACGGAGGTGCCTCCGTGCATGGAGGTGGGTGGAGATGGGTGTGTGCCCGTGGGAATGACTGTCCACGTGCCGCCCACCCACCGTGGTGCACCCCCATCCACCCACCCACTACAGCCCGTTTGAAAAGGGCATAAGAAAGCTAGTATCGGCCAATGAGTAGCATGGCCTAAGGCCATCACCAGGCTTATCATCAGGGAGGCAGGGCCATGTTGGAAAGAAGAAGGTCGAAGGGCCTCCCTGCTTTTTTACAGCATTGTGATAACAAGGATAAATTCTCTGTGAAGCTATATGTATTTTAGCTGTTGTCTATGTATATTAATAGCAGTTGTTCTTATTTATATAGAGACAACCTTTCCCAGCCCCCTCAAACAAATGGCACTTGGGTAGGGGCGTAGCTAGGTTGGAATGGGCACATGAGCAGAAGATGGAACAATTCGTCCTACACCCCACCCACACGCCGCCATTCCCAACAGCAGCAAGGATCACAGCTGGACCCGAGGATCATGGGTCCATCAGGTTCGTGGGTCCTGGTTCAGCTCTACCTCCTGTCCTTATTATAGCTAGGACCTTACACTCAGGAACTTTAAAAAACTATTAAATAAAATACATTCCATATGAAAAACAAAGTTTAAAAGGAAGGGGGAAATGGGGGAATATCCAGCAGTGGATGCGTTATTATATACCTCTGTATGCTGGTATTACTTGGAAGGCCCCAACACATGCAAAAAAGAACCACAAAGATTTGCAGCGGGAGCACATTTATCCTCTATTGGGTTCGTGCATGCTTATCTTTTGTTAGACCTTGTTGAAATTTTCGACAATTTTCAGAAAACAATGATCACTGCCCATCATTTGCTTGTTTTATTTTGGGAACTGTCCCTAATAATAATAATAATAGTGAAAGCCACATGTTTAGAAGAATCGATGCAAGAGTTGAATTTGAAGGGGAAAAGGCCTGTAGGACCCCAACTTCCTTTGAAAATTAAGCAGAATTAGACACTTTATAATCTAATCTACACACTCTAGATGAAGCTCTGTTCCTCTTCCTGTGTATCCATGCTTTTGGAAAAATACCCTCTGGGTATTTTTGACTGCTGGCAGCAGCAGTCAAAAAAAGCAAACAGAATGTTAGGAGTTATTTGCAAAGGGATAGAGAATAAAACTGAGGATGTCATCATGCCTCTATACAAATCAATGGTGCGACCGCACCTCAAATATTGTGTGAAGGTCTGGTTGTGTCATCTCAAAAAAGATATAACTGAACTAGAAAAGGTACAGAGAAGGGCAATGAGAATGATAAAGAGTATGGAAGAGAGAATAGGTCCGTTAATGGCTATTAACCAAGTAGCTTATGGGATGAACTTCTTACTGTCGGGAGCTGGGAGTGAACAATGGGGAATGGATTGCCCATTGTGACTGTTGGTTCTTCTTCCATGTGATCGAGATTGGCCACTGTCGGAGACAGGATTCTGGACTCGATGGACCATGGGTCTGACTCAGCATGGCACTACTTATATTCTTATGTCACAATTAGGCAAGTGTCCACTGTGAAATAGACTAACTCCTTTTCTCAGACCCTTTGATTCCAGCCTGTCTTGTCCCTGTCTGGGAAACATTTCAGAAACTGACAGGACCTTGGGTGTTAATAAATGTGTAGCCAGCCCGTTGGCTACACGTCCTAGGGGTGGGGTGGGGACATCCCTGGTTGCATCAGTTCAGGGAACTGAATAAACATTCCCGACGATTGGGCGGAAGGTGCGGGGGCTGGAAGATGTAAGGCTGGTTGGCCCCATCCCCACACTGTGGCTGGCACTCTGCCCCTCACCATGATAGGCAGCTATGGTGGCCAGACATGGTGGTCCCCATGCCGAGACTGGGATGGCAGCACGAAAACATGTGCTCACCTGGTATGGTCTGCCTGGGTGGCCCTTGGGTCCAGATGGTGGGCTTGATTCCTTCCAGGCCCACAATTCCTGGGCAGCTGCCAACCCGCTTAGGGGCTGTAGTGGGCCCACATCTGGTGCTTGCTAATAGAGACACAGGTAACGATCTGGTCCAGGTGGGCCAGAAATAGGAATGCCACATTTATTAACACCCATTTACAATTTAATTGGTGTTGACACCTTTAGAAGCAATGCCTTGAAGTTCTTAGGGTCTCCTTTTTCCTGTTTCCCTCAGGTTGCCTCCAATTGGCTACCTTGCAGCCTGTGGTGCCATGTTGGCCCGTGCACTTTTCACTCATGTTTGTATTTGTACTGGGCCCTATTACAGGAGCCCTTGTTAAACGCCCAGCCTGCAGCACTGAATAGAGAATTGGACTATCTTGGATTTCAAGACCTCTAGCAAATAATGGAAAACAAACCAGAACTACAAAAATATCCTGGTAGCGGTGGGTGTAGACATAACGCGGTGCTGTGGGTATAGATGTAGCGAGGCTTTACACCATGGGACATCAGAACAACAGTACTTACTGCCCATGTACTTGGTTGTTCTGCTCTGGTATAGACTTTAGCCCTGCCCCTTCTTTCCTGGAATTCACTATTGCATTCCACAACTTCACTTTCTCCTTAATTTACCCTGCATCCCCTCTTCTTCTTCTAGTGTGGCTATTCTCTAGGCCGCTAGAAACCTGTGTAGATTTTACAGCAAGTCAATCTCTTCAGGAAAGAAATCCACGAAAGAGGGTTTGTTCTCCAAAGGCTCTAACAGTGTTTCTTCACATATTAGACAGTGACATCAGGAAGTTTTAGAGAATTGTTTTGTTTGAAATATTTTTTCCAGCTATGAGGTTCCACACATGAAATGTTTTGTGAAGCCCTTAAGTACACATGAGAATTCAAGAAATAGGTAACATTCATTGTGTAGTTGTGGTTTTAGTGTAATTCAGTCCAGGGCTCTGTGCCAGTCAACACTTATGAAAGTGACACATCTCTCCTGAGTCCTTACACTCCAATAACAGCTTTCAATAACAGTCTCAGAGTGCATCGTTATGTTAGCTTATTAGAGTGCATTGTTAGCTTCAATAACAGTCTCAGAGTGCATCATTACCTCACAAAATTTCAGTGACCTGGGCAAGGAATATCTAAACATTATTACTCTCACTAAAATGCAGCCCCCTCTGAGCAGGAGCACAGCAGGGATTACAATAAAGCCTGTACACAAATGGACAGCCACCCCACCCCTGACTGACCCGTCCATCTAAAGGCAGGCTGCAGGCGGAGCAGAGGCAGACTGTTCTGCTCCAGCCCCGCTGGAGCACCACCAGTGGAGCAAGCCAGCCAAACCCAGGGCACTGGCCCAAGGCAGAGCTGCTGTCCATCTACTCAGTGGACGGCTGCTGCAGCTTCAGCCCACAGTTGCCCCGAGCAATGCCATAGGGTTACAGGTGGCTACTCTATGGTGCAGGAGAGTGGGGCGCCGCATGAGTGGACTGTGGTCTGCAGCAGCTGCCGGGTCCATGTCAACCTGACCCAGGTGGGCTGGACACAGGGGACGTGGGGCTGGGCACCCTTGGGTCTGTCTAAAAAACACCCAAAGAAAGGCAAGAAGTATAGCCACGTAAACTGCAAGGGGAATTTTAGGTAAGCAAAATATAGTTCCAGACTGAGTTCAAATATGACCAATGTACTAAGGATGACGGCATACTCTGAAGATGAATCCTATGAAACTTCTACTCACTACTGAGAGGCCGTTTTTACACGGACAGCCCCACCCACTGCTGGGTGTTCCAGTGGGTGCAGTGAGGGGGCATCCATGTAAACGGTCCAGAGTTGTGGGGGGTGAGGAATGGGTGTGCGCTTGGTGTCCACCCATGTAAACACCACAGGCGGTGGGTGTTTGTGCGTGCGTGCTGCCGGCGTACACCCATCACCCACCCATCTCCACCCACAGCACCATCCGGAAAACCGGAGGAGGCCCTGTGGGTGGAGATGGGTGGAGGTAGGTGAATGTCCGTGTAAAAGGACACACACACACCCCGGGAGCACACCCATTCCCCCCCCCCCTCAGCCATGTTAAAACGACCATAGTCAGGATGTTAGCTTTACATGCCAGGCCCTAAGAAGAAAAATCACCACTGGCAGGTGGCAGCATAGCATCCCATAATATATTGGCTCACTATTGACTTGATCTATAGAATACTACCTCCTAAAATACCAACTCCTGAGGCTGGAAATCAAAATATCACATTTATCCAAAGGGAGAGTTCATTTTTCCATTCACCTCTTGTTTCTTCAAATATTCCTGTCTCAGTTCTGACCGTTCCCAAGTTTATTATGCCCGGGTCTTTCAAACAAAATGTTAAAATTGGAGACCCTGAGGCCACCCTGTGGGTATTAAAGACTGCTTGACACTATCCATGAGAGTAGCTATTTGCGATGGTGTCACTGACCAAACACAAACATAGGTCATTTTTACACGGACTGCCCACCCCCTGCCGTTCGGTGTTTGGGCGGGGGTGGGGCAGTCCATGTAAACAGCCGCCAGTAGGTGGGGGGGATAGGTGTGCAGTGGATGTGCGCCCATGTAAACGCCATGGGCAGCAGGTGTTTGTGCGTGTGCGCTGCTGCCGCACACCCACCAACACCCGCCACACACCGACCCACACCCACGGAGCCCTCCGACAGAACGGAGAATGCTCCGTGGGTGGAGATGGGTGTCAGTAGGTGTAGGTGGGTGGGTGTCTGTGTAAACGGGCCCACACCCACCTACACCCGCCGTGCTGACACCCCACCCCACCCCAGTCCATGTAAAAATGGCCATAGACTCCATATGTCCACCTGTAGGTGGCCAGCTGCTCTGTGGCTTACTCCATTCCCTCAGGATCTCACAGCTGACTGTATTTCAGTGGTGATAATGTATAGAGTCAAAATTTGTTAAGGAATTCTCTTAAATTCAAGCATATGAGCTATTATTCTCTTCCCCAAACCACAATTTCTCTTATTTGTATTTATTGCACTTGGTCTGTAGGAGAGACCTAACCAAAACTATGGATCTAAACATCCTTGACCTCTGGCAATGTGGGTGTGTGGGTCTAGTTCTGGATATTTGCAGCTCAGGCATGTCTCTGGTTTGCATTAATGTCTTGAAGTCACTTGGAAATGCTATTGATGCGCTTTCACTCTCTCCAGCAGCATTTCCCCACCAGCCCTGCTTCTAATGCACTTATTCATACCAGTGCAACGTTCTGTGCAATTCCACTGCCCCCAAATTAACGTGTTACTAAGACTGGAATAAAAGTCACTTCCTGCCCAATGACGTCAAGCTGCCGTTTGATTAATTACAAGGGCCTTACTTCCTCTTGTCTTCTGGGAAAGCTCTTTTACATCACTTCATGGTGCTTATCCATGGGCAGGGTGAATAAGCCTTTCTGGAACGACTTCAAAGACAAAGTGAATCAAAATTCTTGGCACTTGGGGGAGTAAGCAGTGTTTACAGAGATGCCAATTTTGCCTGACAATGGACAAGCATCAGAGAGAGTTTCTTAAGAACCCTCCCAGTCATGACAGGTGGGCCTCTTAGATGAGCTAAATACAAATTACACCAAGAGCAAACTCCAGTGGAGGCATGCTTAGTGCAGTTTCCACTGGTTCTGCCAGAGAGAGGTTCCCTTGCAGCTGACACGGAAATTGAAGGGTCCCCTGTGTAGGGGGGCTTTCAGACTGGCCGATCCCCGTGCATATGCTGGCTGCGCATTCCCTCCCACAGCCAGAATATGCACGGGGGGGGGGGGGAGAGAAAGGTCTGAAAGTGGCCTTAAGTCTCTGAGCATGCTCAGTGAGAGTGGGCTGATCTGAGCATGCCCAGGGACTATACAGCCTAGTCACCAATATGGCTCCCGTTCTTCCCTGTGTTCACAAGTGGCTGAGAGGCCAAGGGGGAGCAACCCAAGGAAACACCTGGGGAAGGTAAACGCAGCAAGCAGGTGGGAGGGCACCACGGCAGGCCAGAGAGGCTCACATGCTGGACAGGCACATGTGGCAGGCGGGGGACACAGTGGGAGCTAAGGTAACAGGCATGAGGGACAGCACCCCCTCCTCCAACATGTGGCTGCTGCTCTGAGGTGGGCCCCTCTTGCTGACCACCCTGTGGAGGTCTAGATACAGCCCACCCCCAAGATCTTGAATACCCAAGCAGGTCTCAGCCAGCCCTGGGGCCCTAGGCTCTGATTCCCTGCAACCTCCCAAGAACAACTGGACCCACAGACCCAACCCAGGACCATTCAATCAAGCGCCCTACCACATCAACTCCTCCCACTACCATGGAGCCCCAAGGGGAGGAGGAGTGGAACTGGCACTGAAAAAAGGATTGGTAGCTTGGGCCAGGAGCGGGAGGGGGCGAGACGGTTAAAGAAATTTTTTTTCTGTTAAAATTATTTAAAAGTGAATAAACTGAAAACATGGTGTCCTTATTGCTGGCCAGGTGGGAGCAGATCACTTTACCTCAGATCCCAGTAATCAGGGAGAGGGAGCCCCAAATCATGGGACACTGTAGGACACCATAATATATGGGAGCACATGGCAGCACACAGTGGACAGTTAGGCATACATGCACATATACACTGAGGGACCTGTGAGGTTGGACATTCACCCAGAACCTCAAGAGTGGCCTGCAAAAACAGACATCCTGACACGGTCTGGACTCTCATTGCCATACCATAACTCTCTCTTGGAAGCCCAGCCATTCAAGCTGTGGAGGGACATGTGGGAATGAATTATATGGAAGGTCCACAGGCAACAATGCAGGCAGCTGAATTACTACCTCATGGGATTGAGGGTGACCTGTAAATGCCAAGGGACCTTCCTAGCCACTACAGAGATACAATGGAATAGCATCCCCAAAAGCCTTTGGTTTTATACAGTTCACATCTCTCAATCAGGGACTTTGGCTTTTAAAATTGACTGTAGTAGGTCTGGTTTTGTTTTCATCTTTGGAATGCAGGATATGGGGAGATGGAGCAATATCTTATTCTCGATACAAACAGAATTACAGCCACCTTCCTGTAAGAAGCTGCCCTTCAAAAAGAAGATATATTGTTGTTCTTTCTTGCTTTTAACACTGTACATCATGCTACTACCAGTGACATTCATTTAAGACCTAGACCCATAAGACTATGACAACCACATTTGAGAGAGATTTTCAATTTCCACTCGAACTCCTTACATGACATGTGTGAATAGTACACGCTACAGGAAGTGACCTTCCTGAGCTGAGTGACTAGTAGAGGAGCTTCTTCTGTTACAGAAGAGTTTCACTGCAGCACTGGCTCTGTGTCAGTAGTTAGAACTGCAAAGGGTTGAAAAGCTGAAAGGAAAAGTTATCCTGGTATACAGAAATGCAGGGGACATGACAACAAGGCTACAGGGGAATAGTGAAATTGCAAGGCCTGAAATGTGAGAGCCAACAGAGGTTGGAACACCAAGGAAGAGAAGAACTTCAAGTAAGACCAGGACATTACCTGGAATACAGTCACGGAATCACAGACTTGGAAGGTCTGGGTCAACTAGTCCAACCCCCTGCTTGAATGCAGAATGACTACAGCTACAGCATCTCTGGCCGATGGCTGTCCAGCCTCTTTTTGAAAACCTCCAGTGACGGAGAGTCTATGACCTCTCTCGGCAACTTGTTCCATTGTTGCACAGCTCTTACTGTTTGGAAGTTTTTCTTGATATTGTTGGTATATGCAACATCCATAAGTTAAATGCCTGCTGTATTAGGAACAGTAATTTACTATAGAGCCACCAGATGGCGCTGCTAAGTTTATGTGTACATGGAAGGGAGATGGGGTTTTGCAGTTGAATTCCTTTGTGTAACCACTCCTTCTTCCCTTCTCTCTCATTGTCTCAGTCTCCATTTT